>JBBBVM010000536.1:3000000-3389646 GCA_037355625.1 Petunia x hybrida
GCATAAATGACACAAGTTAAAACTGTGGGAGTAAACTAGATAGTCAGTTAGTTAGTAACTAACAGTTAGTTAGCTTTGGCCCTAAGCCACATTAAAGCTGTATATAACTGCTCTTAGCTGAGCTAAGAAGCTGCTGTAATCTTCACAAATTAAAAAAATAAGAAGTTTGCTCTCAATTCCTCTGATTTCAACATGGTATCAGAGCAGGCGATTAGGGCTTAGCTCGTAGAAGGTATTCACACAAAATTACTTCGATTCTTCACCTCTTACTAAGCTTCGAAGCTCAGCAACAATGGCAGACCCTGGCATCTCAGCTTTGGATCACAACCATCCACTATTCCTACAAGCTTCAGACGCACCGGGGCTGGTGTTAATACCGATCAAGCTCACAGGACCTGAGAATTATGCACTGTGGAGCAGATCGATGAAGATGGCACTTCTCGGAAAAGGAAAGCTAGGGTTCATAGATGGAAGTTGTGTGAAAAGCACGTACAGAGGAGAGTTGAGTGCACAATGGGAGAAATGCAATGCAGTGGTCTTATCGTGGATAGGGAGTACTGTTTCTGCAGAATTTTTTACCTAGTATAGTCTATGCATCAAGTGCAAAGAAGGTGTGGAATGACTTCAAGGAACGGTTTGATAGATCAAATTTGACTAGAATTTACCAATTGTGGACTGAAATAGCAACTCTAACCCAAGGTACAAACTCTGTTACCACTTATTACTCTAAAATGAAAGATCTATGGGATGAATTGGATGTATTAATTAGTTCCCTCCCTGCCTCTGATTGTGAAGAATCAAGGCCTTATGTTGTGCATTTAGAACATCAGCGACTGTTGCAATTTCTGATGGGGTTAAATGAAACCTATAGTATGGTAAGGAGTAATATTTTGCTGAGAAACCCTACTGTGAATGTGAATGAGGCATATGCCATGGTTATACAAGAAGAAAGCCAAAGAACCCTAGGAGTACTAGATGGAAACAGGGAACCCTTAACAATGATGGCAGGAAGAAACAAAAATTACAAACAAAGAAAGTCTGGTATGGTTTGTGAAGAATGTGGATGCAAGGGACACCTGAAGGAGAACTGCTATAGGTTAATTGGATATCCTGAAGATTTCAAGAGCAAGAAGACATTTGATGACTCTAGAAACAGGCAAAAATTCAACAATGGAGGCCATAAGACTTATGCAAATAATGCTGGTGCAGAAGTCAACAACAATGCCAACAGTAATAATGCTGAAGATCAAGGACACTACCTGACTAAGGAGGAATACAATAAGTTCATTGGGTTGCTGAAAAGAACACCAGAAGCTGAATGTTCTAACACTTTGGCAGGTACAGTCTCTCTGATGTCCTCTGTATCATCTTGTGAATGGATCATCGACTCAGGGGCATCACATCACATCACCTTTAATAAGGATTTACTAAGTGAGTCTGGAGAGGTGAAGTGGGAAGGAGATAGTGGTGTTCAGCTACCTACTGGTAATAGATGTGCCATAAAACACACAGGAAAGGCAAAGGTCTTAGGAGAACAATACATTAGGAATGTGTTACATGCTCCTGCATTCAAATTTAATTTACTCTCAGTCTCCAAGCTCACAAGAGACCTCAGTTGCTCAGTCACTTTTTATCCTGGTTACTGTGTATTTCAGGATCTTCACAGTGGCAAGGTATTGGGGACTGGTAAGGAGCTCAATGGTCTGTATGTAATGAAGAGTGGTACCAGTTCAATAACAGCAGGCAGTATAGTCAGGAAAGAAGCAGAAACAACATTGTGGCATCTTAGATTTGGGCATGCTTCAGTAAAGTACATTCATCAAATTACTGAATTACAAGATAAGGTAGAGAATAAGAACACTAAGAGCTGTGATATTTGCCCTCTGGCTAAACAATGCAGATTGCAGTTTCCCTACAGTAGTACTAAAGCAGCAGGTATTTTTCAATTGTTGCACTTGGATGTCTGGGGTCCTTATAGGACTCCCACCTATGATAGGAAGCAATACTTTGTCACAATAGTTGATGATTTCAGCAGATACACTTGGTTATGCTTAATTCAGTCTAAAAGTGAAGTAAGTGTAGTGCTGAGAAATTTCCTTCTATTAATAAAGAATCTATTTGGTATTGCTGTTAAAGTTTTAAGATCAGACAATGGTACTGAATTCTTTAACTCAAGTTGTAATGAGTTGCTGGCCTATCTTGGGATTGTTCATCAAAGTAGCTGTCCCTACACTCCACAACAAAATGGTGTTGTGGAGAGAAAGCACAGACACATCCTTGAAATGGCAAGGGCACTTAAGTTTCAGAGTGGTGTACCTACCAGGTTTTGGGGAGACTGTGTCAAGACTGCTGTATACCTGATCAATAGACTACCTACTCCAATCTTACAAGGCAAATGTCCATATGAACTACTCTATCAGAAACATGCCAAGCTTGATCATTTGAGAGTGTTTGGGTGTCTTGCTTTTGCAGCAACACTGCCCAAAGGTGACAAACTTGCACCTAGAGCCAAGCAAACCATCTTCATTGGTTATTCTGAGACTCAAAAGGGTTATAGGTTGTATGACTTGGATAACAAGGTGATCATAGTGAGCAGGGATGTAGTTTTCAGAGAGTTTCAGTTTCCTTTCAAAGAGTCCACCACCCATGAACCTGATATGTTCACTCAAGCAGGTTCCCTTAGCTCTGAAGATACAGCCTTACAGCTAGTGTATAATGACATTTTTCCTTCCAGCTTTCATACTGATGATGATGATGCTCCAGTTCTTGTTCCTGACAATGTAGAGGCCAATGAGGATCTGACTTTGGGGACTCATTCTACCCAGAAACATACCACTTCAGCTGATGCTGCACCTTCAGGCCACCTGCATGCTCCTGGAGAGTCAGTTGAGTCAGCTGAGCCTAACCTAGCAAATGCTGAATTTGAGCACCATACTGCTGTAGCTGATCCCTCTCCAGTTCCAGCAAGCCAGCACACTAGACCTAAACGCAATGCAGGTCCTCCCATCTGGCTCAAGGACTTTGTGACCCAGAACAAAGGCTCTGGGGATGTCCCATACCCTATAGCCAACTATGTCTCCTATGATCACTTGCCTGTTCACTATCAAGCTTATTTGAGTGCCTTCTCCACTTATACTGAACCTAAATCCTTCAAAGAAGCAGCTCAAGATGAGAAATGGATGGAGGCCATGTCCCTTGAGATACAGGCTCTTGAGGATAATAACACCTGGGAGATTGTCCCTTTACCTCCTGGTAAACAGCCTATAGGGTCCAAATGGGTGTACAAAATTAAATACAAAGCTAATGGTGAAGTTGACAGGTTTAAAGCCAGGCTAGTGGCCAAGGGATACACTCAGCAAGAAGGCCTTGACTACCATGAAACCTTTTCTCCAGTGGCCAAAATGGTCACTGTAAAGGCTGTAATATCTGTTGCTGCTTCCAAGGGCTGGTTCCTTTTCCAGATGGATGTCAACAATGCTTTTCTGCAAGGTGACCTCATGGAAGAAGTTTATATGTCTCTGCCTCAGGGTTTTCACAGCCAAGGGGAGACCAAAGTGTGCAGGCTGTTGAAATCCCTCTATGGTTTAAAGCAAGCATCAAGGCAGTGGAACATCAAGCTTACCACTGTCCTTATACAGGCTGGTTTTATGCAAAGTGCTTATGATCACTCCTTGTTTACCAAAAGAGAGGGGACTGACCTTGTCATAATCCTGATTTATGTGGATGATCTGCTAATAACAGGCAGCAGCAATGTTTTGATCTCAGAAGCAAAGGCAACCCTGAATCAGCATTTCAAGATGAAAGATTTGGGAGAACTAAAATACTTCTTAGGCATTGAGGTGCTGAGATCAGAAAAGGGAATCCTACTGAACCAGAGGAAGTATGCACTGGAACTGATATCAGGTGTTGGTCTGGGAGGCTGCAGACCAGTGTCAACCCCAATGGAACAGAACCAAAGGCTGACTACTGTAGAATATGACAAGCACTTAGGAAAGACTGATGATGCAGAGTTAGAGGATGTGGGATCCTATCAGAGACTGGTGGGAAAGCTTCTCTACTTGACAATCACAAGGCCAGATATAAGCTTTGCAGTGCAGGTGCTGAGTCAATTCATGCAGCAGCCCAAACAGTCACACCTGGAAGCAGCATTGAGGG
Source organism: Petunia x hybrida (assembly GCA_037355625.1). Lineage (NCBI taxonomy): Eukaryota > Viridiplantae > Streptophyta > Magnoliopsida > Solanales > Solanaceae > Petunia > Petunia x hybrida. Next base: position 3,004,156 of record JBBBVM010000536.1, read on the forward strand.
TTGTGAAGTACATAAAAGGTTCTCCAGGTTTAGGAATTCTGATGAAGAAAGGAAGTACTAGGCAACTCACAGCCTACTGTGATTCAGATTGGGCAGCATGCCCCAACACAAGAAGATCTGTGACAGGCTATGTCATAAAACTAGGGGATTCACTGATATCCTGGAAGTCTAAGAAGCAGCAAACAGTGAGCAGAAGTTCAGCTGAGGCTGAATATAGAAGCATGGCAGCTGTGGTAGCTGAAATTGTTTGGTTAGTAGGTCTACTGGAAGAACTGGACAATGAAGTACAAAGACCTGTGGACTTGCATTGTGACAGTAAGGCAGCTATTCAGATAGCAGCAAACCCCATCTTTCATGAGAGAACCAAACATATAGAGATAGATTGCCATTTTGTGAGAGAAAGACTTAAGGATGGACTAATTGACACACAGTACATTCCTACCAGAATGCAGATAGCAGACTTGATGACCAAAGGTTTAGGGAGTTCTCAGCATAAGTTGTTGTTGTCCAATCTGGGAGTTCATGATGTATTTCACCTACCAGATTGAAGGGGAGTGTTGAGTTGACTGACATTTTAGAAGTTAAGGGGCCTAAATGACACAAGTTAAAACTGTGGGAGTAAACTAGATAGTCAGTTAGTTAGTAACTAACAGTTAGTTAGCTTTGGCCCTAAGCCACATTAAAGCTGTATATAACTGCTCTTAGCTGAGCTAAGAAGCTGCTGTAATCTTCACAAATTAAAAAAATAAGAAGTTTGCTCTCAATTCCTCTGATTTCAACAGTTAATATGTGAGAGCTTATTAAAGATATATTAGCTAGGTTAATAGAAGTAAATTTTTTCGACTAACTTAAAATTTTAGATGATATGATTGCACAATTAAACATGAAGTAGTTACCATTTTCTTTCTGTTTGTTTTTCTTCCTTATATTTAACATGAACAAATAACAAAATATATGTTCCGCATCTCTATAGAATCTTGTGAACCAATCGAGTCTTAGTCTCACTAGGTACGTGCAGACAAATAAATTTAAATGGTTGTCAAGAAATGAAATATTACCATGATTCCTTTGAGTTGGATCTTGAAACTAGTGGTGGGTAACATGTTCCTCTTGACAATGATGTCTGCTAGCTCTGGTACGTAGAATCCTGTGAGCAGTCAAGTTGAATATTATGACAAATATATTTTGCATATAAGACTGTATTACAAATATAGCCAAAATATTCAATCAAAATGGCACTATATTATATTGCGGCTTTGAGCTGAGACGTCTGAGGAGGACATGCATTTGCATCATGAATGGTCAGAAATATATGCACTATTAGTGACTAGCTGTCTCTGATTAAGTGGTCCTTCTTACTACAAATTTAAGATCTTTTTGACTGAACCTAATCAGGGCTCTCACTACTAGAAGGATAATCCAAGAATACCTAAAGTTTTTTGTTTTTTTTTTAATTTTTCCGTTCTGTATTAGATTAATTCTGGATAATATATACCTGCATAGCTTTCTCCCATGATGAAGAAATCCCTGCCTTTGTAATGTGGAAACCTCTTGAACCAATTCACTAGAAACCTATATGCATCTTCAGCTGTCAACCCAACAGATAGTTTCAGGAAAAATAATAGTACTAAAGATAATCTTTTTCATAAATAAATCAATTACTCCCTACCTAAATTTTGCTTAAAAGAACTACGCACAGTGGAATTAGTGTGAAATTTCATGATTTTGACTGTTAAAATTTGTTTATTTAAACAACCATATTGAAACTGATGCGATTAATACAACAGTGTACCAGTCCTCTTGTCGCCTGATTTTGCATAATCTGTGGTCGTGTTGGAATAGGAGAAGCCAACCCCTGCCGGCGACTCCAGAAACAATATATTTGCAGCTGTGTCATAAAAGCATTGAAATTTTACATTAGCCGATAGTGTAAAAAAAGAAAAATATCAATGCCTGTTTGAAGTGTTATGCCATAGGTTATTTTAATTTGCTAGTGTAAAAATTCTTTATATATTCACTGCACAAGTGCATGTGCCTATAGGTCATATTATCATGGCCGGGCGGTAGTGGAAGTCAGATAAAATTCAGAATTCATAAAGTTGAAAGCATGGTTCCGCCTTTGATTATCATTAATTATAAGTATGGCAAAACTTATTTAGTAGTAATGCACTAATTATGATATACCTTTATTCCATGCAAATCTTCTGGAGTAAAGGGTTTTACCATCAGGGTTTACACCAAAAGGACCAAGCTCTAGCATGGCCCCAAATCCAAATGATGAACAACCGGGACCTGCAAGTCAATTATGCCCCACTGTTATTCATATTCCTCATTCAATAGTAGCCAAAGTAAATGACAACTCTTATCTTCATATAGACAGACAACTTTAAAATTCCTCTTCTACTTTTAAAAGCAGAAAAGGTTTTGGATAAAACAAATAAAGCTACCAATAATTCTCTTTTTTGCTGTCCCCACTTAATTATATTTGTCTATGAAGTACCACTTCTAACAAATGAGAAGAATTTATGTTCCTCGGACAATAAATGCCTTTTAGAAAATAAATTTTTCATATACTAGAGTTTAACTAATATACAGTGTAAACCATTATTTTGCATCATTGGCTAATTTAAAGCATATTACAATCAAATGTTCAAGTATTTTTACTTGATTTAATATTCTTAAGCCTAATATTCCTTTTTAATGGCTACGCTAACTTAGAAAATTGAAGATTGATTGAGTCACGATTGAAGAATTGATCTTGAAGAATCGCAATGGCAAAAACTAGCATATTATTGATATCTTGGGCAATGAAGGAAGGATATCGACTTGGTCAAATCATTGACATAATTAAAGTTTAAATCTAAGTAACAAGAAGTAAGAATACTTGAAAATTTGGTTGTAATATGTTTTAAATTAGCTGACGGTTTACCATCAAATGTTCAAGTATATATTCTTGTTTTAATTTTCTTAAGCCTAATATCCCTTTTTAATGGCTAAGCTAACTTAGAAAATTGAACATTAGTTGAGTCATGATTGAAGAATTCACCTTAGAGAATTGACGAAGTTTCCTTAGGGAGAATAACACGGAAATAACCATAAATATGACTAGTGATTTCTAAAAGGCAAAAAAAGAATAGGCAGGATGACTAATTGCCTGGGCTGCCACACAGTGGTAGATGGGAGCTAATTATGTGCAAGTATACTGATCTAAATAATACTACTAGCTAGCTGCAACTTTCATTGAGTAAATAAATGGATGACAAGATTATCACTGAGTTAAGAAGATAAGTAAGAAAGAGCGAATTAATCAGCACATAATTAATCACCTCCATTTAGCCAAAGAACAAGTGGTTTTGAAGAAGCATTTCCAGAAGAAGCTTCAGCAAAGTAATAGAAAAGGTTTCTTCCATTCTTTTCATCAACACTAACATAACCTGCATACTGCTTAAACATCACATTTGATGGCTGCCCTGGAAGACCACCTTCAATTAAATCATCCTCCATATTTCCAACATTTTCCTCTGAAAACACTAAATTTTCTGTCCATGTCTCGTCCTCATGAGTAGCAGAACTAGTAGTTGTCCGTGCATGCACTTTAGAACGACGCCATGACATTAATGTACGTGCCTGATCCATTTGGAAACCATGGCTAAGGCCATAAAAAGTTAATGTAACAAGAAAAAACAAGTTCATTTTTGTAAGAAACAAGTGTTCCTTCTCCATTGTATTTGCTTTTATTGTACAATTATGGAGAGTATGCACTAATCTTTTTTTGTTGGTTTCAAGTGTTTACTCACAGGTTATATAGAGGAGCTGCCAGAGACAAGTATGATTTGAGGTTAAGTTTGTCTTTCTGACAGAAACTTCTTTCAATTATACCTTATCTTTAACTCAATTATTACTATTCAAGAATCTCTTTATTGCAGACTCATATATAACCAATTTTGCAATATAAAAACCCTTCTATTTACTTTATCATCATGCCAGCTCAGCATCCTACTTCAGCAATCATTAAAGTATTTAACTTACAACTCATGACTCATGCTGTAAATCCACATTTTTATTCTCAAGAACTTAAATTTGTTTGCTTGACAATAGCCTCTGTAAAAATATCAGCAATTTATTCTTCTGTTTTGGAATACACCAGATTTACTTGACATTTTTTTTTTTTTTTTTTTGCATACTTCTCTAAGAAAACATAGCTTCACATTAACATAGTCTTTGATTCCATTACATAGAGGATTAATTATGTAAGAAATAGCCATAGCACTTTGGTCTATCCTTGTTTTGTCCCATTATATCATTTGGGTGGTGTGATAAAATTCAAGGATCAATATTCGTAAAATAATGCAAATTAGTGAAGTGGTTATGATGTGATTTTCCATCAACTTTTATTCTTTTCTATATGATGTAGGCATAACCGTTGGTGGTGGGCTAAGGGTAGTAAGAATGGGATAGTTATCATAAATAATAATAGCCCATGTTTCACGATTCTCAAATTATTTCTAATATTGTGTATTAATCCAATTTTGACCCAGATCAGAAGATAGTGGACTAGTCCGTTGTCCTAGTACATTGATGGAGAGCAATTATTGATAAACCAAATGAAAGGGGGGAAATGAGTACTTCCATAGAATACATTTGTTTCACATATTAGAGTGGGATTTCTGGTCCATAACCTCCTAGATAGTTCAAAAAATTGTATTGTTAAACTAACATAAAATCAGCTTTTTAAAAGGCGGAGGCGTGAGGAGATAAAAGTATATAAGAAAGATATATAGATAAAGATAAAGAGAGATGAGATAGACACTTGCTCATAATAGTAGCAACCTACCTAATTTGTCTATCCCGGTGTATTTATTAGTTACTCTTCACCAAAATCATTCTTCATATTCTCCTATCCTGAATCTCACACATAATTTGTTAAATTTTTATCTGTCTTCCGTGAGTCTATTTTCATTCATAGGAGCAATGAGTTTTTCCTTATAAACTAACAAAGTTGCGAAGATAATTAACAACAGCAGCAGCAGCAGTTTTTCATATACTGATTCTAGTTCTTTGTATCCAATCAACAAAGAGAGCTTCAAATTTTTCTTCTTGTTTTTCAAGTTTCTTCTTGTTTGTCTTAATTCCTTTACAAAGGTTATTTTGGCTCAAGTTTTTATGGATTTCCAGTTTATTTCATGCTTTGATAAAGTAGTAATATTTGTAGGTCATGGAGTTATGTGTAAAACAACCAGCCTTGGGATTTCAAAAATAGATGTTTAGATATTATCTGCCAATGTTAATTTTAGCAAAAATCATACTCCCCTTTTCGATTAATCATTTTGTTTTTCTCATTTTCCATAGTGAAAAATACTAAAGTTTGAACTAGATCCAGTGTAATGACAACTGGTTTAAGTACCAGAAAATGTTTTTGGTCTAAATCCTAGTAAGCACCAAACTGATAAAGAGAATCTGATTACCAAGCCATTTCTAGTCACACAAGCAGATCTCAAATAGGACTGATATAATGGAGAACTAATTGATATATGTCATTCTGCAGGAAAGTTTCCTCACTTTTTTGTACTATATGCAGTTGTTTTTGTGAAGTTCATCTGACAAAAATTAACATACAAGAGGAGAAAGAACAAGAGAAGGTAAAAATTTAACAGGAGGAAATCCAAATAAGTTCACCAATCATCACAACTCACATCTCTGGGTTTACGTTTCACATATATTGGACTCACCAAGCATATAATAAATCCAGCTACCAAAATTCTCATCAAACACTATATGCTATAATCCTTTTAGTCTTAACTTAAATTTGAACCCCATAGAGAGAAGGATCAAAACAAGAGAGTTTACGCAATCTCTACTTTAACAGCAGGTCGACTAGTTTTCAGCTAACAGGCTGCTGGTGACTTCCGTAGCCATTAGAAGATGCTCCATAAGCAGCTCCAGCAGCATACATGCCAGAATCCTGATTTTGTGATGCGCCATATCCATACCCTCCATAATTTTGCCTTCCATAACCCCCATTCCATTGATTACCAGAATCATTTCTCATCTGCAAAAGTAAAGAACAAGTTACGGGCTGTAGAAGATGACAGGATACCACAAGAATGAATAATAAAACTGAAAATGCTGCAAATGCTTCAATAGATCAAAAAATTCCCAACAGACTAGACAACTAATTAAGCGAGAATAAAAAGATACATTAATTATTTCATTGGTCTCTAGAAGTTTCAATAGCACAAAAAAAAAAAAAGAACAAGGATTGAGACGTATGAAACCGGAGTAGCAATCAAGACACTACTGATAGCATCAAATACTCAGTTTGGCTAAAAGTTCTTATTCATAAAAGATTTACCATTAATAGAAATTTATTGAAGATGTATAAGATCTGCAAATTTATAACATGGTAATTCATGTAGATACATAAGCAAGAACCACACATAAAAGGCGCTTATGATTCTGAGGCTAACAAATCAGGTACATAGCACTTTGTAGTTGTTGTACGAATTTCTCATTGCCTTGCGTATTTTTTGCAGATAATAGTATTTTCTCTTCTTCTTTTTTCAGTACTAAAGAAACAATAAAAAACTTGTAACACATACACACAACCATTCAAAGACTCCAGACAAGGACTGCTAGCACGCACAAGGGAATTAATATGCTAAGCAAAGACGGATCCAAGATTTGAACTTTATAGGAGTGTGGAATTTTACCACATTCCATTTGATTTATTGGTTTTGAAATCTATAAATTATACTTAATTAATGGATTTTAAACTCATATGATTGAGCCAAAGCTACTAATAATGAACCCATAACTTATATACTAAACCGGCCCCTGATGTGAAGGTGAAAGCTTCATCACTATGCGAACAAGGTCCACTATTAACAGGGGTGTATTGCAGAAAATTTCATCATTTTGGAAAGAGAGGTTGATTTTTAAAGCAAAATGTATACAAGAACCATTTGAAGAATCAAAACAAAGGCTGCTGGCAAGGGACTAAATCTGTAAAGGTGAAAGCTTTTGTAGAACATTTGATCATTCTGTGAACAAGGTTAACTTTGAAAGGCTGCATTGTAGAACATTTCGTCGTTTCAGAAAGGGTTTGACTTCTCAAAGGTCATGGACTAAACTGATTACCTGCCCAACATTTAATCGTTAATTGAGAGGGATGCTAATATTTGTTCTTAATTTTTTTCCTTTTGATCAGATGGTTGATTGTCTGTATAGAATGTTTTGTGGGAAATACCTGCTTGTTTGCTGGACTTCGCCCCCAGGAAAGACGAACTGCCTGCTTGCCAATTACTGCTCCATTTAATTTCTCTATCGCATCCTGAGCAGAGCTCCTAGGGAACATAAAAATCCAGAAGGTTATTATGCATTCTGCCTTTTTTAGTATAAATAAGAGTTGATTTGAGAAATTACACCAAGAGGGTACAGATATACTGCAAAAAGACTTTTTTCCCCGTAAGCATGTAGATGTATCGAAAACGTCAGTAATAAATATTACATCTTGATTGTACTTGCAAGTTGCACCATAATATATCAGATCTCCATGCTGCTTAGAGGCTCCAGAAGAGTACTTCCTTATATACATTAGCAATAAAATAAAAACTTTGCATCTTTTTCCTGATAACTACTTAAGTTTACTAAGAAAAATTCTCCTTCTACTCGCATAAAAATATGACTTTCGCTTCGAACCCAATCGAAAAGTTACCATCTAGCAGTGAACCTCTGGGCTTGACAGAGAATGTTAGAATCCCAGTAACTTTTTCTTCTTGATAAGAAATTCAAAGCCAGTAGCTATAAGTCAATTGCTGCTTGCACACTGAAGTTAAAAACAGAAGATGGTGGTAACAAGATTTGCAGCCTTACAGTTATGGGAAAGAAGAACAGTAGAATCTTATGGAAGGAGCTCAGCAGGGAAGAAGAATGGAAAGAGTATATATGAAACTGCACACATAAGGTTTTAAACTTAAGGCTTAGCTCTTGTACCTTCTTTCCTTTGGTGCATGCATCTGATTCCAATATGTAAAGAAGATTAGCCGTTTGGGTGAGCTTAAAAGAGGCTTATAAGCTTATAAGCTCATTAATATATGTTTAGTAACTTGAAAATTTTTGGACTTATAAGCCATAAGTGACTTAAAAGCCACTTTTTGAGAAGTTCGGAAATCCTAACTTCTCAAAAAGTGGCTTTTAAGTCACTTTTTGACTTATAAGCCACTTAAAATAAGCTGCTTATAAGCCCACCCAAACAGGCTCTAGGTGTCTTTTATAAAGAATCATATTTGTTTATAAATTCTCTACTTTTTGGTATACCACCTATATATCCCATCATCTATAAAATTATTTTACACTTCACAAAATAAGGATTAAATAATACCACAAAAACCTGGCATTTACATGGAGAAGGGAAGAGAGGCAGGCCCATTATCCACCAAGTTTCGAACCGTGGGCCACTAGCCTTGGGTATTTCTCGGTTATAAAGGAAAAAGGATTAACTGACCTAGGAGAAAACTGCTAAAAGGAAGGATGCTTCGCAGCACTAAAAGACTAAGTTGTCTGGATGAAAGGTTAAAACAATGGATGGGCCATTAGGGGAAGATTTTTCACTATTCTCATAAAAAGGTGTTAAGCTTCTCAAGTAATGACACTAGTACTCCGCAATAAATGGCAGTTGCTACACAATTCACAACATTCTACTCATCGCATAAGTATTTGTATTTCAGTCCAGGGCAACTTCTCAAGAATCACAAACCAAACCAAATAACAGAGATTTAGAAACATAACTAAACTCATATTTTTAACTGAATTTCTAGAATAAATCCATTTATCTACCAATAAATCTCAATGCTTCCAGATATATAACATCATCCTCCTAAGTGTCTCAGACAATGGAACATAAACAAAAAGTTCACTAACTACTGTCACCTTGCATCTCATGTCAAACAAATATAACTAATTACCTGTCAGAAAATTGTACAAAACCACATCCTTTTCCAGCAGGGATTTTCACCGTGACAACTTCGCCAAACTGATTAAAGGACTGCCTCAGCTCCTCGTCAGTGACATCAGAATCAAGTCCTCCAACAAAAATCTACCATAAAAAATTAGCGCTAACTAATTATGAATATATATAACATTGATTAAATAAAGAGTTAATTAACTAACTTATGACCATCTTGCAAAAGAACGAGAACTTACTGTAGTGTTTGATGAATCACCATCAGACTGGGACCCATTGGTTGCAGCACCATTTGATGCAAATCCACCAGATAATATCACAGCTGAACAAACAACAGCAATTCCAGCCTCGATTTAAGAGTACAATATGACATTCAAAATTTGAAGAAAACATGAACCAGCTGGCACATAGGTAAGAAATAACTGGTCACAGTAGACTTCAAGAAGAAAATCAAGCTAAATAGAAGTAGCCAATTTGGTGCATCCCGGACTCCTCGATGTTAAACTAAGTAAGAGTGTCCGAATAACAATATAGGGAACATGCTTTGCACCCATAGGTTGTTAGTGAGGTAAAAATATGACCTTGCTTCTATTAATATATTCTACTACAATTATCAACCATCATATTGACAAGTTTTCTGGATTGAAAAGGAATATGAATAATTGGGATTTTTTTGTCCTCTCATTTTATTTTTGGTTTTATTTTGCCCTTTTCAGTGGTTTTCTCGGAAAAGATAAACCTAGAACATTTAGAAAGTAATCAAAGGATACAACAAGATGCGATAAAAGTTAAAGAAGCCATTAAAAGCTTTGGTAAAACATGATTCCATTAGAACCTTCTTTGAGAAAGGTATCCGTAACTCCATTCGAATCATGAAAGCAGAAAAGTCATTTAATATGGATGCCAAGAGTTTAAACAACATAAATAGATTATCACCTGATCCCAGTATATTTAGTGTAGTAAAGGACATGCAGCATAACAGGATATGATATCACGTACCTTGGGAAGAATATTGTTGCTGTGCTGATGGTTTCTTTGGGGTAGCAACACCAATACGCATGGCCCTGCTGGAACAATATATACCATTCATTTCAGTCATGGCACGAGACCTCTCGCTTTCATCACCGAACCTTACAAATCCATATCCTTTTGAGTGGCCTGTGTTTGTATCTACTACTACTTTCGCACCTTTAACAGATGGATATCTACTAGCAAATGTGTCACGCAACATTGTGTCAGTAACATCAGAAGCCAAATCTCCTACGAAAATCGAGAAATCAGAACCAGTTTCTACACGCTTTTCACCAGTGCTAAAAGCTGCCCAATTTAGGCGGAAGGGCTGCTCTGTATTTGGCATCATAGTGCCATTGTAGCTCTGCAGTACTTTATCTGCTGCTGTGTGAGTATTGAACTCAATAAATCCGTAACGCTCTGATTGACCAGTCTGCTTGTTTCGAATAACTTTCACAGAAACAACCTGCATGATTGACGCCACAGGTCAAGTACTAATATATGCATGCTTAAATAGCAAACCAAATAGCCAATTATTGTACTCTATACTTGAAATGATGTTGGTTGAACAAGATATTGTCGAAATGATTTCATTTCAACCACAAAAGAAAGGTTCCATTACAGTAATAGGAAAGCGAAAGGAATTCTAGAAAAATAAAATCAAAAAATGCTAGAATTCTTCAAATGCAGTTAGCCCATTTTCGAGTCCAGCTCTAGTATCTGTATTGGGATGGAATGGAAAAGCTCTTCGCCATCTGCTTTACTTCCATTCTCTTATATTCTGCTTTTGAATGAGAAGTAAGACCAAAGAGTCTCGTTTCAACTTTAGCAGCTATAACCTCTGTCACTAATAATCTTCCTCAAATATTCCTCTTACTTCTCTAGACCAACACCAAACATCTCCTCTACTTACTTTTTCTTTTTCTTCATTCTTTGTTCCTCTTACTTCTCCTCCAGAAGCATGCTATGCTGCTATTACAAGAAAGATAGTGAAGAGGCAGTGCTGGGTCTATTAGGAAGTAGAGAGAGAGAGTAAAAAGGGTGGAGGCTATTGGGAGAGAACGAGAATAATGGGCAGGACAACACAGATGTAACGAGACCACAGTTCAACTTCTAGCATAGACAAAAAACACTCAGTGATTTCTTCCCTTATAATTCTCCACTTTTTTAGATGGCCAAAGAGAAAAAAACTAGTAAGAGAAATAGAAGCCAAAAGATCCAAAAAATTCTCTTTTTAATCCCAAACCTTTGGCACTGACTAAGATCACATAAAGATTGATAACAAAATGGACTGGACCTTCAGCCTAACACAGCCCCAAAAGCTAGCTCACGAGATGACGCAAACAAATCCACATCCCACCAATGCGGGAGTCAACAAAGGTCAAATCTTGTTCACAACTAATAGCACATCAAATAGGTTAAGTCAGTTCACCTTAACTACGATACAGATTCTAGCATTTCAAACCTTTCTTCTGATTTACTAAACTAACAAAACAAAGATTTAAGTTTTAATGTATAAAACTTTTACACCATCATATCACATTTACTTGTCGTGGTAAACTTTCAAGATCTAAAATCCCACTTTTTATGGATGGCTACCGATAAATATATCTAATGTGACTTGATAGTATAAAATATTACTTATACTGAGGTATACCCAAGGGGTTCAATTGAATCCCCTTCGCAGGAAAATTATACTGCTTAAATAGGGCAAGAACAATTTTTTTTTTGTTATGAATACACTGTTGAACCCCATCGATGCAAGGAAATCTTCTACTGTCGTAGTAAAGGGGTTCAAAAAGTGCTCTAGGACCCAAGTTTAACTCCCAAGTGTAACATTCTTATATTCTTGAATCCCCTTCAATTATTTTATTGGTCCGAACTTAAACTCATAAAAATTTTACACCATCAGATCACATTTACCTATCGTAGTAGCTAACTTGTCTTATTTTTCAAGATCTCAAATCCCACTTATAAAGATTATATACTCTGACAGTGCATAGAACTTAAACTCATAAAACAATAAATCACGAAAATCGAGCAATACGAGAGGGTAAAAGGTACCTCGCCAGCTTGAGAAAAGCAAGAATGAAGGTAACTTTCATCCATCCATTGCTGTAAATCACCAATCCAAACAGTTCTATTATCTTCAGATGAGTTTTGAATCTGCTGCATCTTTTGCTGCAACTGTTGATGTTGTTGTTGTTGATAATAAGGCATGTATTGTGCTGCTCCACCACCATACATCATTTGTTGCTGCATCGCCATTGCTGCTGCTGGATACTGCATAGCCATCCATTGTTGTTGATACTGCTGCATCGCTATCCACTGTTGCTGTTGTTGCTGCTGCTGCTGCTGTTGTTGTTGCTGAGTTAAATCTCCACCGTTCATTTTTTTACAGTAATTTTAGTAACCCCTTCTTCCTCTCTCTTTGTCTCTACAGTTGTTTCAAATCTTCAAGTTCTTTGATTTTTTAGAGAGAGAGGAAGAAGAAAAGAGAGAGACTATTACTTGAGTCGGCTTTCTATTTAAGGAGACAAGATATGAGATACTATTAGAGATTTAGGGTGTTTGAGCAAGGATGATCGTGGTAAAGTGGTAAGTAATCTTTTATCATTAACCGGTTTTGAGTTACGGTATGATTCGTGATTAGTCGGGCTTCAACTCGAATACGAAATACTGGTAAAACTAAAAGAGATTTAGAGTCTCCGACCAATAAATATCATGATAGAATGGTAAGTAGTTATTAGTTCTCAATTAGTTTCGAATTAAAATCTTCATAATGGAATCTTTTCATAGGAATGTTAAATTAGTCCGGTCTCAAAACAGATACTCCCTTCATCTGTTACAAAAATAATAGACTCGTTCTAAATTTGGTAACAAAATTCTACTTTTATCTTTAATGATGTATATAATTTGTAGCCACACAAATAGAGGCGTATCTAGTATTGGAAGTTTATGGGTACACCATATTTACGTGCTCTTGACAATAAATTCACACAAGACCATACATTGTAATTCTAAAAATTCAACACATAAAAATTTGATCTTTTATTCAATAGAGTGGGTTCCTGTGAACCACCATTAACAGTGGAACTGCTACTGCACATAAACATTCCTGACTTATTCTATACTATAAGTTTTAAATATCTTTATTTTTTTAATATTAAACTCTATGTCAAATCATATAATTCATATAAAGTAAAACGGATGGAGTATATAACATGGCCGGAACAAAAAGAGTGCAAGTCTTCTCGTGTGTAACGAACGATGTGCAATGCTGACCGTCAGATTGAGATGTAAGGGTTTAGTAATAGCCGTTTGATTGAAGGAGGAGTCTAGAGACAAGGTTAGTTGTGGGACCACTTGATACGCGGTGGAACATGTGGGTCCTATCATTGTCTTTAACTTATCACTAAAGTCAAACATTGATCGGCGGTTCTTGGCGGCAACCGTCCAATTTGCACATGAAAATCTTGAGGCAAACGTTTAATTTGTTGGACGGGGTGGGCCCTCACGGTGGCGCGTGAAGTCTAGTTACATATGTGGGCGTTTGTTTGTAAGTATCATGTTCATGGCCACCATGTAGTCGCGTGTTCGCACATGCTGGTCCATAATCCATGTTGACGTGTGAAGATGTCGCTAGATTTTATAACTCGGTTCCCTTGTTTTTAAGGTGCAACTTGTGCTCAAAACGGAGTTGTTTAAAACATTTAATAAATCTTAGTAATTTGATGTAGTTTGGCTCAAAATTAAGGGTACATTTAATTCCCAAAATTTAAAAAGGTGTGCAGATCTCACATCTCGACATCAAATTCCCTGTGATCAAAATTATGGTTGCTTAAACATTTGATTGTGAATATCTATTTCTTTTCTCCTGATACATTTATCTTTAAGTACATAATCTACAATCTAACATCAATTAAGTCACAAGATTCTCTTAGCTCGGTTCTGAGCCAATACGAATAATGGTGATTCCCAGCTTGACATTGAAGTACCAATGGACTATGTCAGGCGACACTGTGGGGTAAAGTACGTACGTTTCACCCTCCCCAAATCTCACTTGTGGTATAATATTGGGTATGTTGTTGTGCAAGGCGACGACGAATAGAGGAAGAACATTGCTCGAGGTCAAAATTGCAAATTTCATTGAGTCAACTACGAAAACCTAGTTAACATGAAGAGTCAAAACAAATGCAAAATTGATTACCTGAAACGAGGGGAACTCCAAGATAATCTACTGCAACCAAATCATAACCAGAAGTCCCCCTGTTAGCTTCTGCTAACACATAAATAATGAAAGAATAAAGTAAAACTACAGAAGCTACATATACACAAAGGTCTGCATTTATATTTTCTAATCTGCGTGTATAAAGCTATCATAAGGTGTTCCCTTTAGTGTCTTTTCAACATCACTCCAATTTTCAACTTGTGAAGACAATGGCCACTTGTGTATCTTCACTTGACGACTATGGAGGTCCATTCTTGGAACCTTGAGGAAATCTTGCACATCATTCAACATCTGCGACAAAATGGCAGGAATTAGGCATATAACCTTCACAAGAAAATAAAAATATAAGGGTAATAGAAGAAAATGCAATATCTTACAGTCCGATTTTTTATTATGTCCTCGTAGAACAAGATTATATGCCGAGTGCTCTTGAAGTACTCCAAAGCATTAGCAGCCATGTCCTGTACTTGCTTCAGGTTTGCTATCAACGTGGTTGTGTTTATTGTAGGCTTGTAACTAGCAAGTATCTCAGCCTGCAGATCAAACATGATTGCTTAAGATAGCATAGAGACATAAGCCTGTGTATCTACATCATTTGTATTTATCAGACTGACCTCCTTGGGAGAATGAACATGAGACTTGTGGGTGCCATTTAACAGCTTAGCATTCTGATCATAGGAATTTGCTAGCATCGAAACCATTCTACGCAAAAGATTTCTTCTGAAGAGAAAAATTACAGAAACTCCTCTCCTTTTGAAATATTCAACAATTTCCTCATGATGCTGCAATAGACCCTGTAATAACATGGAAATTCTATACAGTCCATCATTCCATAACCATGACAAGAGAAAACAAGCCACCAACGCAAGCTGATTTCAGAGTTTACAAGATTTAGTTCTGCACAAGGTGATGTAACATGTAGCCCAATTTTTGCAATTTCTGTTCTACCTACTTTCCATTGTGCATGGGTGGATCAATGGTGTCCCCAAACTCCCTAGCCAAACTAATTTTAAATTTTAATACCATCTTTACTTTTTAAATGAAACGGTGTCTGAGAACTTCGCGATTCCTATTATTACACATCACATACTTCGATTTCCTGAAAACACAAGGTTGGGGTTCTTTGAGATCCTATTTTACTCATTATTGTGTTAGTGTTTTCATTTACTATATACTCTCTAAAGTGGCAGTCAAATGTTAGGAAAGCATCACAGCTTAACTAATTATGCAAGTCCTGAATTGCAACGTAGATAACGTAGATATTCGAACACATACATACAGAATGCTGACTGAAAAAAGAGTTGAAGTAAATGACATCGACCCAAATTCTGAAATCAGAGCTAGTACTATGTTGCACATATGAACCAGCATATGAGGAAGAAAAAAGAAATCTGAGGGTAGTGAATGATTCATCGTGAAAATCCACCAAAAATTTTCCCCCTTTACAGTTCCTTAATTGCATTTATGTGTTTCTCACGACCCGTTGAAATGGCAGCTCAATTAGAAAAGCAATTTGGAAGATGGACAAATACGTGGACATTAACCATAAAATATGTCAACTTCACATTTGAGAAATTTAACAGCAACCTTGTTGTATCGATTGTATAAATCCCTACACGGTTGGCACATAATGTTGGCTAAAATGAATCACAAAAGGTTTTACTATAAAAAGATAGCTATATTCACTGCCTAGTAATGTGCCCCAATCACATATTTTTTTCAAAGTAACTCTGGTCACATATATAGAACAGTCATGACAAGTAGAATTTAAAGATAGTACTCACCTGATTAAACATCCACTTCAGACCAACTGCAGCTGTGCATTCATTCTTGGAAGCGCTGGTGAAAAAGTCTAGGTTATAAAGTTTGTCCAAAGTTTCCAAAATTGTTGATGCATTACTTTTCCGGACTTTAACAGAAAAAATCTCTCCATTAGAGCTTATATTCATATGGCTGTTCAGCAATGTTTCAAACCATCCACTGCCAGACCTCTGAGTGGACAAAATTGCAAAAAATCGTACAGGATTGCAAGCACACACAGCCCTGATACAGCAGGCTTTAGTCACTAATCTTATCATGCACAATGAGATACTAAAAAACACAAACATATGGTCAATGTCTCACCGGCTAAAAGTTTGTGGTTTGGGGAAGTGCACATAAGATTTTTCTGAAGGTTCAACATTGGTCGCCTCACATGGCCTTTCAACCACATGAACAGTCGTGACCCCACCAATGGAACGCGAACCAACTTGTTTCAGACAAATTGAACATATATAAACCCCACATATCATAGCAAAAAATAAGACCACCATTCTCAGCAGCAGTGGAGATTTCTTTGCTGGCTTTATGAAGAAAGTATCCTGGAATTGAATCAGAAGTTAAACTGGTTAGGATTTCAATTTCATTCTGCCAGATTGGAAGATACAAGATAACTGATGAACAGTATCGTTTTATGGATTTTTACACAACCTGAACAATGACTAGGCCGCTTAAACTAAAAACAGCCATTTTCTGAATATTTAATGTATAAATGTGTATAATCTATGTATCCTAACTAGGACGGAAATTTCTGTAAATAAGAGCTCATTATTAGAATCTGTAAAAAGTCTAAAAATATTTGCTCAAGCAGGAAATCCTTCAATGAGATTATTGAATCCCCAGTAAACTGTGTAGCATTTACATTGCTTCACTACCTAGATAATACATATCTGTATAGTGGTCCTTCTTTCCTGGATACAAGTTGTATAGATCAAGGTTGCCTTGTATTAATGCTGCTCTTCCTACCTACCCACCCACCCACCCCAACTAACAGAAAGATGCACCCTGTAAACTGTGTTCCCAGCTTAGCTAATCCATTTTACAGTCATCATCTGTACAATCTTTACGAAAGATACAAGAAACTGAGACTAATGCAATAACATAAGAGTCAAAAAGCTCAACTTTAACCAAACATTGGTTATTGAGAAGAAACCAAGATCAAAACAGCCTGAGTCGTCATAACATTACATATAATTGTCGATTAAAGAAAAAAAAAAGTATCTTTAGACAATATATTAACATTCCATTAAGTTGTTCAAAATGATAGAAGAAGCAAGAATACTACAACAACAACATACTTGGTATGATCCAACAAGTTGGTATGGGGCGTATAGATAGGTTGCTTCCGATAGACCTCGGCTCAAGAAAGACAGTTTTATGAACAGGTTTGAAAAAGAAAAGGAAAACGAAAAAACAGGCATACCTTGGTGAAGAAACAGAAATCATCAGCCATAACTCAATGCTCAAAAATGAAGATAAAGAAAAGTCATTTCATTTGAGGGAACACCCAAGATTCATAAAAATATCCTTTTTTTCTTTCTAGCTTTATTCATCTTATTATTCCTTCTCTTTTTCTTCTAACTGAATATACATGCAGACACATGTATGTATGTATTTAAATGTATAAAGTATAGGATAAGCTTTTTCTCGTGAAGCACACTATAATGAGAGTGTTCCTTTATCACGCTCCCTCCTTTTTTGTTTCTTTTTCTTGTTTACACTTCTTCTGTGGAATCCCAAGTGTGTTGTACGATCCGAATCCAAATGAGTGAAAACAGAATTTTGAAAATGATCACGACGTTGATTTTGTCAATGATATTTAATCATTTTACTCGCAATTTTACCGCTTTTTACTCTTTTAAAAAGTTACACGTTTTACCCTTCAGTTTACCTGTTAGCTAACGTAGCTCATGTATCTATTATCCATATAAATAAAGGATTAATCCTAATTCACACTACATTATTCTTTTTTTAATCAATATCGAATCTAACCTGACTTTATAAGAATAAGGTGAGAAATAATAAGAGTTTATAAGCACAGATAATATAGTACACCAGATTTCTTGGTAAGTGCATATGCTTATTGAATGTTACAATGTTGGACCGTTGGTTGAACTTTTACAGGAAAGTCGAACAAAAGTTTTAATGGAAAAGTTTTTTTTAATACTGAATCACAGCATTTTAAATTTGATAACAATTTCATTTTAAAATTACAATTTTGTATTAATGAAATGATTTACAATCACACAAATATTTATTTTTTATTTTAGATCATAAATTTCAAAAATCTTCCTTCATTTTTTAAATTTCATGCCGAGTCAAATTATAACATATAAAGTGGAAAGGAGGGAATATAAATGTGGCTCTTAAGATTTCCATGAATTTATTTCTTTGACATGACTTATAAATATATACTTACTTAATATTGACAAACAACTAAAATTGGTGAAAATTCATTTACATCGATGAGATGTGGACAAAAAAACTATCAACCTCAAAATCTCCAATTTAGAAAAGGAGAATTCGATAGAACTTAGAAGTATTCGACCAGACTCGTTATTATGAGCAATGGGAACACTGATATTTTTTTTCCACCCGGTGTTCGGTATTTTTATTGGAGCCCAACTAATTCGGATTCGCACCGCATAGGACCCCATTTCGGAGGAAGCCCTCCCTACCAAGGATTTTTTCATACCCAAGACTCGAATCCGAGACCTCTGGTTAAGGGAGGAGCAGTCTCATCCACTGAACCACATCACTGGGTGGTGGAACACTGATATTTAACTGACATTGGAATTGGATTTTCTATTATGAGTATTGGGATGCACGTTACGCTGATGCCCTAGACCTCTGTTCCCTGCATGACCCATGCTTTAGTGCTTCAACTAATGTGAATATGTGTATTCCTTCCAATGAAGGAAAGCAAATAAATGTGTCGATTTTCTGGTCAATATAGGTTATACACAACCGATCAACAAGATTGAGTTCTTGCTCCTTGCAAATTTAAGCAATATTGCTTATGAAAGGATTTAAGAATTTTTAGCGGGATTTAGAGCTTGTTTGGGTGGACTTATTATAAGTAGCTTATAAGCAAAAAGTTGCTTAAAACTATTTTTGGCTCACTTTTGGCTTATTTTTTGTGCTTATAAGTAAATTACTTTTTGAGTTACTAAACACTCAAAAAGTATATATATGCTTATAAACTACTTTTAATATCACCCAAACAGGCTCTTAAACGGTAAGCCATCCACACCATCAGAATATGTATGAAAATATTTTTCGGTGGTCGTCCAGATAGGTATTCATTGCACAAAATCGCTATTATGTTTTTGTATAAATGTCAACTTAACTTATGTGTGATTATTAATTCAAAAGTGGCAGCAACTAGAAAATGCATCTACTCACTTAAAAGTCAACTAAAATTGCTTGCTTGACATGCCACATCAACGCTTTATGAACCACTTAACACGCCAATGTAAAGTAAGATTTACAGAAATAGGACACCTTCTGGCGCTCTATCAGAGATATGACCCTTGTAATGAACGTATTGCAAAAATAGCCCTAATAAGAAAGTTCCTAGCAATATCCAGATATTTCTATTAGAAAATATATGATGACTGCCAGGAGCTTCTCTCTGGTGTTCGCCTACAACTTTTCCTGATGTAGACCATTTTTGTAAGACTTTTCTTACTAGTTTCAAAATTGTAGCAGTGGCACCAGAAGTGTTTATTTTGCGCAAAACTTTCAAACTTTTAGCACTCATTAACCCAAAAAGAAGCCCAACCGGATTTCTTATTATCATGAACGAACTTTACAAAAATAGTCGTCATAATTGGTATGCATAAAATATGCATTTATTATGCACATAATATATAGAAATATGCAAAAAATATATTATCTTTTTAAGTGGTTTAGCCATTGTTCAGATAGCGTAAATTTCCGTATAACGAATGTCATCTTAATTGCATTGGCAATGTAGAGCTTTAGCAGCGGGTACTATAAGTATCTATACCAAAAAATAGTTGTAAACATATATTTTTAGTAAAAATTTAGTGTAGATGTATGTTTGGTGCGCGTTAATTGATTTGCAGCCGTCAAAAATAAATTCGCTGAGAAATAGCCACATTCGGACAAGTCCCAGGATTTATACTGGAGCTTTGAACAAGTATTTTACTATGGAAAGTTTCAGTAAACTAACCCCAATATTTTATTATGGGAAGCTTCAGTAAACTAACCCTAGTATAAAATACGGGGCTTTGAACAAGTTTTGTTCAAAGCCCCAGTATTTTGTTATGAGACTATATATAAAGCTTCAGTCCCATAACAAAATACTTCAAAGCCCCAGTATTTTGTTATGGGACTGAAGCTTTATATATAAAGTTCCATAACAAAATAATGGGACCTTTGAACATGTTAGTTAAAGGGTCCCATTATTTTGTTAAGTGACTTTATAAAGTCCCATTATATAAAGTCTCATAACAAAATAATGGGACCTTTGTTATGGTATAAATCTCATTATTTTGTTATGGGATAAAGTCCAATAACAAAATACGGGGGCTTTAAACAAGTTTGTTCAAAGCCCCCGTATTTTGTTATGGGACTGAAGCTCTATATATAAAGTCTCATAACAAAATAATAGGGCTTTGAACTCCCGTATAAAATTCCGAGATTAGTCTGGGGTATTTTCCAACGCTAATGGAGTGTAAGTGTGCGCGCGAATTTTTGGCTATTTCTCAATTAATTTTGAAACGGTGGATAAAACTCTTTGAGCGCGTCCAAAAATGGCTACGCATCAAAATTTCCCAATATTTTTACTAAGTTGGTAATTGCCACAAATAAAGAGTGCGTAGTACTTATGAAAAATTTCAAAAAAAGAAAAAAAAAAAAGAAGAAGAAGAAAGTGGCCTACAAACTTAAAAACATTGATTCACCTATGGTTGGTTGCCAAACTTACCAAACTCGCAATATTAGGCCTCGCCCGTCTAAGTCTATGAGCTATATTCCGAATAAAAAGTGAAGCATATGTTCAGTAGCCACACTGGTTTTGCTTTAGCAGCATGCAGTGTTTAGATGAGGGGCCATGAGTTTGGCAACTGGCAAGTCAGCCAACTAATAAAAAGGTCATCTTTTTGGGAAATTGAATAGAAGTAATTAAATGTCAGCAATTGAAAGCAACGTAGAGCTCCTTCAATTTGCTTCTCGAAGTTTTGGACTTCAGTGAAGGTTTAATTTCAATTGTCACGTCTTACATTTACAAGCTACTCCCTCCGTTCCATTTTAGTTGTCGTTTTTAGCTTTTTCACGTCCATTAAGAAAACCATTAAATATGGTGTATATTTTACTATATTACTCCTATTTAATGTTTGATTGTTAACTTTTTTTTGAGAATTTTTATAATTATTAAGGGTATAGTTGGAAAGAAGTAATATATTTTGTCTTGAAATCCTAAAGTGACAACTAATTTGGGACACATTCTTTTTGCTAAAACGTCAACTAATTTGGGACGGAGGGAGTATATTACTTTAATGTCATTTTATAAAAGATTAATGAAAAGAAGAAGTCCACTTTATTCTTATAAAAAACCAACTATACATGACTATTAAACATTTCTACCTTCTATATGAGGCGGAGCATAGGAGAGGGCGTAGGTATTGATGAATTACAGTGTAGTTAGCTGTTTAGACAACTTTTCTTTATGGATTAGAATAAATGTAAAGAAAAAAGAGCACTAAAAGAACGTTATAGCATGTAGTTTTATGAGTATTTTTTAAGGCTACAAAAGTATGTTATCAATTCATTATACCAGACACATATAGTAACTTATCAACTTAGTTTCTAGATTGTCAAATTACTTATTCTTGAAAGTTACTTATTGGATGTCACTTTAACTCGATGGCGTATCTCTACTAGACCTTCACTAGATAGAAACTAAACCAGTTCTAATCAGTTCTGTTTTACATCATACATAATTTAGTACTCCTCATTCTTGTAATTAGTCTATTTGTGGACAGAGACGGATCTAGTGTTTAAATACCGGGTGCATCGGCATTTATAGACGTCAGCAAAATTTTATATATATAGATATAAGAATTTGCAAAATCGAATATATATGGTACTTGACATCCTCAATTAATTGGCATATCTTTATTAAATTTAGTGGTGATGAACGTCCTCAAATTATGGATCCGCCTCCGTTGTGGGGCATTTATTTGGACCTTTTATGCCGCTTATGTGGAAGTTAATGGCTGACGGTTCACCACCGTAGGAATTTTATTTTTCCCACCAAACAATAGGAATCGAGCACATGGTCAATTAATTAGCTATTTATAGCTGCTTCCCACCATCAATAATTTTCTATATACACCCTCTCACTTTGACAATTCACATCTCAGTTAGCTCAATAATACTCATTCCAATGGCTTCCAACACTAAAGAAGTAGCAATTGATATGTCTCCTTTATTTGTCATCTACAAAGATGGCAGCATCAATAGACTTAGGCCACAAGAACATGTTCCAGTTTGTAACAATCCACAAGCCCCTATTCAATCCAAGGATGTTATAGTTCAACAAGAAACAGGAGTCTCCGTACGTTTATATCTCCCTAAACTCACAACCCCTAGTCAAAAACTCCCCTTAGTAATTTACATTCATGGTGGTGCTTTTTGTATGGGATCAGCTCGTTCTCCCACTTTCCATAACTTCATAACTTCTTTAGTTGAAAAGACCAACTTTCTTGCTGTTTCAGTTGATTATAGACTTGCCCCAGAAGTACCATTTTCAGTTTTGTATGATGATTCTTGGGAAGCAGTGAATTGGATACTTTCACATGCTAATGGAAATGGTCCAGAGTCATGGCTAAATGAACATGCTGATTTTGGTAAAGTGTTTATTGGTGGAGAAAGTGCAGGAGCAAATATTGCTAATGATGTTGTTGTTAGAGCAGGAGTTAATAATGATCTTGATTCAAATGTTAAAATCTTGGGACTTTATTTAGTTCATCCTTATTTTGGGAGAGAAAATGATAAGTTGTATGATCTTTTGTGTCCGACAAGTGGTGGATGTTTTAATGATCCTAGGGTAAACCCATTGTTAGACCCGAGGTTAAATTCTATGGCTTGCAAGAAAGTGTTGTTTTTTGTAGGGGAGAAAGATTTTCTGAAAGAAGGGGCATTGAGTTATTATGAGGGATTGAAGAAGAGCGAGTGGCATGGACAAGTGGAGATATTTGAGACGAAAGAGGAAGGACATTGTTTTCATTTCTCTAATCCTATGGCTGAGAAAGCTGTTGCTCTTATGGATAGATTAGTTGATTTCTTGAAGCAAGATTAGAGGTGTGTTTTAAGGTTAGTTTGCGTTAATTAATTGTGGTACTTATATTTGAAGACATTTTAAACATATTCTATTCTATATATGAGCATTAAACTTGATTTTGTGGTTCTTGTATTTTACTTTTGAGTTCTAGCAATAGATTTATATAACCAAATATCCTAGAGTAATTAGAATGATTCCATCGTGTTTCCTTTGTCTTTCTTGATAAATTGTTGACCATATACCCTTTTGAAACATTGTTTGAGTATGGCTACTATTACCCAAAGGCTTTGGAGTTTGGACCATTGTAGGAGCGTGTGATATGTGTTAGACAACACGTTAAAGTTCGAACGTAGAAAACTATTTACGTAAGTAGAGAGTAATAGAAGCTGGCTACGGATAAACTGCATGAATTTTGACAAATATTTTAAGATGTATTTTTTCATCAAACTGATAGGAAAAAAATTACAACTTAATATACGTTTCAAGTAGTTTTCAAATATATAAATTTTAACATTAAAATATTAAGTTAATTTAATTTAATTTAATGTAGCTACAAAATTTAGTCAAATTAATTATCGAAAAAACAAATCACATAAATTAGAACGAGAGAGTATTTAAGTACAATAAATTACTCCTTTCAAGAGCTAACCTGGTGTGATGCAACTTGACAACACTCACAACAGTATATGCTTTAATTAAGGAAGAAAAGGACGGGACTGACGAGTTCTTCAACATGCTTTTTATGACCAATTGAATACTTGCTTTTGTGGTTAAGGAAACAACACGCATTTCCTTTTTCTTGTGGTTCCAATTTTGAGCTTTATAGATGTAACACCAAGAATCCTTGTTACTGATCAAGTGTAGCTTTCTTCCTCCTTTTTTGATAAATTATTCAATGCATGCGTTAGGTAACTTTGCTATGCAACCAAATCATCATTTTCTTCTATTTACTCGATATCAGAAATTTGGATGAGAAAATAATTTACACGCACTTCATGCATGCACCTTTGATTGTTCCAACCAAAGCAACATTTTAATTTCTTCACCTAGAGTTGTTATTTTTCAAACTGTCCTGGTGATTGTTTTCAAAATTTGGAAAATATACTAAATTGAGAAAAGTAAATACCATATAGGGTGGAAAAGGACGAGAGCAGTTAGAGAAATGAATGACATGAAAGATACCGAGAGATTACTCTATATGTGGCCACCTTCCCCTTTCTTTAAATTAAATTAAAAAAATGGATAGGTCAATGTCATAGTAGTTTTATTGTTATTCCAAATCCAAATTCTTCAAAATGCCGACCCAGCAAGTTGGTGATCTCTTTAACTACCATATTTCCTATCTAGCCAAACAGATATCTTCATTATTGACACTACTACTCGATCGGAAATGTGACTTAGCCCTCCAAGAACTTATTAGATGACATTACGAGGAGCACTATTAGTGAATAAATTTGTCATTGAGGCTGGATTTAATACTTATTTAGCTAGAGATTAGTGTGAAATTATAGTTAAACTGAACAAAATTATAAAAGGGTCTATGCAGAGATATGCACAAGACAAAACGCCTAAGAAAAAGTTATCAGTTATACTATATTGACTAGAATTCTCTCAGGACTGTTCCAAGCAAAAATTTGTAATAATCTTGTGATCAATGGTCTGAGTGCAATATTACTGAGTTTGAATTCCAGTGATCTGGTTGTGTCTGTTTATGTCTAGTAAAGAATACAACAATGTGAAAAGAATACAAATTCATTCAAGAATTTTCAGAATCTAGTAAAGATACTATTGTACCTCCCACTTTTGTACTCAATTGGGCCATCATGCAAATTATTGCCGGATATTTCATATTTCCACACCTACCAATTCTTCCACAGATTTGCCATCCCATAAGCATGTGATGTTGAATGCAATTGAATTTAGAAGATGGTCACAGTGGTTAATTCTTGGTTTACAGAAGTTTTGGGGCTTAATTCTTGTTTAGTAGAGATTGGTTACTTTTACAATAATTGCCTTCAAGATTATATGAAATTATGTCTTGGTTTATATTGCATCTATTTGCAATGCAGTAGTTAAATAAAATAAAATATAAAATAGATTAAAGAGAGAAGAACTTAATGCTCCTCTACCTTAGAGGTGAAAAATTCAACCTAATACCCCACGTTTTATTATGGGATTAGCCAAGGTGGAGATATTCTATTTAGCATAAAGTTGCACTAAGAAGACCTAAACATTTTAACTACCCTCAAATTGGTGTACAATTCTCAAAGTCTCACATTCAAAAATATGTGGTTCAAGGGGCTAATAGAGCCTACAAGCTTCTCATATTAACAAACTAGATTGATTAGTCGAAGTTTGTTTAAGATTATCTAACATCATTATCAAAAGAGAAAAAAGTTACAAGAGTTTAGTTGGTGAAAAATGATAAACAATAGTACTGCCAATTTCATTTTATATAAATGTAAATCATAAGAGTTCAATTGTACTGTTGTACAATATAATTCTTATATAAACCGAAAAAAATTTCCTTTGACGAAAACAATAATACCATAATATGCATTTCAAATCAAAGTTCTTAAGTAAACAATGTCTTTACTTCTTTACTTTTTCGGCGAAGGGCCAAAAATACCCCCGAACTATCGTTTTTGGCTTAAAAATACCCCTCGTCCACCTATTAGCCCATCACTACTCTCACCGTTATTTGAACGAGCACAAATACCCCTCCTTTTGACGGGCTTGCCACGGTGGACAAAATAACATAATACACTTGGAAAAAACCCACCCAATTCAATCTACCCGACCCATTTAATTAAATCTGACCCGTTCTCTCATCTGAGTAAAAATAAAACAAATGACCCCTCTTAATTCATTTACCCTAACTCTTTTTACCCGTCTCTCTCTCTCTCTCTCTCTCTTCCAATTATAATGGCTGCTTAAGATTCTACTCATGAAAGGGATTTTAAGCTTCATCATTGCTAGTGTTTTGGACAATTTCAGCATCTAAAAATATTTGTCAACCAAATATCAGGTTAGTTTTTTATAAGTATGATTTTTAATTCTAGGGTTTGTAATTTTGTGTATATTTATCTTGCATGCCTGTAGTCTATCATTGCAAGTAGGGTTTTGATTTTGAAATTTGTAATCTTCCACGACATCAGTATAATTTTTAATCAAAATATTCTAGGGTTTTAAATTTTTTGGTCAGTTGTAAAAAGTATATATTTTTATGCTTGTAATCTATTAAATGATGCTTTTTTGTTGAATATTTTCTATTGTCATATATATGTGGTCCATGCACTTGTTTATGCCGACATGATTTTAATTCTAGGGTTTAAAAATTGGTGAGTGGGGTTATTCATGAATAACTGTGGTCCCTACCCCTGTCTATATTTATTGATTACCCTAATTTTATACAGTTAGATTCTTATTATGTGGCCCCTCTTCCCTATTTTTTATATAGTTTACATGTGACTTTTCAGGAAAATGGTTGAGAAGGTGGACCTAATCTTTCACTATGGTGGTCAGTGGGTGAGAGAGCCTCACTTGGTTTATAGTAAAAGGTTAGTGCACAAGTGGGAGGGTTATGAAACTGATTTCTTGTCGTTTATTGATATCTGTCGGGAGTTTGTAGACAAATTAGGTTTCTTTAAAGTAAAGCAACTACTTGTAACTTCCTTATCCGGTTGTTATTATATTTTGGAGGGAGATGATGGTATTAGGGCACTTCAACAACTTTTGTCTTCTAAGTTTAATATAGTGAACTTGTTTGCTGTTGATGAATTAGAAGATGAAGTGTCTGCTTCTAGTATAATTCATTTTTCTGACCCTTCTTTACTAACTGTAGAGGCTGGTACTGATTGTAGTGATAATGAGCCTTTTGCCAATCCTCCTGAGTCTAATGACTATGACAGTGAGGATTTAGAGGTAATATACAAGGAAAAGGATAAAGAAATTACTGAAAAACTTGAAATGTACAAGGAGTTACATAATGATATGTCTTTTAAAAACCTTGCTGAAGCTAAGAAGATAGTGGGTTTATATGCAATTGCCAACAGGAGGGGTTTAAAGGTTAAACAAAGTGATAGGACTAGACTGAGGTATATATGTCAGGAAGGGTGTCCATTTAAATTATTCATATATAGGGATGGCAAAAGTAGTGGATTTAGGATGAAGACCCTAACTGATAAACACACATGTGATAAAGCATTTGAAACTAGGAGAGCTGATGTTGCTACTTTAGGTCAATACTTTAAGAGAAAGGTGCAGCATGATCCCAAGTATAAGGTATCAACTATGAAACTTGATTTGGAGAATGGATTTAAAATAAATGTAAGTGAATCAAAGATGAAGAGGGTCAAAAAACTTGTGTTGGAGAAGTTAGATGGGAGCTACTTAGCTGATTTGATAAGACCCAAATGGCCTCAAGACCTTTCACTCGGAGTCAAGCCAAGTTAATCCAAGATACTCATCTTCACTTGACGTGGAAGAGCATAGAAGATGGCCCCAAGAGCAACTTGAGGACCATGCTTTGGTGTGCCATGGATGGAGGACCCTCGGGGACACTTGGAGAGGCTCAAGAGGCTCAAAATGAGACACCCCAAGGGGCTTCAGGAAGAGGCGGAGCGCCTCCCAGCTGAGGCGGGGCGCCTCCCAAAAATCCAGAGAGCTGAAGTTCAGGAGGCGGAGCGCCTCAGTCCAAGAGGCGGAGCGCCTCAGGAGATCCAGAGAGTTGACAGCCACTAGGCGGCCGCCTCCCCACCCTAGGCGGACCGCCTCCCCCTGTTACCCACATGCGGGATTTTTAAGACTTTTGCTAGAACTTCCTATTTTAGCCCTGCGCGGCCTTTATTTGTTTTAGCCCACTTTGGGGGTATTTTAGACCTTTTATTAGTTCTAAGTGAAGCCTATAAATACTTCACTTAGCCTCTTTCAAACCTACCTTACACTACCTTACACTTTGATTATTATTGAATGAGAATTGAGTTGAACTCTTTGGAAGAATCCTTTGTCTTTGGTTGCTTGAATTCACTAGTGTAACCTAGTTGAGTCTTGAACCGCTAACCCGACCATTCGACTTGCGAGTCCCGTGTTGTCTCGAGGGTCGTTGTATAGTGTAGGTCCTCCTTGACACCGATTCGAGGGTATCTCGGGACAAGTTCCCCGTGGTTACTTCGAAGGGAGTTCGAGAAGTGTCTCGCTCTTCTATCTTTTTGTTCCGCGTATATGATTCCTACCATCTTGGTATCAGAGCAAGGCTCGGGTATCGTTTCTACGAACCCCCGACCCTTGATTCTTCGTGCCTAGGTTAGTTTCGTTTTTAGGTTCTTGTTTATTGCTTTTGAAAAGAAGAAAAACTACAAAAAAATTGAAAAGAAGAAAAAACACCAAAAAAAATTTTGATCATAGATTCTTGGATTGTTGCCTTTGTTGTTGAATTGTTATTGGGGTTTGTTCCTTATTGGAAACCCGTTCTTTTGGTACCCTATACGTTTGATTTGGAGTTGAAACACAAGAATTGGAAATTTTGAATCCCTTGAAAATTTGAAAAGATTGAAACCCTAGCTATGAACATGGTAGATTGTTGAATTTTGATTGGGGTTTGATTAAAATTGATTGGGGTTCGTTCTTTGTGGTTGAAACAACATTGGGATACCTTAGAATTGCTAAAACAACATTGGGATAGTTGGATTTTAGGGTGCAAGCCAAGAAATCGCGAAGTGAACTGTGCTGGAACACAGCAGGAGGCGGAGCGCCTAGCAAAGAGGCGGAGCGCCTCCCACTGGTGAGCTTGCAGGATTTCGTCTGAGGCGGAGCGCCTCCTTGAGTAGGCGGAGCGCCTCACTCCTGAAGGTTGGGAAATTGGGTAGTTTCTTCTAGGATTCCTTGTTTTGTTGATTGCATCGCATCTAGTTAGCACTTCTTTGAGTAATCTTGCCTACTTGAATTGTGCTAACCCTTCTAAGCTATTAGGAAACTCAAGCCTAGACCGGAGATTAGAACTCAAAGAAGACTCGTAGTCTCTTTTGACTCAAGTCCGCACTTAAAGAGCTATCGTTCCGATAGAGTCCTATTAACTCCACTCACCCCGGAGCTCATTGGACTTTGAGTTGAGTGATCTAGTTGAGGTTTACTATTCAACTTAGTGAAGCTTTTGGGTTCAAGCAAGAGTGAAAAATCCACCACCCACTATACGAGTGATCCGAGTGAAAACTTGTGAGGGAGTGTGTGAGGTTGTTTTCGCTAACGTTTGTCACTTGTGCAGGTACAATGTCTACCGAAGGACAAGATTTCATAAAGGAGGCCTTGGCTAACCTTCTTGCCAAGGTGGACCTCATTAGCCAAAGAGTTGAGTCTCTTGAAAAGGGTGCCTCGAGTGCCCTAGTTGAGCAAGAGACTTCCAATGCTCAATCAGAGAAAGGGACCCCGAGTGTCCGAGCTGAGAAAGGGACCCCGAGTGTCCAAGTTGAAGTCTCGAGTCCTCCAAACTTTACCTCGGAGCAAATGAGCGTTGTCATAGATTTGTTCAGTCAACAGCGGGTAAAGGAGGAACGAGAGAGAGTTGATCCAATGTTGGGCAATCCCCAACGAACGGGCATTCCCCGTATCTTAGACAACCCACCAAGAAACATTCTACTACCACAACCCATCCGAAATGTGCAACCTCTTGGGCAAGTTGATGAAGCTCAAGAAGGGGAGGAAACTAATGATGGAGATGACATGTATGGGTTTGATGATCACTTTCAGCCGAGGAGAGGTACGAATTGGGGTCGGAATGTAGATAGAGGTAGGGGCCGAGGTCGAGGGCACCCTATGGGGTATGTTGGGGGGGATGCTAGGAGAGACTATGGAGGTTATGGTGGTTATGGGGATCACTATGGGGGCCAACCGGAGCCTTTCCAAGGGGGTCGTGATAACAACAACAACCTCAATAGTGTGAAGCTCACTATTCCTTCTTTCAAAGGAAGTAGTGACCCGGTGGAGTACAAAAATTGGAAAATGGCTATGGAACGAATATTTGAAACGAATGACATGCCCGAGGTGAAGAAAACCAAGTATGCAATATCTTCCTTCGAGTCTTTTGCTTCTACTTGGTGGGAGTCGGTGAAAAGAAATAGGAGGAGGACGGGAATGGCTATTAATCTTACTTGGGAAGAGTTGATCCGAGTAATGGATGAGAAATACTTGACTAATCAATACCGGGTTGAGCAGCAAAAGCGTCTCTATGAGTTGAAGCAAGGTTCCAATTCGGTTGGGGAGTACTTCAATGAATTCGAGCAAATCCGAATGAACCTTGACATAGATGATGAAGACCATGAGTTGGCCATGATCCGTTTCAAAGGGGGCTTGAACCGAGACATAGCCTCACAATTGAAGTTCCACAAATATGATGATCTCTACAAGCTATGTGAGGATGCGGTTGAAGCCGAGAAGTGGGTCAAAGAAGAGAAATCCTTCCGCTACAAGAGTAGCACTACTACTCCAACAAGCAATGCCAAGGGTTGGAAGCCTCCTACCACAAACACAAGGTCCCCAAGTGCTAGTGGGACGAGTGGTGCCAATGCAAGCAAGGATGTGAAGAAGCCATTTGAGAAGCACACACCCAATGTGGGAGGTAACTCTAAAACCCAATTAAATACTCCTACTTCTTCTTCCATTCAATGTCACAAGTGCAAGGGCTATGGGCACTTTTCTAGGGAATGTCCCACGAAGAGGACCATGGTTGTAGTTGGTAATGATGCATATGAAAAGGAGAGTGAGTCGGAAGATGAGGGGGTAGAGGGAGTAGAGGGAGATGAGGGAGTAGTGGGGGATGGTGAAGATGACACGGTGGAGGATGAGGAACCTCATACTTTTCTAGTAGTGAGGAGGAGCTTAGGAGCTATGATTGCGGAGGATGGTGAAACCTTGCAAAGGGAGAACCTCTTCCATGCTAGGTGTCGTGTTAAGGGTGTAGTGTGCTCTATGATCATTGATTCCGGGAGTTGTACTAATGTGGTAAGTCAATCTCTCATAACTCAATTGAAGTTGCCTACCATGAAGCATCCCAAGCCATACCGGTTACAATGGCTTAGTGAATGTGGGGAGCTCAAGGTAGTGAAACAAGCAATGATCAAGTTTAAAATGGGAAGTTATGTTGATGAACACTTGTTCGACGTTGTGCCCATGCAAGCTTGCCACCTTCTCTTTGGAAGGCCTTGGCAATTTGACCGGCAAGTGGTTCACAATGGACGTGTTAACACTTACACGCTCCAACATGAAGGAAGAAAGTTTGTGTTGAAACCCCTAACTCCTAAACAAGTGAGTGATGACTACAATCGAATGAAGGAGTTGAGGGAAGCGGCAAAGGCCAAGTCAATCATTGAGACTAGCCCGTTGCCCAAAAACATGGTGGCAATCCCACCTACTTCATCCACCGGTGGCATATGTGCCATGATGCAACCGGGCGAGCTCCTAAGAGGTAATGATGGCAACAAGTTTCTCCTATGCTTAGTGCACAAAGGTATGGCTCTTAACTCTAATCATGATGTTTCTTCTAGTCCTTTACCTAGTGCTTTGAAAAATGTTTTGGAGAACTTTGGGGACATGTTCCCGGATGAGATGCCCGATGGCTTACCTCCCTTGAGAGGTATTGAACATCAAATTGATTTTATTCCGGGCTCTCAAATCCCAAATAAGCCGGCCTATAGAAGCAATCCCGAGGATACGAGGGAGTTGCAAAAACAAGTTGATGACTTGCTTTCAAAGGGCTTGGTGAGGGAAAGTTTGAGTCCTTGTGCCGTACCGGTCATTCTTGTCCCAAAGAAAGACGGCACTTGGAGAATGTGTGTAGATTGCCGAGCCGTGAATAAGATAACGATCAAGTATCGTCACCCTATTCCACGGCTTGATGATATGTTGGATGAATTGAGTGGGTCGCGTGTCTTTTCTAAAATCGACCTTAGGTCCGGCTACCATCAAATCCGGATGAAACCCGGGGATGAATGGAAAACCGCATTCAAGACCAAATTCGGTCTCTATGAATGGTTGGTAATGCCCTTCGGGCTTTCCAACGCACCTAGCACCTTCATGCGACTCATGAATCATGTTTTGAAGCCTTTTATAAACAAGTTTGTCGTTGTCTATTTTGATGATATTTTGATCTATAGTAGGACAATTGATGAGCATGTTGACCACCTTAGGCAAGTGCTTGAAACTTTGAGAGCCGAAAAGCTCTATGCTAATTTCAAAAAGTGTGCCTTTGGTGTAGAGAAGGTTGTCTTTCTTGGGTTTGTTGTGAGTGCCCAAGGAGTGGAGGTGGATGAGTCTAAGGTAGAGGCCATACGTGATTGGCCTACTCCTACTACCGTGACTCAAGTGAGGAGCTTTCATGGTCTTGCTAGCTTTTATAGACGATTTGTGAGAGACTTTAGCTCCATAGCCGCTCCACTCACCGAATTGGTCAAGAAAGACCAACCCTTTGTTTGGGCAGAGCCGCAAGAGAAGGCTTTCCAAGAGTTGAAAAGTAGGTTGAGTACCGCCCCTTTACTACAATTGCCCGACTTTGGGAAAGCATTTGAGGTTGAGTGTGATGCCTCGGGGGTGGGAATCGGTGGTGTGTTAATGCAAGATAGTAAACCCATCGCCTACTTTAGTGAAAAGTTGAAAGGGGCCTCCTTGAATTATTCTACATATGACAAGGAGTTGTATGCCCTTGTGAGAGCCCTTGCCCATTGGCAACATTACCTTTGGCCTCGTGAGTTTGTAATCAAGAGTGACCATGAGTCACTCAAGCATTTGAGAGGCCAAGAGAAGCTCAATAAGAGACATGCCAAGTGGGTTGAGTTTATTGAGTCCTTTCCCTATGTGATCCAATACAAGAAAGGGAAGGACAATGTTGTGGCGGACGCGCTTTCAAGAAAGTTCGCTCTTGCCACCACTCTCACCTCTAAGCTCATGGGATTCGAGAGCATCAAATTGATGTATGCTCAAGATCCTAAGCTAAAGAGTGTCTATGATGCTCTAGAGAAAGGGGAGAGAGTTGCAAAATACCAATGGTCTAATGGATTCATCTTTAAAAATGGTAGAGTGTGCATACCCGAGTCCTCATGGAGGGAATTGCTTGTGCAAGAGGCACATTGTGGGGGACTCATGGGTCATTTTGGGGTAAGAAAGACTTTGGCCGTTCTTCAAGAACAATTCTATTGGCCGAAGATGAGGGTGCATGTGGAGAAGTTTTGCACTAATTGCCTTGAGTGCAAGCGTGCCAAATCTAAATCCCACCCTCATGGGTTATACACCCCACTCCCCATACCTACTAGTCCGTGGTTGGATATATCAATGGACTTTGTCATGGGATTACCAAGGACTAGGGGGGGCCACGATAGCATCTTTGTTGTTGTGGATAGGTTCTCAAAGATGGCTCATTTCATTCCGTGCAAAAAATGTGATGACGCCCAGCATGTAGCTTCCTTGTTTGTTGAAAATGTTTTGAAGCTACATGGTGTGCCTCAAACGATAGTGAGTGATAGGGATACTAAGTTCCTAAGCCATTTTTGGCGAAGTTTATGGGGTGCTTTAGGCACCAAGCTCTTGTTTTCTACGTCCCACCACCCACAAACCGATGGTCAAACCGAAGTGGTAAACCGGACTTTGGGTGCTCTTCTTAGGGCCATGACCCGAGGTAAGGCCGGGACGTGGATTGATAGGTTGCCCATGATGGAGTTTGCCTACAATCGCACGTTGCATAGCGCGATTGGCATGACTCCTTTTGAATGTGTTTATGGCTTTAACCCCTTGATTCCCCTTGATCTAACCCCTTTGCCAAGGGAAATGGTTGTTAATTTTGAAGGTAAAGCTCGAGCCAAGGCTTTGATGGAGCTACATGCTAAGGCGAAGAAGAACTTGGAGGAATCCTATGCTAAGGTTGCCTCTAAGAAGAACAAGGGACGAAAGAAGGTGGAACTCAAGAAGGGTGACTATGTGTGGGTGCACTTCCGGAAAGAGAGGTTTCCAAACCTTAGGAAAGGGAAGTTGGCACCCCGGGGAGATGGTCCATTCCAAGTGCTCTCGAAGATAAACAACAATGCTTATGTGGTCGACTTGCCAAGTGAGTATCAAGTTTCTAATACTTTCAATGTTAGTGACTTGGTTCCTTTGAATGTAGGTAATGACGAGGTCGTGAATGATGATGAAGAGATCGTGAATGATGATGAAGAGGTCGTGAATGATGCTTCGATTTCGAGGACGAAATCCTCTCAAGAAGGGGAGGATGATAAGACCCAAATGGCCTCAAGACCTTTCACTCGGAGTCAAGCCAAGTTAATCCAAGATACTCATCTTCACTTGAAGTGGAAGAGCATAGAAGATGGCCCCAAGAGCAACTTGAGGACCATGCTTTGGTGTGCCATGGATGGAGGACCCTCGGGGACACTTGGAGAGGCTCAAGAGGCTCAAAATGAGACACCCCAAGGGGCTTCAGGAAGAGGCGGAGCGCCTCCCAGCTGAGGCGGGGCGCCTCCCAAAAATCCAGAGAGCTGAAGTTCAGGAGGCGGAGCGCCTCAGTCCAAGAGGCGGAGCGCCTCAGGAGATCCAGAGAGTTGACAGCCACTAGGCGGCCGCCTCCCCACCCTAGGCGGACCGCCTCCCCCTGTTACCCACATGCGGGATTTTTAAGACTTTTGCTAGAACTTCCTATTTTAGCCCTGCGCGGCCTTTATTTGTTTTAGCCCACTTTGGGGGTATTTTAGACCTTTTATTAGTTCTAAGTGAAGCCTATAAATACTTCACTTAGCCTCTTTCAAACCTACCTTACACTACCTTACACTTTGATTATTATTGAATGAGAATTGAGTTGAACTCTTTGGAAGAATCCTTTGTCTTTGGTTGCTTGAATTCACTAGTGTAACCTAGTTGAGTCTTGAACCGCTAACCCGACCATTCGACTTGCGAGTCCCGTGTTGTCTCGAGGGTCGTTGCATAGTGTAGGTCCTCCTTGACACCGATTCGAGGGTATCTCGGGACAAGTTCCCCGTGGTTACTTCGAAGGGAGTTCGAGAAGTGTCTCGCTCTTCTATCTTTTTGTTCCGCGTATATGATTCCTACCATGATTACAACAGGTTAGAAGCATATGCAGAGGAGTTGAGGAGAAGCAATCCTGGCACTGATGTTGTGGTTAATATATCCAAGGATGCTTTGGCTGAAGGCAAAAGGAAATTTCTGAGGTTGTATACTTGTTTCCAAGCTTTGAAAGAGGGTTGGAAAGGGGGTTTGAGGCTTCTAATTGGACTGGATGTCACTTTTCTTAGAGGTAAGTGTCCTGGACAGTTATTAGTGGCTGTGGCTCAAGATTCAGTCAACCATTTTTATCCATTAGCTTGGGCTATTGTGGATAAAGAAACTATCAAAACCTGGACTTGGTTTTTAGAGTTGTTGAAGATATCTTTGGACTTGAAAGAAGGAGAAGGAATCACTTTTATGTCAGATATGCAAAAAGTAAGTATCTTCACTGTTTTTTACTTTACTTAAATCTAGAATTCTTTATTTATACTTACTGAATTTTTCTATTGTTGTTCACTGTTTTTTTATTTTATAGGGCTTATTGGAGGCAGTGAGAAGAGTTTGCCCTCTTGCACATCAAAGATTCTGTGTAAGGCACATAGAATCAAACTGGTGCAAGAGATGGCCTGGGTTTGAGATGAAAAAATATATGCGGTGGAGTGCATGGAGTACATTTGAAGAAGAATTTCATGAGATGTTGGGAAAAATTGGTGAAATGGAAGAAGATGCAGCCAAGGACTTAGTTTCTTATCCACCAAAAGCTTGGTGTAGAGCCTATTTTGATACACAATGCAAAAACTATATGGTGGATAATAACTTCACAGAGTCCTCCAATTCTTGGATCTTAGAAGCAAGAGATAAACCCATAATCAAGATGTTGGAAGACATAAGGGTGAAGGTACACTGTTTTTACTTAAGTTTTTAATTTTTTTTCTTTTAATTTTTCTCTTTCATCTCACTGATTTTCCTACTTGTTTGAAGGTAATGAATATGTTGAGAACTCATGAAGAAGAAGCTAAAACTTGGAAGGGCAATGTCAGTCCACATGCCATGGATCTGTTCAAAGAATGGAGAGAAATTGCACAAGATTGTGAGCTGATATTTAATGGGGATGAGGGGTATGAGGTGACTCAAGGGGAGAACAGGCACACTGTTAATATTGTAGAAAAAAAATGCACATGTAGAAAGTGGGACTTGACTGGAATACCTTGTCCCCATGTCATAAAAGCTCTTCTCCATAGAAAAGTTGATCCAGTCAGTGAGATACATTGGTATTACAGGGTATTAAGTTGGTAATCACCATTACATTGATACATCTTGATTTAAATACCAACTAATCACCATTACATCATTCTAGCTGCTACAAATCCAAGGATGAGCGCCCATGACAATAACAAAATAGTCTTGAGTTTTTGAATTTTTCTTTGCAAGCTAGTCAATTTATCCATGTCCGTCGACATAATAACTTCCATTTCTACAGACATCTTCTTCAAGTTATCCCTTTCTTGGCTTACAACATCTAATGAAGATTTTAAATTGTAGATTACCTTAGCCGCCTGAATCGGGAATTCTTCATCTCGCCATTCCCAATAGCCACATGACGAGACCTAATCAAAGAGAAATTATTTTAACATAACTTAAAAAATTTGGAATATTTCAAACCACATTAGTTTACTTACACCAGAACGTGGGCATTTGTAAAATCTACGACCAGCATTGTATGGAGTCCACGCTGTGAAATGGTTCGCAGTCATTCCACAACGACATCTACGACTCGTACCTTGACCACGGGATGAAGAAGAATTTTCGGACATTGTTACACTTATTTGGATGAAGAAACACAAAGTACAATTAGAGATGAATAATGCCTAAATTTTCTGCTATAAAACACTATAATTGAAGAGATAAGATGAGAAAATGCAAAACCATACAATGACTAGATCATGGCAGATTGGGAAGGAAGAAGAATTTAGGGCTCATATGGGCTATAATATTGGGGCGGGTCGAGATTTAAGTGGTGTTATATGGGTTGTTCCAAGTAGACATTTGGATTTCCATATGGACGAATCACAGATTGCCACTTAAGTTATTTTGTCCACCGTGGCAAGCCCGTCAAAAGGAGGGGTATTTGTGCTCGTTCAAATAACGGTGAGGGTAATGATGAGCTAATAGGTGGACGAGGAATATTTTTAAGCCAAAAACAATAGTTCGAAGGTATTTTTGGCCCTTCTCCGTCACTTTTTTATCAGCAACCTTATTTTTTATACTTTTTATTATCATCATAACTTCAACAAAGAGTCTTGCGATTTCAGGGCAAAGCATATCATTTTCTTTTCTCAACATGAGAAGAAAAAATAGAAAAACAAAAAAGATAATAAGGCAAATGTAGGGAAAACAAAAGAAATAGTAAGAAAAGTAGAAGCTCAGTTTTTCAGAATTTCGTCTTTTGACTTGAAACCTTGTTTTTGAGATATCATCTCTTACAAAATTAAAGTAGAGACAAGATAATACTATCAAAGACTCTTTCGAGAACCAATTCTTAGACCTCTTTAAAATACAAATAAATTGATATCAAGAAATTTAATTTTGACAAGAAATAATTGATTATTTATACTATTTTTAGATTTAGTTTTGCATGTGACCTACTTTTTTGAGAAGCATATCATGATATTTAAAGACTTACCTATTGTTAGAATGATCAATAAGGAAAGTCAAAGATAAATGATATGGTAACAAATTAAATCATATGCTCTATTTCACAAGTTAGAACTTAATTTTAATAGATATCTATCATGGTAACTCCATAAATTTATGAAAATCAAATTGTTTCTTGAAATGAATTGTATATGTATGAATTTATTCTAACTTTTCAAATGGGTGGAACTAAAATATCTGTGAGTGTCTTAAAATTATTTTTGCAAAGTTTCATCTAAACCTTTTATTATTGTTAGAGTCAAGTAAACTTTGAACTACCACAATTACCTCTCTTCAAAGGTTACTATTGGAGTACTAAGTTTTGGTCTAGATGCTAGAGCATGATGGTGCTTGGATACAAAATCAAAGTTCTAGAGTTAGCGAGTTTAGAATAAACTTAATGTACTCCTAACATATTATGTCGAATATGTTATATTTTGATGTTGATAAATAAAATAAATAATTTTAAAGACCTCCATTCAGGTTGGGTTTTAGCACTGACCTTTCATATGATTACACTCACTTCCATTATTTTGAATTTTATATAACAAGAGTTCAATTTTTTTTTTTCATATTATTAATATAGAATATATACAATTTTGATGTAATCTTTAAAAAGTTCCTTTAAAATAAAACAAAAGCCTAATTAAAATACTATTGTACACCCACTTGATTCAATTTAAGATGGTCGCATTGACCAATTCTTGGTTAACCTTGTTGGGGGTTTGTTTGGTCTAGAGACATTGGTTATTTATACAAATATTAAATTACTCAGTAGAAAATCATATCATGTGACCATCTGATTGAAATTGTCTTATTAAAGGAGAAATTTGAAATAGGAAACCATTGATGGTGATATAAAATCATTGAGATCGTATTGTCTTTGGTCAGTTGAGCACCGTTAACTATATTACAAACTACAATTGGTAAGGATTACTATTACAAGGATTGCTTAATATCTAGAACAGATCTTTTAACATAAAAATCTGCAATTCACCCCAATTTTTAATAAGAAATGTCTAGGAAAAAAAGGGTAAGTTAACAAACTTGTTTACTAATGAGTACTCTCTCTGTCCCATTTTATTTGTCATATTTTTCTTATTAGTCCGTCCCAAAAAGATTGTCATATTTTTAAATTTGGCAACAATTCAACTCTGAAGTTATTTTTTGACTCATTTATAATCACACAAATATCTATGACTTATTCTAGACCACAAATTTCAAAATTATCTCTTTCTTTATTAGACATTGTGCCAAGTCAAACTATGACAAACAAATTGGGACGGAAGGAGTACAATTTTAAGACCATATGTCCTAGGCATGATTTGGTATGTGTCACACTCTTGGACTTTCACGGCAGCCACAAATTTAATGATTGGTCCTTATTTCGGTTATCAACAAGCTAAGAACTATAAAAATCTACTTATTAGAACTTAGGAAGAGACAATCATTCCTCTACCTTAAAAATTTCAATGGCACTACACTTCAGTTATATTTATTTTCCTTTAACATTTCTGATTATCTGTCGATACACTAATTCGACTTTTTCAGGGAAAGCTCAGGACATCTATCCATTTTTCAGGGTCGATTCTAATGGAACTATTCACAGGTATCAAGAGATCAAGTTTGTCCCTCCATCACACAATTCCATAACCGGAATCCAATCCAAAGATGTCACCATTTTGCTAGAGAAAAACGTATCAGCGAGACTTTACCTTCCAAAAATCAGTGGAAAAAACCAGAAATTTCCTTTGCTTATTTACATCCACGGTGGTGGCTTCTGCATTGAATCAGCTTTTTCTCCAATGTATGATAGTTACCTCCAAAAACTGACAGCTGAAGCCAACGTAGTTGCTGTATCTATTAATTACAGACTTGCGCCAGAGCATAAAATTCCAGCGTGTTATGATGATTCTTGGGCTGTTATGAAATGGGCTGCACTAGGGACAGACCCCTGGCTCAAAAAATATGTCGATTTTTCACGAGTTTTCTTGGCTGGTGATAGTGCTGGGGCTAATATTGCTCATAACATGATGGTTCGTGCAAGTGAGGGAAGTCATTTTGTCTCGTCACGAAAAGTTGGTAGTATGAAGCTAGTTGGAATGGCACTAATTGATCCTTATTTCGGTAACGGCAAGCCTGATAGTCTTTGGACTTATATATGCCCGAAAAGCATTGGTCTTGATGATCCAAGATTCAATCCAGCAGCTTATCCTGGCCTGCTTTCAAGGTTGAATTGCTCCAAGATTTTAGTTTGTACTGCAAGCAAAGATTTTTTGAGAGACAGGGCTTGGACTTATTATGAGACACTAAAAAGAGAAGGGTGGAAAGGTGAAGTGGCAATAAAGGAGATAGAAGGGGAGGGACATGTCTTCCATCTGAAAAACCAAACTTGTGAGAAAGCCAAAGTCCTGATGAAACGAGTGGTGGACTTCTTGGTCTAGACGCTAGTGTATGAAGATTCCATAATTGGATAGAGAATCCAAGATCTAGAGCTAGCTGGTTCTTAATCATATTTTGTGTCTACATTTTAAATCCATTGTTAATAGATTTGAAAACAATGGATTCACTTGATCCTATCGATAGTAGTAGTATATTAGTAGTAATAGATTTGAAAATAATGGATTCACTTGAACCTACGAAAGCTGCCCTTATCCTCCTCTACTTGTGTATGACAGAAAATGTATTATTGCAGTATATTGTTATGTGTCGGTTAATTCTCAGTTAAATTGTTTACAGTTATTGGAATTATTACTCCCTCTGTTCCAAAAAGATTGTCATGTTTCGGATTTCGAGAGTCAAACGAGTTCATTTTGACCGTAAATTTAAACATATAATTTTTAAATTTTTTCGAATGATATTTATATATTTGGAAACTACATAAAAAGTACTATAAGTCACAATAATTAATAATTCAAATTATTTGAAAGACATATGAGAATATTACGGTCAAAGATAAACTCGTTTGACTCTCGATATCCGAAACATGACAATCTTTATGAAACGGAGGGAGTATATGTCATGATTTCACGGGGAACACTTAAAAGGCGTGTAAAAAGAGCAACCAAGAAATCTGTTGGAAGATGCGAATAAAAATTAATGGTGGTCCAAACTGCTATATTGAACTCTGTGGCAGCGTAGGAAAGCCGATTACATTATTAAAACCACATTGGAATAATAAAATAACCACCTAACCACATTCATGTGTGAAGAAGATGAGTAAGAGTAGTAGGTGGTGTGAAATACTGAGTATTTTATTTTTGGGTGTACTTCAGCCTTCAAGAAACTATTTTTAGAATGGCTAATTGGTTTCTTGGATTGCCCGTTGTTCACGTGTTCTCGCCATTGAAATAGAATCTTCTCTTTTAGGAACTATTTTTATGGTACTATATTATTTCCGTTTTATTTTGTTTGTCGTACTTTCTTCATTAATTTGTCCAAAAAAATTGTCATATTTCTAAATTTAGAAACAATTCAACTCTAGATTACTTTTTGATTGTTACAGAAATATTGTTACGACATATTTAAGATCTTTTAATCTTTACTCAATCAAACAGCTTGACAAAAAGTCTCAATCCTGAGGTGCTCAAATTCTACTTCAATTACTGAGTCATGTCGCACCTGCCCTTTTTTAATTTGCTATTGTGAAGATAAATCAAACTACCTCGTCAGTCTGCCACGCTATCATGGCCTCACAAGTCACACACTCACACACACTTACATGTTAGTCCCTGTTTGAGTCACCACCAAGTTCTATAACATCTACTAGTAGTATACTTGGATCAAGGAAGACACATTCATTGGTCAACCTTCACAACTCAATGGCACTACTACACTTGAGTTATCTTTATTTTCCTTTATCATTTCTGAGTATCTATATATATATTAATTCAATCTTTTCAGGAAAATCTCAGGACTTTCCCCCATTTTTTTGGGTTGATTCTGATGGAACTGTTCACAGGTATTTTGAGATCGAGTTTGTCCCTCCATCATACAATCCCAAAACCGGAGTCCAATCTAAAGATGTCACCATTTTGGCTGAAAAAAATGTATCAGCACGACTTTACCTTCCAAAAATCAGTGGAAAAACCCAGAAATTACCTCTGGTTGTATACATCCACGGTGGTGGCTTCTGCATTGGATCAGCTTTTTCTCCAATGTATGATAATTACCTCCACGATCTGACAGCCAAAGCCAACGTTGTTTCTGTATCAGTTGAGTATAGACTAGCGCCAGAGCATCCAATCCCAGCGTGTTACGATGATTCTTGGGCTGTTATGAAATGGATTGCTCAAGGGAAAGACCCCTGGCTGAAACAACATGCTGATTTCTCACGAGTTTTCTTGGCTGGAGAGAGTTCTGGGGCTAATATTGCTCATGACATTATGGTTCGTGCAAGTAAAGTAAAAGATTCACAGCCACTAGGTGTGACAGTTGTTGGAATGGCATTGGTTGATCCCTTCTTCGGCAACGATAAGCCTGATAAACTTTGGAATTATATATGTCCAGAAAAAACTGGGATCTATGATCCAAGATTGAATCCAGCAGCTCATCCGAGGTTGCTTTCAAGGTTGAATTGCTCAAAGATTTTAGTTTTTACAGCAAGCGAAGATCCTTTGACAGACAGGGCTTGGACTTATTATGAGACACTGCAAACAAGTGGATGGAAAGGTGAGCTGGATATAAAGGAGATAGAAGGAGAGGGGCATGTCTTCCATCTACTTAATCCAACTAGTAAGAAAGCTAAGATCGTGATGAAATGGCTTGTGGACTTCTTGGTCTAGACTCTAGTTCATGACAATTACTTGGACATAGATGCAAATCCGAGATCTAGAGTTAGCGAGTTCAGAGCAAGTGTAAACATATCCTATGTATGCATTTTATATTTTTGTTGTGCATGAATTCAGTTGAGCCATATAACCTGGTCTAAACCCCGCATGTACTCTAATGCAGCATACTGTTATGTAGTTTACAGTTGTTTCTAGTTATCTTATGGTACCATGATATTTTATGGGATCTTGCTGTAAAAGTAAGACGTGTAAGAAGAGCAGCCAGGAAAACTGTTATAAGATGTGAATAATCAATATAATGGTAGTACTTCTATGTTCTTTGGAAGACATGTTTATAGTAACATTATTGAACAGTGATTATATCATTAAACACCTAACAACATTCATGTAGGGAGACCTCTATACCTTTCCCAAGGTAGGGTAACATGCATATATATCACCCTCCCTTCTCAGGACCTCACTTGTAGGGGGTAACATTAGGTATATTGTTATTGTTGATGTGTATGGGTCATTGAGTTGTAGGTGGGGATACATTTACTGCTTATATACAAGCTGTTAAGAAAAGATATATTTCACATCTACTGTATGGCAAGAAGACCAATTATGATTAATGAAATTATATCTGGCCCTGTAAATGTGAGTTTACAGAAATCTTTGGTCTAGAAACTTGGTTATTCTACTATTAATAAGTGTGAGTTCATGGACGACCAAAAGCTCCTAAAACTGACACGTGTTCTATTTGTAAATACAAACTAAAGTGGGGGTATGATGGTAAAATCGGCGAGCTTTAATATACTTATAGGTCTCCCCTTTAAACACCACGTGTGCTGTACTTTTGCCCACCTTTTGGCCTTCTTCCTTTACTGAAACTACTATTTTCAGCTCACCGCTTCTTTCGTCTCTCTATAGTAAGTGGTTCTTCTTCTGCTTCCTCTTACTTTTTGCCTATATTTCTTGTTTGCTTTTTTTAGTCACGCAGGTTTTTTTTGTGCGACTCTATTGTTATTCAAGTTTTTGATAACTTTTATTGAAAATGATGAACGTTCGTTATTCAGTCAATGAATTGGATAATTTTGTTGGATTTGCCCTTGCATGTGTTTTTTATTCACAATCTTTAGCCAATTTTACATACACCACCTCCATTCTTGAAGTGGATTTCTCTTTTCTTCAAATTGCCATATTTATCTTTTCTCGATTTAACTAAAAATTGTATCAATACATCCAAATTTTCATTTGAAGGGGAATGTAGGTTTATTTCTTGTAAGTTGTGTTCTTTTAGTTTTATGGTTCAGAGAAAATT
Organism: Petunia x hybrida; assembly: GCA_037355625.1. Taxonomy (NCBI): domain Eukaryota; kingdom Viridiplantae; phylum Streptophyta; class Magnoliopsida; order Solanales; family Solanaceae; genus Petunia; species Petunia x hybrida. The sequence goes on from JBBBVM010000536.1 coordinate 3,048,310, forward strand.
TTCTTTCTTTCTTTCTTTCTTTCTTTCAAAATAGAAAATAGAGAAAGCAAAGCATTAGTTGTACTTGGACCTCTTTTTGATTTATGAGCTTAGTCCAAAGCATACTGTATGATGTTTGGCATTTTATGCCAATGTTTCCTTAATATTTCCGCATGTTTGAGCTTGTTATTCGCTCGTTTTATAGGTTATGAATGTGGTTTTGCATTAATTTTATGTCGTGTGTATGTAGGTTGTTATGCAATGTAATTGGAGCTTTAAAGAGCATGATCGAGCAAGAAAAGATTGGTTTTTGATTGAGGATTAGATTGAGCACACGAGGGCACGACACGAGCGAGATTTCGGAGCAAGGAAAAAGGCAAAATGGCTGGGCGCTTTGGGGCACGCTGGGCGCCCGTTATAGCGCCCAGTGCCCCAGCGCTTTTACTCACGCGGCGCGGGCTTGTAGCGCCCAACTTTCGACGTCTTCTGCCTAGTGTCACGCTTTACGAGGCGCGGGGCGCCCGTTATAGCGCCCCTTGTGCGCGTTTTTACGTCCTATTTCGTCTAGCATTGGGTCTAACTTATTACTAGGTGTTTGTAAACTCTATAAATACTCTTTTACTTAGTTTTTGATGGGAGTTCAGACTTTGGAGCAATTGGAGAGCTCATAACATCAAGAACAAGGGTTTTTCTTCCTTCCATTAATCTATTACATCATTATTTCATCAAATCCTTGTGTTGTTATTATGAGTATGCGTAGCTAATTCTCTCGTTCTAGGGTTAGAGTATTTCATGAAGGTTGATGTTTGAAGATTGATTCCCATTAATTGAATCCCATTACGGGTTACTTATTCTTTCTTGATTTCACTTGTGTAATTGTCAGGGCCCGATTATTATGCATTATCTATGGTTTTTAGATTGAACTCGAAAGAGGGAATTTAATTACGCAATAAGAAAGAATAGGACTAGTTTGTGAACCCGGGCATCGGGGAACCAATTCGTGAGTAGGATAGACATATACTTGCTCGCCTAGTTTAACTAATTACATGATTCGTTAATGCGTGCACGTGATTCAACCCATAGACATATAGGGATTGGAGTAGCCTGCATAGACCGTGAAGAATCGAAAGGTTTTCACGGGTACAGTTAATCTGTTAGTTAGTAACCCGGGATTTAAGAAGTGGAATCAATTGGAAAACTCAACTGGATTGGTCGTAACTCTGACCCTGGACCGTCTCCTTATTACTGATAACAACCAATTTTTACTCCATTGTTTGAATTCACTTTTACCCTCTTAATTACTGTTCTTTAGTTACTAAAACCCCCACTATTGGAAAAAGATCCCTGAGTAGTAGTTAGAAATTGTTTGTTAAGTGTCAGTCTGAATAGTCCTCGTGGGAACGATACTCTACTTATCACATTATTACTTGTCGACCACGTATACTTGCGTGTGCGTTGGGAGCAACAAGTTTTTGGCGCCGTTGCCGGGGACTAAACAATTGACTGATTTCTTTTTGAACAGTTTATTACTTTCTATTCAGGTTTAATTTTTGTTTTGAGTTTTGTGCTGTTTCAGGTATTAGGTCCTGCTTGATCTTTACCTACAGGAATGGCAGCAGAACTAACTTTAGCTGTGCGAGATGTTGCTCTCCCCAGCCTGGAGGGAGTAGCCTCGAGCATAGTTAAGCCTGAAATTACTGGACACTTTGAGATTAAGTCCGGCATGATACAACTGTTACATGCGACTGGACAATTTGGTGGATTACTTCATGAAGATCCGCAACAACATATCCAGAATTTCTTGGAGATCAGTGATACTTATACACCAAAGGGAGTGCCTATTGATTATGTTCGCTTGACATTGTTCCCGTTTTCACTGATTGGGGCAGCAAAGAGGTGGTTAAAGGCTGAAAAGTCTGGGTCTATCACCACTTGGAATGATTTGGCTAAGAAGTTCTTGGCTAAGTTTTATCCATCTGCCAAGACAGCCCGGGTGAGGAGTGAAATTATGTCCTTCAGACAGATAGAAGGAGAGTCTTTGTATTCAGCCTGGGAGCAGTTTAAAGCTTTACTGAGAGATTGTCCACACCATAACCAATCCAATGAGTTTCTTGCACATACTTTTGTGGAGGGGTTGACTGCGCATACTAAGATCGTGGTAGATGCTGCTGCTGGAGGCCAAGTATTAGCCTTAAATTTTGACCAGATCTATGATTTGCTAGATAAGTTTTGGCAGAGCAATCCTGATTGGCAGGGAGATGGCAGAGCTACTACGCAGAAATCTGCAGGGATACTTCAGTTAGATGCAGTTTCAGAGCTAAGGGCGAGGATGGATTCTATTTCCAATCAAATTAGCAAGTTGGCTCTGCCAAAGACTCAGCAACCAGTGGCCCCAGTGCAACAACTCCAGAGCTTTTGTGAGGTTTGTGGTCAAGACCATGCTACAGAGGTTTGCTCTTCTAATCCAGAGTCAGTTTATTACGTGGGTAATCAAAACATGCTGCAGGGTCAAAATCAGTTTGGTAATGCTTATTATCAAGGCAATACGAGAGCCCGGAATAATTACCACCCACTTCCAGCTCCACCACAGCTGATTAGCAATTCAGTTGAGGATATGCTAAAGCAGATAATGGCGGGCCAGCAGAGAATGATAGCTGACACTGCAGCCCATGCACAGGCCATACAAGGTCTTGCCAATGCTCACAAGAACCTAGAGCACCAGTTGGGGCAGTTGGTGGGAGAAATAAGCATGGTTAAAAAAGAGCCTGAACAATGTCTTGCAGTAACTTTAATTGAAGGTCGAGAGCTGATGGCCAAGCCTGAGGAGAAAGCTGAAATAGAAAAAGTTGAAAAAGTGGAGAAGGTGAAGAAGAAAGAAGAGAGAAAGGAGGCACCTCTGCCACCTCCACCATTCCCGCAGAGGCTTATACCATCGAAGGATTTGGCTCAGTATCAAAAATTTGTGAGTATGTTGAAAGAGCTTCAAGTTAATATTCCTTTGACTGATGTGTTTGAATTGATGCCATCCTTTGTGAAGTTCTTAAAAGAGGTTTTGGTCAAGAAGAAAAAGCCTCAAGAGATAGATGCAATTGAGTTAGTTGAGGAGTGTAGCACAATCTTGAGCAAGCTACCTCCAAAACTTCAAGATCCTGGGAAGTTTACTATTCCTTATACCATTGGAGGGCATAATATCACTGGTGCCTTGTGTGATTTGGGTACGAGCATAAATCTCATGCCTCTCGCTGTTTGCAAAAGGTTAGGGCTAGGAGCAATCAAGCCTTCTTCAGTTACTCTAAAGATGGCGGATGGATCACTCACTCACCCTGGTGGTAAGTTGGAGGATGTGTTGCTTAAAGTTGGTAAGTTTACATTCTCTGCTGATTTTGTAGTCCTAGATTATGAAGAGGACCGAGAAGCTGTAATCACCTAATTTTGGCACACAAAATTAAAAAATGCTCAAAATAGTCGTATTAGATTCTTAGGATGTTTCGTCAATTTTTTCTTGACTTCTGGTGTTTGTTCTAACTAATTTCGTCTTTAATTAGGACGTTAAAAAATTGAAAATTAACAAAAATTATTTGTTATATGTTTAATTGTGATTCTATGTTTAAATTGTGATAATATTGTAAGTTTATGCGGTTTAGATTATGATTAATCGTGTGTGTTTTGGTAAGTGGTAACCATTTTAATGGTCATTCGTAAGAAAATAACAGCCCAATACATTGGCCCGCCAGCCCACTTGCTTACCCGGCCCACACTCATGATATATAAGCTCAAATCCCACATCTATGCTCATTTTTACACAAAAATCAGAAAACAGGCCAAACCCTGCCCAAATTTCCTCTCACTCGCCGGAAATCGCCTCAACGGCGGAGCCACCGGTCGGCCGCCGCGCTGCAGCCGCCGGCCACCACCTCCGGTGGCCGGAAAAATACAAAAAGTATATCATCGGAAAGCTCTCAACCTCCTCATTCCATTTCTCAACTCGGATTTCACAAAATGTCAACGGTTTGGCGTAGATCGGGAGTTAAAGTTCCGGTCAAACTCAACTCCGGCAACCTCCATTTTTTCCGGTATGTTTTGGCTTTCTCCTCTTCCTCTCACCTTCCCCTTTCACCCCTCGTACCTGGTCTCCCAATATCCCTCTCCTGTTTTGCCCGTTCCCTTGTCCCGTTTCCCCTTCCTGTTTTTCTGTTTCTCTTTCTGTTTTTCCTTGTTCTTCTTCTTCTTATTTTTCTTTTCTTCTTTTGTGTTATGGTGTGAGTTTGATGGTGTTTTTGGAGATGATGATGGGTGATTTTTGTTGAGGGTGGAGGAGATAGGAGGATTGGTTTGTTTGAATGGTCGTTTGGTCGAATGATGATGATGTTGTTGATGAACGGAGGCAGTGGCGACGCAGTGATGCCCTCGGCGAGGCAGTGTACGAGTCGAGGTGGTGCAGCGAGGTTAGCAAGGCGTTGGAGGGGCTGTTTTCAATACTAGGGAAGGCAGTGGTGGCGTAGCGACAACTCGACTGTGGTGGTGATACCATGTGTTAGCAAACGAGGCAGTGAGGGCTCGGGTATGGTGATACTATGATGATAATTTTTAGAGTTGAGGCGAGGCAGTGGAGACGATGATGAGACTGTTTTAGTCAGCGTGGAGGAGCTGTTTTGGGGCTCGATTCTGCTGAAATTATGGTGGAGACAGAGCTGTAACAATGGTGGAGTGATTGAAGCGAGACGAGGCAGTGAGCACTGGTAGCAGTGATCTGCGAGGCTGATTATTCGTGATGCTGTGTCGATGCAGTTTTGGGGCAGCCATGGTGACGTTGGTTCAATGGCGAGGCCGGGCTATTTGTTTCTGATCAACGGGTTAGATTAAATATAGAGTTTCTTCCTTTTTGTTCCATATGTTGACTTAGATTGTTAGCTGCCAGTTTATGTTGTTTTAGTTTATTTGCTTTGCTCATAATCTACAGTAGCCTTCATCACTTACTTCTAACGTTTGTAGTGTTTAGCGCCTGAAATAAATCACCATGTTGAGTTGTGAATGAACATCGATCTATATGCATTGAAGGCTCGTCAAGATATGTTTTTTGTTTTGCCTAGATCAATCTTTTGTTCATAATCGAAGCCTTTGAATTGGTATACTCCATTTGCAACAGTGTGGTCAAGTATGTTAGTTTAAAGTATGAGAGTTCCTTTTTTTCCCTTTTGTTTTCAGTTCTGTGTGAAAATATATATAAGTTGTCCTAATCTCCGTTGCTTTAACACTGTTAGTTGTGATTTTTGTCTTAGACTTATAATTAGCTTTAGTCAATTGAGAGTTTGTCTAAGGCCTAAACTCATGTAACTCTGTTTCAGTTGGTTCGGGTGAGAATTTGGAGTTTAGTTCTGTTATAGTTGTCTAAAATTGAACTTGTTCCAACTTAGTTAGAATCTGTTTGCTTTGGTTTGAGTTTAAGTCTAGTTGGGGCTGATTTAGTTGCTCTAGTTTGGTCCTAGACCTTTTAGTTAGTGTAATGAGTGTTTGGTTGTCCTTGTAAAGGACACAATTTCAGATTTTTTGGACTGTTTAGGGGCTGAAATAGTGCCCTGCAGCTGCTGTATTTTCTGAAAAAAATGGGTCCAAAAGCTCTCAAGTATAGGGGTGTGGGCTTGTACTTTTGTACAAGTCCACACTCCACCTTTTAGCCCCACCTTTAGGCCTCAATTTTCAGCTATAAAGAGGTTATTTATTGCCCTCTTTCAACACCAACAACCAGCTGATATAGCATTAAATTGGGAGGGAAAAACACTTGAGAAAAATAGTAAGTTTGTGAAGAAAAGATTTAGAACCAAAAGCCTATATACCAAGGGTCCTTTGGGGGTATAAAGCTACTAGTTTTAGGAGTTAAAAAGAGGTCATAAGGGGCTGTTCAAGGGCTGTTCGGGTGCTGATTTTGCTGCGTTCGTGTCCCATTTTAAGCTCGTAGAGTCCTCATTTTCGTGCTTCTAAGGTTTTTATCTAATAGGTAAATACAAACAACTTTGTATTATGTTTAGCATTTGAATAATAGAAATGACAACCAACATGATTGAATACCTATGACACATTTTATTATGTATGTATATTGTCAGTTTACCCCTCTTTGATAAATTCTTCTTCTTTAGTGTGAAAACATTGATAGGTAAGAAAGTATAAAATTGGATAAGTACTTTTGTGTGGAGCATGGCTATTTTTAAGAATTGAATAAGCATGGAATATCTTGGCTATGTACTAATGTAATGATGAAAGCCCAAAATCAGCCTCGCAAGTTTGAGTTATAAAAAGTGGTTATTCTTTCAAAATTGGCTACAAAAATGCACACCTCAAAACTTTGACATCCAGGCAAACTAATTGCATAAGTAGCCACGTTTTGCTTTTCTTTTTCAAAACGGCCACTATTGAGAAATAGAAAATTAAAACAAGAACCTATTTGTGTAAAGTAGACTTTTTTAAAATTTAAAATTGCAAAGGTTGGCCAAAATCTAAAGAAAAATAGCATAGTGGGCTGTTTCTGCACAAAAGAAGTTAACGTATCATTTCTTTTTGTAAAAATTTAGTGCAGGGGCCTGATTGGCGCGCGTTAATTGATTTGTAGCCGTCAAAAACAAATTCGCTGAGAAATAGCCACCTCCGGACAAATCCCAGTATAAATACTGGGGCTTTGAACAAGTTGTATTTATACTGGGAAGCTTCAGCAAACTAACCCCAGTATTTATACAGGGGCTTTGAACAAGTTTTGTTCAAGGCCCCAGCATTTTGTTATGGGACTTTGTATAAAGCTTCAGTCCCATAACAAAATGCTGGGGCTGTGAACAAAACTTGTTCAAAGCCCCAGCATTGTTATGGGACTGAAGCTTTATATATAAAGTCCCATAACCCATAACAAAATGCTGGGGCTGTGAACAAAACTTGTTCAAAGCCCCATCATTTTGTTATGAGACTGAAGCTTTATATATAAAGTCCCATAACAAAATACTTGGGCTTTGAACAAGTTTTGTTCAAAGCCCCAGTATTTTGTTATGAGACTAGTCTGAGGTGTTTTTCCAACGCTAATGGAGCTTAAGTGTGCGCGCGAATTTTTGGCTATTCTTCAATGAATTTTGAAACAGTGGATAGTCCCCATTGAACGCGTCCAAAAATGGCTAGTGATCAAAATTTCCCTTTCTTTTTTCTGAAAAGTTTTCTGGGTTGAACATCTTTGCAAAAACAGCCTATTATTTAGTAAGTCTTGGATAAAACAACCACTATTTAGATAAATAGTCATATTTTGGTTTTTTTCCAATTGTCAAACTTTTAAACCAAATGTTATTTAATATTCAACACGATTAGGCAAAACTGGTAGGAGTGAGAAGACTTACACGATTAGGCATAAAATAAGTGCGATTGATAATGTATTTATTAAGTAAAAATAGAAAAATTAAATTGAGATTAAGACTATTCGAAATTAATTATTTTTAAAGTTAATTAAATTCTTTTTAAATAGACCAGTCCTTTGTGAGGTTGGAAATGCGTAATATATTTTATCTATTATGAATTAAAGTGTAAATTCGTCCGATCCTCTGTGAGGTTGGATAAGAATAACACTTTTAATTTTTTTTTTCTGAATCAAAGTTTAAATTCAAATTAACGGCACTAGTATAATAACCATATTTAATAAATTAAAATTGCGACAATAAAGCAACTGTGCTTGGCACAGGACTCGAGGGTGCCTAATACCTTCCCGAGAGTCAACTGAGAACCTTACCCGAATCTCTAACGCAGACCATTAGACGAGTCAGAGGTGTTCCAAGGTACCTTTTGGTGACTTGGCACACCTTAAACTATGTCAAGTGGCAACTCCGAGTTCTCTAAATAATTTTGTACCTTTTTAAACACCAGTCACGAGCCTTTAAATAAATAAATAAACTCGCAACCGCGCAGTTAAATATTTTTTTTGGGCGTGACAGAAGCTCCAATCATTTTGGGGAGACCATTCTTAGTCACCTCGAAGGCAATTATTGATATGGAGCTGGGTGAAATGACTGTTAGAGCGCATGGAGAAAAGGTTACTTTCAAGGTGTATACTGAGAAGGAGCACATAGCTAAGGTTGAAGAGTGCTCTATGATCGAATGTGTCAGACAAGAATATGGAAGTAAACCACATGTGTAGTTGTAGATGGGTTCTCTCAAAGGAAGGAAGAAAGCAAAAGTTCGTCGTAAGAAGAGAAGACATAAATGCTGGAATTGAGCTAAAAGTGTCGTCGTGCCACGACGTTAACTAAGGCGCTTCTTGGGAGGCAACCCGAATTTGTACTTGTATTATTTTATTTATAGTGTCACGAAGTTTTTATTTTTTTCTTGGATTGCAGGTTCATGTAATGTCGAGGCTAAGTGTGGGGTGTCCTCACCCTTGCCTAATATTGATGACTTGTTGGGGGAAGTCTGAGTACCTCATACTATATGGAAGCTTGGAGGATGCTAGCACCAAGGACTAGAGTCTTCAGGGAAGTTTTCTTTACCTTGCACTTTCTTATTTTTAGCACTGAGGACATTGCTTAGTTTAAGTGTGGGGTGGGGAACTACCCTTTATTTATTTTTGAGGTTAGGGATGCATGTACCATTAGGTTTTTCTTTTGTCACTTGAATTTATTTTGATTTGTTTCTTGCTTTAATATATGAAAAAAAAAATTAGAAAACCAATGAAAAATTTCAAAAAGATTTTTTTTTAGTTTTATTTAGTGGTACAGTCATCCACCCCGTGGTTTTTCTTATGGCCTCGGTTCTTTTCCACGGGGAGGCCTTTGAACCGGGTAGTTTTTTTATTTTCTTTATTTTTAGGATTAGAGTAGTTAGTTGTTAGGTGGCCCTAGACGAAGGAATAGGTAGAATGTTAGGTGCCTTTGATTTGTTTGATACCAGTGTACTTGGACTTGAGCATGTGCTATTTGTGGTGTCCTTGGGTTTTAAATTGAGACGCATGCCTAGAAAAAATGGAATAACCCCCTTGAGATGCTTGAGTCCGCTTGCTTGACTTTATTGTGAACCTTTGTGCATTAGTGCTTAAATTTCCACAAGTTGCATTCTAGATGCTTGGTTGAGAGTTGTTGATGGAACCTTTTTGTGTGGATCATGTGCAATGTGTGTTGTGAGGCATGTTCTTGTTTACTCCATGTTGCATATTGATGTCTAGAACTTGCCCCGTGTGTGTGCAAAGCGAAATCCTAGGTTTGCTTTAGTCGGGAAATGATACAGGCCTTCTTTTGATTTGCCTACCCTTACATATACACCTTGAAAAAAATTTGTTGTTGTGATTTTTTTGACCCGTTTGTTGGTACCCACACCCCGAGCCTACCCATTTGTTCTAAATTGTGGCCCTTTACTCCTTAAGCACTTTAATTGATAATGTGATATTATTTTGGAGTTGTGGTTGAATATTGGGAGGTTGTTGAGTGGAACCAATGAAGAGGAATACTTATGAATTGTGTAGTAGTTGTTTATGAGCATTGGCAAGGTTGGAAGATAATGAAATTGAAAAAGAAAAAATAGCAAAGTTGAAAAGAAAGAAAAAAATTGAGAAAAGAAAAAAAAAGTGAATATCCATCCTTGCTAGTGTTGAGCTTAAAAGAAAAATTGCTACTTTGTTGAAAAAGGTGTGTGAAATTTGTTAGTTGGGTGAGATGGGTGGCTTTGATGAGATATGTGCTTAAATTAATTGTGATGTATTAAAGTGCTTAGGGAGGTAGTCACTATTACCCATATGTATCCTACCATCCCCTTAGCCTATATTACAACCTTTTTAAAGTCCTAGTTAATCCCGATTGGAGTGAGCTTACATTAGTGGAGTCCTACACTACGGGCAAGCCTATGGTACATTGTGTGTGGCATGTGAGACTTTCATGAGAGTGAGTGAATTCTTTCTATGCTATTGTCCCCATTCCATTCTTGATATTTATTGTTGTGTGTGATCTTTGGGCGGCACTCTTTTACTTCATATTGGTGAGGGCACATGGTTTGCATGAAATAGGTGAAGTCGTGGCTTCTTGGTTGAGTAGGTATGGGCGACTTTGTGGGAGCATGGTTGCAATGGGTTGAGTTTGTGCATTTGAGCTATTTTGGGGTGGTTGTTCTTGTTGAACCCCAAAAAAAATACCCTTTCTTTAAGAAAAGATAGGTTTCGGGTAGAATGTTCAACAATATGGGACTCCAAAGGGCTTTCTTTGGAGTCGCCACCTAATTTAGGAGAATTAGGAACCAATTAATTAAACAATGCGTGCAATTCCTCCGTTTTAAGGAAAATGGTCTTTTCAGAGATTCTGAAGTAAGAGGTTCAGTTATTTTCGAAAGAAGGTTTCGATCTGAAAGCACTTTCGAAAATCCGTAAAATTACGGTTAATCCTTCGGTTTTCACAAAATAACTCAAAATGTTAACTTTCAATATGTTGATAAAATGGTTTAAGATTAATATTAAAAATCTAAGATTATAATAAATTATACTTTAAAGAAATATGAATTTAAATAAACTTAGACTTGAAAAGGAAAGAAAGAAAGAAATGAAAATAAATAAATAAATAAATAAATAATTTTTGCTAAAATAGGAGAACCAATTAATTGGAAAGAAGTTGCACTTTCATGGATAAAAATGAATTACTTTTTATTAATTTCGAATTTTAATTGCACGCATTATTTAACTAAAAGATGCACAATTCGTAAATAAGATGGAGATTCTAAAGAAATAAAATATTCACAAAATAACTCAATAAATAACTAAACATTCATTCATAATCAATCAAATAAATAATTATCTACGGGGAATTCCTATAGACATGCAATTTCTAAGGATGGGAAAAGAGGAGGTTTAGAAGAAGAACCCGGAAATTGATAAAACTCATGGGAGCCTTGAATTTATTTAATTTATACAATTATATGCCCATGAGCCTAAGTTAGAATAGGCGGCTCAACAAAGCATTTTAAATTTCTATAGATCTTCGCTTCTTGAATCTTGAGCCCCGACTCGACCCCAATGCAAACTCCAAGCCAATGAGCCCCATTTGAGTTTAAACCAACTCGATCCCAAGAGTGTATTATGCAAAATAAAGGAAATGAAAAAAGAATTAGTATGCAAGTAATAACAAACAAATGAGTTTTTAAAAAAAAAGGCAATCGAGAATGATTTTCAAGTTTCAAACAGTAAGGGATACAGTGAATCCATAGTTATTCCATTTCATATATACAGAGTGCATACCACTTACATTGATCAAAATTTGGACCAAAGAAACGTAATAAAAGCCAACTTCCACTTACCTAATCAAAAATGCACACACACAAACTAAACAGAGAACTAGGCAGACCAATTATAACGCTAAAGAGCTTTCCAAAGAAATTTCAATGTAAGAAAGAATCTGGATTGAATTGCAAGAAGCAGAGAACATAGTCATACTGGAAACTAAAAGATGAACAATCTAAAAAAAAAAAAAAAAAACCTCTAGCAGCTTGATCTGACAAAGGGAGAAGAATATTCATCAAAGACCAGTTAAAGAAATGTTATCAAAAATGCTTCATTCCTAGCTTCAGGTAGGTTTCAAACTCTTAACACATTCCCTTAGCATTTGACTCGCAATCACACAAAAAACTTCTAAAATGTTGACTTCTATATCACAAATGAATAGTCAGTGAACAAACATCAAAAGAGCACTTCTGTTTCATGTATATCCCTTTGCTTAAGCGGTTTCTTCGTCTAATCCTTAAACTATCTAAGCAAAGCAAATGAAAAGATGTAACTCATAATCTATCAAGGCATATGCGAGATGAACAGTAGCCACTCCCAAAGGCCAATTAGGAAACCAAGAAAAGAAACGAGCTCAAGCTATATTATTCAAACCATAATAGGACTTCACCTCAAGTCTTTCATACAAGAAACCTGACTGATCCCAAGCTTCTAAGAACATCCTACAGAACCAGACACATCTATAACTACAAACAGGACAATCTTCTCCTTTTCTACTCCTCTAATAGAACCCAAGAACAACCACAACAACAAAATGGGACACCTCACTGCCCAGGAACAACAACTGCAAACAATACCACCCCTCAAACCACTTTTCTAACACCTGCATCCCACATGGAGGCAAAACCAGACCAGAGAAACACTTCCAAAGCAGCAACTCAACTACCCTGAAACCAATCCCAGATAGCTCACTAATTCCCTACCCTCACAGCATATGAAAACAGCCTTCACAAAGCCCTCAACCACCAGAAAACAACCAAGCAACACCCCTGCACCAACCTGCTAACACCAAAGCTCTTTCCTTACAACCTTAATACTACTTCTTGAACTCCTCTTCAACAGACCAAACAACACCCCTTACAACCTGAACAGGCACCGGAACAAACTCCACCCTAAACTACACTTCTGATACACAGATCCAAGCAGAGGCCAAAGATCACATCAGTCAAACCTTCAAACAAGCAACCCTTTTTTATCTCTATTTACTCACCATAACAGGCACACATGAACAAAATTACAGTAGGTTATCTAATCCCTTAAGAACAGACTTCAATGAAGTTAAAACTAAATGAATATATTTAAAGTCTTGATTTTTTTTTAAGGCTAGGTTATCATTTCAAACTTTATTTAAAGACAACCAAATAGAAACTTTGTCCAAAACCAACTACATTATATCACCCTAAGCAGAGGTTCAACAAACCATAGATAAACAGGAAGAACAAGTAATAGATGTGAACAGAATTAAACAGACAGAATTCAAGAGGATTACCTCTTGCGGAGCAGTGAAAAGGAGCGAGGGTCCGAAGCGATACCACTCGAAACAAGTGCGACGACTCGAACACGATGCAAATAACCAAACGGAATTCTAGAAAAACAATAGCAATAGTTCTTGAACATAAACCAAAACTAGAAAAATATAAAGTTTATAAGCTGCCCTTTTTCCTCTCCCTCCAACTGGAACCCTTAAATAATGAGAAAGAGATCAATATATACCTCGAAACTTAGGGTTTGGTCTGTGCGATATATTCTTCAAATTTAGCCCTAAATCGGACATTTTACTTCAAAGATAGGGGTGAAAATCGTCAATCCCCTCAAGGATGTACGATTTTCCTCCTTATCCTTTTAGAAAATTCCCGTTGGAATGATCCACGGCTCGGATAGAACTCGCGTTTGAAATGGACGATAGGATGATTCGTTGCTTGTACTACCACCACAGCTGGACTGAAGTGGGGTCGCGGGGGACCAACGGTATGGATTCTTGGCGGATTGTGAAGATTTGGGATCGGGTTAACGGGTTTTCGCGGGTTGAAATTGGGGAATCGGGTTGGGAAAACTGATTGAGAAGTGTTTATGCGTGTGTAGTTATGTTGGTATATAAGGGGTTTGCGTGGGTGGGTCACAATTGAGGCTGTGCATTTTGTTTTTAGCCATTTTCCATCAAAATTCAATTGTTTTTCTTTTTTGCTTTCAATTTTAGCCTTAATTACAACCCTTCCACAGTAAATTATTAATTTGAATAACTCCGGGACAAAATTGGGTGTCAACAGTTCTCATATTTTTGAGTTTGTTAAATTGTTGGCATGTTGTGGATCCATAGTAGTCATGTGTGCATTGGTTCAATGGTCGGTATCAACCATAGTCATAGGCAGACCTGTTTTACCTAGGTTGGGAAGTGAGATGTGACTTGCTCGAGGGCGAGCAAGGGTTCCAGTGTGGGGTGGTGATGTTTGGCATTTTATGCCAATGTTTCCTTAACATTTCCGCATGTTTGAGCTTGTTATTCGCTCGTTTTATAGGTTATGAATGTGGTTTTGTATTAATTTTATGTCGTGTGTATGTAGGTTGTTATGCAATGTAATTGGAGCTTTAAAGAGCATGATCGAGCAAGAAAAGATTCGTTTTTGATTGAGGATTGGATTGAGCACACGAGGGACGAGCGAGATTTCGGAGCAAGGAAAAAGGCAAAATGGCTGGGCGCTTTGGGGCACGCGAGGCGCCCGTTATAGCGCCCAGTGCCCCAGCGCTTTTACTCACGCGGCGCGGGCTTGTAGCGCCCAACTTTCGACGTCTTCTGCCTAGTGTCACGCTTTACGAGGCGCGGGGCGCCCGTTATAGCGCCCCTTGTGCGCGTTTTTACGTCCTATTTCGTCTAGCATTGGGTCTAACTTATTACTAGGTGTTTGTAAACTCTATAAATACTCTTTTACTTAGTTTTTGATGGGAGTTCAGACTTTGGAGCAATTGGAGAGCTCATAACATCAAGAACAAGGGTTTTTCTTCCTTCCATTAATCTATTACATCATTATTTCATCAAATCCTTGTGTTGTTATTATGAGTATGCGTAGCTAATTCTCTCGTTCTAGGGTTAGAGTATTTCATGAAGGTTGATGTTTGAAGATTGATTCCCATTAATTGAATCCCATTACGGGTTACTTATTCTTTCTTGATTTCACTTGTGTAATTGTCAGGGCCCGATTATTATGCATTATCTATGGTTTTTAGATTGAACTCGAAAGAGGAAATTTAATTACGCAATAAAAAAGAATAGGACTAGTTTGTGAACCCGGGCATCGGGGAACCAATTCGTGAGTAGGATAGACATATACTTGCTCGCCTAGTTTAACTAATTACATGATTCGTTAATGCGTGCACGTGATTCAACCCATAGACATATAGGGATTGGAGTAGCCTGCATAGACCGTGAAGAATCGAAAGGTTTTCACGGGTACAGTTAATCTGTTAGTTAGTAACCCGGGATTTAAGAAGTGGAATCAATTGGAAAACTCAACTGGATTGTTCGTAACTCTGATCCTGGACCGTCTCCTTATTACTGATAATAACCAATTTTTATTCCATTGTTTGAATTCACTTTTACCCTCTTAATTACTGTTCTTTAGTTACTAAAACCCCCACTATTGGAAAAAGATCCCTGAGTAGTAGTTAGAAATTGTTTGTTAAGTGTCAGTCTGAATAGTCCTCGTGGGAATGATACTCTACTTATCACATTATTACTTGTCGACCACGTATACTTGCGTGTGCGTTGGGAGCAACACTGTATCCCTTGGACATTGGTCCTTCTGCACATGATATTATCCAATATTTGTGATCCAATGAGTTTGAATATAATGGTCATGCAATTTTGGTTCACAGGGTTTTGAAAGTAGAAGAACTTTCAAGGTACGAAAAAAGAGAAACTGCTTCCTCTGTTAGAGATAATTCCGTATTTTTTGTTCTAATGTTATATAATGTACTTATTTATGTGTAAATTAGACGTGCTTTGTATATACTTCATCTTATATGTATAGTGTACATTAGGAATAAATTTTATGTTCGGATGTCTAATGATAAAAGAAAATATGGATGAAGACAATTGAGCAGACAGTGGAACATCCATATCTTAGTGCTCAAAATAGTGAGCAAAACCTTAGGCAGTGTACCGCATACAGTAAAGTAGCATATGAAAAAAAGTGGCCCTCCTAGAACGACGTCGAGCAGAATATGCAGCGAGAAAACTCGTAGCTAAAGTCCCTCCCCTGCGTGTTTACTCTTCTCTTTTGTTGCAAGACATGGTAAACGTGAATCGTTTAACAGCAAAAAATGCCTAATTAAGGGTGCTTGATCGAAGTCTGTGATTGAGTTGAAATATTGTGTGCTTTGATTTCAATTGGAGTAGTTTGAAAATGAGATGGTTCAAGCAAACGATGTAGGACTAATAGTTGCATGGCTATTACATTTCCTGAAGTAAGCTTTGAGTTCTACATTCTAAAAAAGAATTTATTTGTGGAACTAAGGTTTGAGTTCTATGGTTCTTTTTACACATTCCTCATTCATGCAAGTTCCAGTTAAACTATGAAGAAACCAAGGAATGCTGAACTATGAAGAATCCAAGGAACCCTGCAACTTAAAGTAACAATCGTATTTAGCACTGACTTTGTAATTCTAATGATTGTTGACCTTGTAAATGAGTGTGAAAATTAAGGTTGGTGTTCTTTCATCTCATTGTCTTTTGGCCTAGCAATTGCAGTATGCTTCTTCATATAAATCTTAACACTTTGATGCCTTAAAATATATCTCTTATCTAACACAATCTAATTTTGTTCATGTAAAAACTGTTGGTTGGTGTTTCAGTTTTCAAGATCATATTGCATGTTACAAGGCCAAATATTAATATCCTGGGCAACCTTCCTCGTTCACAAGCATATCAAAGCCTATGCAGATATAGCAAGGCTGTTAGGCTTTCTTCTTTCCTTATCGTAGCTACTGAGGCTCCTTTCTACTCTTCAAAATCTATATACTCACGAGGAAGGTAAATCTACCTAACTTCAAGGATAATTCGTACTAATAAAGATACTGCCTGTTCCTTTCCCCACTTTAATGAAGTAGTTAAATTTTGTTACGCTAGAGTCGTATCAACCTAAAGTTTGCTATTGCAATTGCAGGACATCGAGATGGATTTAGGAAGAGGAAGAGTACCAGCCAATAAAGAAACTGCTGCCAGATAACTTGAGGTTTCATAAAGACAATATGGAACTTCAGATAGATGAAAATAAGCTGCATCAACTAGAAAATATAATCATATCATTTTTTTGTAAACAAAACTAGAAGGATCGAACATAAAATACCTTTTGCCTATCCTACTCTACAGTCTATTCTTAGTGTTGAATCTCTCTGGTACAACAATATTGGGCATACACCCGTGCTCCGCACGGGCACCGGTTATCTAGTAGTAAAATAAATATAAAAAATTGTCGGACATTGTATCAAATATAATTAATGTTGGAACTGAACAATTAATATTATTTAATCAATATCAGAAAAACAAGTGACAAAAACACAGGGTGAAGAGATCTTTGCTTCATTTATAAGCATGTCTCAAATTAGACGCACATGTGCAAAGCCTTGAGATCGATGTCAATTTTTAGCTAAACGTAACGTACCTTCTAGGAAAGCATCGCCTGCATCTTGTTTTTTTCAATATGTTGAGACAATGACCTGACAAATTATTTAAGATTCTCCAGTTGCAGCCTGCATTTTACAATAGAAGATCAAATAAATTGTAGTAGTAGTATAAAAAATGGTAACAAGGTTCGATTATGCCTTTCAATTTTTATTCTTTTTAAATCCTAGCGCACTAGTCTCGTTTATCCCTATTATATTATTCTAGTACTAGCAATTGGCTCTTGTCATTGACAATTTTATTGTTTTCACCCTCACCAGCTACAACTTCAATCCCCAAAAAATACAAGCATGGATTCACTCTCAGCAGATGATATAGCTTTCAACTTTTTCCCTTTCTTTCGAGTCTACAAAGATGGCAAAGTCGAAAGATTGAACACTATCTATGGTTTTTAGATTGAACTCGAAAGAGGGAATTTATGAACGCAATAAGAAAGAGTAGAGCTAGATTGTGAACCCGGGCATCGGGGAACCAATTTGTGAGTAGGATAGACATATACTTGCTCGCGTAGCTTAACTAATCACAGAATTCGTTAATGCGTGCACATGATTCTACCCATAGACATATAGGGATTGGAGTAGCCTGCATAAACCGTGAAGAATCGAAAGATTTTCACGGGTACATTTAACCTGTAGTTAGCAATCTAGGAAATCAAGAAGTAGAATCAATTGGAAAACTCAACTGGATTGTTCGTAACTCTGACCCTGGACCGTCTCCTTAATATTGTTAACAACCAAAGTTTGCTCCATTGTTTGACTAAACTTCGACCATTTTAATTATTGCTCTTTAATTAATAACAACTCTCACTATTGGAAAAAGACCCCTGGATAGTAGATAGAAATTATTTGTTAAGTGTCAGTCTAAATAGTCCTCGTGGGAACGATACTCTACTTATCATTTTATTACTTGTCGACCGCGTATACTTGCGTGTGCGTTGGGAGCAACATTGAGCACTTTATTTCTAAAGCTAAATTGCTCCCTGAATATATGAGTGATGATAAAATCAAATGTCCTTTATTTCTAAAATCAAATTGCTCCCGGAATATATGAACGATGGGTTGAAAGCCAAGGATCGGGGGTACAAGAAGGTGCAGCTAAACCCACCCCGGACGAAGAGGCTGCAATTTTCGTGGAGGCCGCTGGTGGCTACAGCAAAAAAAACAGAGCATATGGTCTTGGTCCTTCGCGTTACAAGAAGCCGTCAAGAATAGGTATTATTAATGCTTACGCATCTTCTTCTTCTTCTTCTGGTGCTACACAAAATGTGGATCCAGTTTTGCAAGCTAAATTTGATGAAATGGAGAAAAGGCTAGCAGAACAGGAAAAGGAACGTGAAGAGATAGAGAAAAGGCTAGCTGAACAAGATCTTGAACGCCAAGCTGACCGTGAAAAGATGGCAAAATTGGAGTCCTTGATGGCGAACTATATTATGGGAAGAGGAAATGAAAATGATCCTCGGTAGTTTGTTAATTTTTTGTCGAATTAAACTTGAAAGTGGGACGTGTTTAGGATTGTTTTTAAGTACTTTAGCGTTTTATTTGTTTGTGTTAGTTGGTATAAAACATGTGCGTACACTTGTTTAATTGTCCAGATTGGACAGGTTGTGGTATTTAGAATGTTTTGGTGTTTTGCTGATTTGAATGCGCAGGTATATATACATATATGCTGTTGTTGCAGTGCTGCTTTGTATTGTTACTGATTTTTGTGTTTCAGGTACACTATATTTGGAGAGGGAATTCCCTAGCCATTTGCCTCATTAAATTTTTTTTAAATGCAATTGGAGAGGGAATTCCCTGCATTTGGAGAGGGAAATCCTTAGCTGTATTTTATCTGACACAATAACAAAATTGAACCTACACAACAGTTTGAGAAGGAATTTTCTCGCCAAAAATATTCTGCTACGAGTCGAATTCCGAGGGACCACTTGCTAGGAAATTCCCTTTCCATCACGCGTTTGGAGAGGGAAGTCCCTCGCCACTCTCAGTGATTTCTAGTAGTGCGTAGTACTTAGCACCAGTAGTTTTAGCTTGAAATTTGGAGACTACGATCAGAACTTAGTAGATGAACTAAAAGCAAAGGGTGATTCAACAACTCTAGTCCAAGTCATTGGCAAAAGTAATAGAACTGTAGATGAGAGTTACCTCCCCTTAATCCTAAACATCTACTTTTACTTTTATCTTAAAAATTCTGCCAGCATGACGAAACCAAAGAGTATAATTAACGAACCATTTTTTTAATCATTGCAGCGGTAATATGCTCATAATACATTAGTAGTATTAAAAAGTTGACTCCTTGGCTTGCACTAAAATCCCAGTCCAAAAAAATTATGCGAAAATAATATCCAAGTATAGAAAGTGGCCTCGAGGAGGGAGCTCTGTGCGTCTGCGCCACAAGGTTTTTTTTTTTTTTTGTTGACTTGTTAATAAAGATTAATACAAGTAGACAACGCAATTGATCAACTTAACTCTGATTTTCAACCCTTATATTCTTGAAACAAAGAAAAGATCAAGCAACTGAAAAGAGTAGTAGTACTCCAACTTGTTTGATAGTGGGACGAATACATTGACGAAGACATAGGGCATAGAGGGGCCATTCATCATCATCATATTACTATAAAAGCATATTCTCTAAAAGTCTAAAAGTTAAATTACTTATTTGCCCTTTTAAATAACTAAAATACCTTGCTTATCCAAATAAAAATTATCTAATAGTGATATACTAAATAAAAACTAAAAAAATGTTATAGTTAATAAATTAGCTGTTGGGGAGCAGTTGACGGAGCAAAGAAGGATTGCTACACAAAATGGTGCCGTTTAGGAAAGGTGGCTTTTGGTTTAGTTAATTAATTCTAGGAGACACCTATTAAAATAAACTCTAACGCCTCAAATATTCATATGCGGTGTGCTTCTTATGAGTTTTGACCACACTAAATGAACAGTGTTTTCCATTGATTCAGAGGTGCAAGCACCAAATTGTTACCTTTTTCTACATTAAATCAATTTCTCTCTCAATACTAATTTCAGATATTTTTCAATGGAGATATATAAACTATGAGAGCAAGCATTCTTGCTTTAGTTTTACTACTTAACCGCTTTATCAATATCTTTCATGCATGCACGCAGTATTAGCAGCTTCGGCACGGAGTTTTCCGAATGGTTTTGATACTTTTTCTCGATGTGATAAATATTCAGAAGACAATGTCTCAGGCATAATCAGTGCCATTGTTTGCTCCTTTTTTAACAAGTATATATGCGTCGAAAATTTATGTTATACTCCATTGATGATTCTTATGGTGAGTATGGATGAAACTCTAACTTTTTCTTTAATTCTTCCTTGTCGTAGCTTTCTAGCTTTACCTTTAATATATGCTACTTATGTTGTGGTTTCATTGATTTGTTAGATTGTTTTTGAGTTGTATCTATAACTAAAAAGATGTATCTTATAGTAAGTATGCTTGATGGTTTACTTTAATTTAGGATACGTAGATTACTACAATAATATACTAATAGGTTTCATTTTTGGTTTCTTTCCGTGGTCAATATTGGAGATTAAAAACATGGATGAGTATGATCTTTGCGTAATTCTTTGTTATACTATGGGTTGAGTATAATCAACCCATAGGCCTTCAGAAAAGTACAATCAACCTTGAGAAGAGAATTATTCGAATGTACAATTGACATTGATAAGGCTGAAGGATGTAGAGAAGATAAAATTGATCAAATCATTCTACTTCCACCATCGTCTGTTGGAGCAATTAAATTTCAAAGGCAAAATTTACCAAAATTTAATTGATAGAATGATGTCCTACAAGAACGGTGAGGATAGAGATAGTATGTCATTTCACTTTATTCATAAAAGGTCTTTTAGGTTATTCGAGCTTTTGGTATATTTCAGTATGTAATTTGTAACTATACAACAAATGTTTTTCGAGTATGTATGTATCATATAAACTATTAAGGTGTATGTACATGTTCAAATTAAGGTGTAACCCTTTGTTTTGATGATATGTCATTTGTTACACACATCATTTGTGGATGCTATTTTACAATAAACAACATCATATTCACGTGCAATGCACGTGTCGAGTAACTAGTTAACTAAAAGACATAAAAGCATTAGTAAGAACGTACGTGATAGGTAGCTAGCTACACATGGCACTAGATCCTTTGCATTACGACTTTAGAAAGCCATGGCCATTGGACTTGGTAGGAAGATATTATGGAGGCTATAATGTGCACGTAGGCCAGGCCAATTATATCTACTCTAGAAAGTTGAAACCTTAGCCACAAAGACAAACACAACTTATCAATTTCACCGACGATATTTTTTTACTCTTAACAGCTCCCAGCATCAGAGCACACGCAAAGTTCAGTCAAACAATGGATTCAACCCCATCATCCGAAGTTGTTTATGAGATGCCAATGTTATTTACTGTCTACAAAGATGGCCGTGTTGAAAGGTTTCGAAAACATGACTTTGCTCCTCCTTCAGACAATCCAGTCACAGGTGTTCGATCCAAAGATGTTGTAATTGTACCAGAAAACAACGTATCTGTACGTGTTTACCTTCCTAAAATCACCCAAAATGACCAGAAATTACCACTCCTTGTGTACTTCCATGGGGGTGCCTTTTCAATAGAATCAGCGTTTTCTACTTACTATGATAGTTACCTTCACTCATTAACTGCAGAAACCAATGTACTTGCAATATCTGTCGAGTATCGATTAGCCCCAGAACACCCTATTCCTGCATGTTATGATGATGCTTGGGCTGTCATGAAATGGGTTGCTCAGCATGCCAATGGGGATCAAGGAACTGAACCATGGCTGAAAAGCCATGCTGACTTCTCCCATGTTTTCTTGTCAGGTAAAGATAGCAAATTTAAGCTGACTCATTCCTTCTTTTTTTTTTTGGCAATAACTTCTTTCAAACTTGAACAATTCGGAAAGTTTAAATTTTATTTGTATGTTGGATCTTGTTTGCATTTCTGATCCATCTAGTCAGGGGAGGATCTATGTACAATCATGGGGGTTGAACCCCTTTCGTCGAAAAATTATACTCCTACTGTGCAAATAGAGTAAAAAAACAAGTTATTTTAGTTATATGCACACTATTGAAATCCCTCAACACAAGAGAAGATGATTTCAAAATTTGCTTTTGAACTTGAATCCAAGTGTGACATTCTAATATTTTTTCGAATTTCTCTTCTGTTAATTTCTTGTGCACCGACGTCTACTTACACAATCTTTGAACCCTTTTGGATCATTTCGAGTTCGATCAAACTAATAATTCAAACCGTTAAGACTTAGACAGGTTGAGTGAGACCGTGAGTTACTAAAAAATGGATTGACTTTGACACCTATTTGGCAGGTGACAGCGCAGGAGCAAATATTGCTCATAACCTGATGATGCGAATAACTGTAGAAGAAGATAAGCTAGGAGATGGCTTAAGGCTCGTAGGGATGGCATTAGTTCACCCCATTTTCGGAAACAATGAACCAGATAGAATTTGGTCGTATTGTTGCCCAGAAAATCCCAATACTGATGATCCAAGATTCAATCCAGCAGCTCATCCGAGTTTACTGTCTAAGCTTGTTTGCTCCAAGATTTTGATATGTATTGGGGGAAAGGATGGTATAAGGGATAGAGGATTGACATACTATGAGACGCTTAAGAAATGTGGTTGGAAAGGCGAAGTGGACATTAAGGAATCAGAAGAGGAAGGGCATGTCTTCCATTTGATTACACCATCTTGTGAGAGAGCTAAGGTCTTGATGAAATGGCTGGCTGATTTCTTCCATCAATCAAGCTGAATTCTTGTTTTGTAAAACTTCTGCACTACTTCAGTTGTTTATCTTTTCTTTATTTGATCAAATAAATCAATGTTGGACTTGTTAGTTTGTGCATGACCGCCTTTATGCTTCACTTTCTTGGAAGAAACTTGGAATTGCCTATTGAGAATGCAATCAGAGAATCATTTAGCAGAATTTGTGATCAGAAACGAATTGTTTAATTTGAATTAAAAGTAATGTAGATTAATTTAAGCTGAAAGGCTCTAGATGACTTTTAGAACTTATCTCTCTACTCTGGTTTAGTTTGCAACTTGTGGATAAAAATGTAAGGTAAGATCAATGTAAGCAAAAAGAACATCAAGTAACTGAAAGAAATTTTACTTCTTCTGGTGCGTTTTTTAATGTAGTTTAAGAACTTGGGGCACCTATTGAGGAAACCATTAATCCTAGCATTTGTCATAAGAATTGCTTTTACTTTACTACTCTGAACATTTATTATGGAGGCTACATATGTGCATATTACTTCGTTGTTCTAAAAATTATAGGCTATAATATTGAGGCTGCTACTATAAATTATACAATGATTTTATAATTTATAAAATCTATAAAATATGTAAGAAAAAATGCTGTCAAATAGTAACATTGAGACGTGTAGGTGGACCATCTCATTGTAGAGTAATTAATTAAAAGAAATAAAATCAGCCGCAAGGTAATCCACACATGGCATTTGATCCTTTGCATTACGACTTTTAAAAAAGCCATGGTATGCTCATCCGAATTTACTGTCTAAGCTTGTTTGCTCCAAGATTTTGATATGCACTGGGGAAATGGATTTTTTAAGAGATAGAGGCTGGACATACTATGAGGCGCTTAAGAAATGTGGATGGAAAGGGGAGGTGGACATTAAGGAATCAGAAGAGGAAGAGCATGGCTTCCATTTAGATAATCCAAATTGCGAGAGAGCTAAGGCCTTGATGAAATGGCTGGCTGATTTCTTTCATCAATCCAGCTGAGAAACATTGACTCATAAAATTTCTTCACTACATCAGTTGCTTCTAAGTTTTCTTGTGATCAAATAAGTCAATGTTGAGGCCGGTTGTGCTTGTATTTTTACATTTTACCCTACAAGGAAACTCTATGTTTTACTCTTGAAAGGCAATTTTAAGGTGTGACTAAAACAAAGGTGAGATACATCTCTATAGAGCTTTAATTATATTGAAACCAGCACAGCTCCTTAAGTTAAAACTAATATCCAAATTAACTTTTTCTTGTCAAACATAATTGGGGAAACCTATCTGGAAAATACAAAAGGCCACTATAATACCATGGTTGTGGATCTTTTTACCTCTTCAGCTCTTCTCCATAAACACTAATCCACAAACCGTTGGCCATATTAGGATATTAACAAACCTAGCAGTTTGCTAACTATTCTTCCATAATAGTGTCATTTGGCTTTAGTCCAAACTAGCTAGCGTTATTGATATTGACGACCACATGTACCGTAGAAATAATAACACCCTTACTTGTGACGTACGCACATGGACTTTCACGGCACCCACAAATTTAATGATTGGTCCTTAATTCGGTTATCAACAAGCTAAGAACTATAAAAATCTGGTTATTAAAACTTAGGAAGAGACATTCATTCCTCTACCTTAAAAATTTCAATGGCACTACACTTCAGTTATATTTATTTTCCTTTAACATTTCTGATTATCTGTCGATATACTAATTCGACTTTTTCAGGGAAAGCTCAGGACATATATCCATTTTTCAGGGTCTATTCTAATGGAACTATTCACAGGTATCAAGAGATCAAGTTTGTCCCTCCATCACACAATTCCTCAACCTTGGCATCATCAACTGCTATTGGGTCGAATGGTAGGAATTCCACTTTTTGCTCCTCAAATTGGCTTCTAAGCTCTTCTATCTCAAATCTACTAAGCACGACAACTGATAATTGAGCTTCAGACACCTCAACCATATCACTCAAATTCTCCTCCAAGTCGTGAATAGTCAAGCCAAATTCGTCGATCTCTTGCCCGAGCACAACCCTTTCTTCCATAAATTGCCTCGTCATATTTGTAAGTTCACTCCTGAAATCCCCATAAGCTTCTAAGAGTTTGGCTTGCTCGCATTAGCCAAGTTTCGCTAACAACCTGCACTTTATCGCTCCTGTCAAACTCACAAACATCATTAGAATCATCACAAAAATTATTGGGGGAAGGAGCATGACACTTAGGACAATCATTCCACCGACCACCACACAATTTACAAAAATTCCAATCAAAGGTGGTAGAAAATTCACATAACCAATCTCGCAGAGTTGAAAGAGTTGGACAATTTTCCCACAAGTGATGTCCTCCACAAAGTAGACACGAATCAACATTCAACCCACTTTCATTAAAAGATGCCATGTAAACTAGTAATAAAATAATAAACTAAAAATTAAATAAAAAAATTAAACCTGAATAGAAAATAATAAATTGTTCAAAAAGAAAACAGTCAATTTAGTCCCCGGCAACGGCGCCAAAAACTTGTTGCTCCCAAACGCACACGCAAGTATACGTGGTCGACAAGTAATAAAGTGATAAGTAGAGTATCGTTCCCACGAAGACTATTCAGACTGAATCTTAGCAAACAATTTCTTAAAAACTATTCAGGGATCTTTTCCAATGGTTGAGATTTTACTAACTAAAACAATAATTAAAACAATTAACTGAAGTCAAGTAATAGAGCAATTTATGGGTTGTTATCAATAATGGAGAAACGGTCCAGGGTCAGAGTTACGAACAATCCAGTTGAGTTTTCCAGTTGATTCTACTTCTTGATTTCCTAGATTGCTAACTACAGGTTAAATGTACCCATGAAAACCTTTCGATTCTTCACGGTCTATGCAGGCTACTCCAATCCCTATATGTCTATGGGTTGAATCACGTGCACGCATTAACGAATTCTGTGATGAGTTAAACTAGGCAAGCAAGTATATGTCTATCCTACTCGCAAATTGGTTCCCCGATGCCCGGGTTCACAAACTAGTTCTATTCTTTCTTATTTGCGTTCATAAATTCCCTCTGTCGAGTTCAATCTAAGAACCGTAGATAGTGTTCAATTATACGGCCGTTATAATCAAATAATTATGATCAAGAAAGAATAAACAATCCGTAATGGTAAATCAATAGGAAGAAATCAACTTTCAAACATCAACCTTCATGTATTTACTCTAACCCTAGAACGAACTAACTATAGAGTTAAAGAGAAGAATAAGAGAAAGAGAGAAAGAACTTGGTTAGAAGACATCTAGGGCTCCTCCTCTCTCCTCCAAAACTTGCTCCAAAGTCTCAAACCCCCATGTAAAACTAAGTAAAAGAGTATTTATAGAGTTTACAAACACCTAGTAATAAGTTAGACCCAAGCCTAGACGAAATAGGACATAAAAACGCGCACAAGGGGCGCTATAACGGGCGCCCCACGCCTCGGAACGCGTGAGCTTTGACAGAGGACGTCGAAATCAGCCCGCTTTGGGCCTGCGCCACATGGAAAAACGCGCTGGGGTGGCTGGCGCTTTGGGGGGCGCGGGGCATGCCCCACAGCGCCCAGCCAAATTCCTGTTTCGTCCGCTCTTTTGCTCGCTCGTGTCGTGCCTTCGTGTGCTCGATCCAATCCTCAATCAAAATCCAATCTTTTCTTGCTCAATCATGCTCTTAAAAGCTCCAATTACACTGCATAACAACCTACATACACACGACATAAAATCAGTGTAAAACCACAGTCACAAGCTATAAAACGAGCGAATAAGGTACTAAAACGTGAGGAAATATTAAGGAAATATAGGCATAAAATGCCAAACATCACATGACCTGCCTCTCTTTTTTTGTTCTTTCCTTTTTCCTTAAATAAGAGAAGCTAATGTAATTTTTATCAAATTAGTATATCAGTATCTTTCTAATTACTAAAATGAAATCTTCAAATTTCATTTCATATATCTGGATTTGAGTTGCATTTGATGAATTGGATTAACTTGACCCCTATAGTAACCAAATAGTTTGATGGGGTCAAGTTAATAAATGGTTATAACCAAACCGTTGAACTTGAACGAGTTACTAAGTTAATTTTGCCACTTGTATTTGCAGGTGACAGTGCAGGAGCCAATATTGCTCATAACATGATGATGCGTGCAAGTGTGGATGATGATAAACTAGGAGATGGCTTGAGGCTTGTGGGCATGGCATTAATTCACCCCTATTTCGGCAACAATGAACCAGATAGAATTTGGTCATATTGTTGTCCAGAAAATCCCAAAACGGATGATCCAAGATTCAATCCAGCAGCTCATCCGAATTTACTGTCTAAGCTTGTTTGCTCCAAGATTTTGATATGCACTGGGGAAAAGGATTTTTTAAGAGATAGAGGCTGGACATACTATGAGGCGCTTAAGAAATGTGGATGGAAAGGCGAGGTGCACATTAAGGAATCAGAAGAGGAAGAGCATGTCTTCCATTTGGTTAAACCAACTTGTGAGAGAGCTAAGGCCTTGATGAAATGGCTGGCTGATTTCTTTCATCAATCCAGCTGAGAGACATTGACTGATAAAATTTCTTCACTACTTCCGTTGCTTCTAAATTTTTCTTGTGATCAAATAAGTCAATGTTTGAGTCCATATTAGGATATTAACAAACCTAACAGTTTGCTAATTATTCTTCCATAATATTACTGCTTACTTAATACTCTCTTCGTCCCAAATTACTTGATGCTTTAGCAAGATTCGTTTGTCCCAAATTAGTTGATGCTTTAGGATTTCAAGACATTTTTTGCTCATTAATTTCAAGTATACCCTTAGTTATTAAAGGTATTTTAAAAAAAAAATTAATAGTCATACATTAAATAGGGGTAATACAGTAAAATGTATACTCGATTTATTGATTCTCTTAATGGCATTTAAAAGCTGAAAGTGACAACTAAAATGGGACGGAGGGAATGTGAAGAAAGATTAATGGTGGTGCTAACTGCTATATTGACGTCTGTGGCAACGTAGGAAAGCCGATCATATTATTCAACACATTAAAACCACATTGGATTAATAAAATAACCACCTAACCAGTCATGTGTGAAGAAGATGAGTAAGAGTAGTAGGTGGTGTGAATATTTTATTTTTGGGTGCTTCAGCCTTCAAGAAACTATTTTTTATATTTGAATTTTTTTAGTTTAAACTTCTATTTTATCTTTAATGGAGTATCATATTATTGTCACAGAAATGTTGTAACCATATACTTATCTTTTTATTCTGTACTCAATTAAACAGGTTGCCAAAAAGTCAATCCTAGACTTGAACTACCTCGTTTGGTAGAGAACGAGTTAACCATAAATTAATAATACAGAGATTAATAATGCAAGGAATAATAATGCAGGAATTAATAATGCAGAAATTATTTTTAGTCATGTGTTTGGTTTATTGTATTAAAACTTAGATAAACATTATATAACTTAAACTTGTGTTTGATATAAAACTATATAAAGTTTTATTTCCAATATATAATACCCTTGAATTCTTATCCATATATTAAAAACAAGGATTTGAGGGTGTGTATTTTTGTCATTTCATTGTTTATCCATGTATTAGTAAACATGATATTACTAATATCACATTGACCTTAGTATTAAGTTATACCTCAATTGATGTACTAAATTATACATGGACTAATAGTACTTGATTGATTTTGACTACCAAACCAAACGTAATACATGTACTAAATTAGCTAATAAATCATATACCAAACAACCTCTTCTAGTACAATTATTGTGGCATGTCACACCAGGATATTTAATTTGCTATTGTGAAGATAAATCAAACTACCTCATCAGTCTCTCATGGCCTCACACACAAGACCACCTACATGTTAGTCCCTGTTTGAGTCACCACCAAGTTCTATAACATCTAGTAGGAGTACTTCACATTCATTGGTCTACCTTCATAACTCAATGGCACTACTACACTTAAGTTATCTTTATTTTCCTTTATCATTTCTTAGTATCTATTTATATATTAATTCAATCTTTTCAGGAAAATCTCAGGACTTTCCCCCACTTTTTGGGTTGATTCTAATGGAACTGTTCACAGGTATTTTGAGATCGAGTTTGTCCCTCCATCATACAATCCCAAAACCGGAGTCCAATCTAAAGATGTCACCATTTTGCCTGAAAAAAATGTATCAGCACGACTTTACCTTCCAAAAATCAGTGGAAAAACCCAGAAATTACCTCTGGTTGTATACATCCACGGTGGTGGCTTCTGCATTGGATCAGCTTTTTCTCCAATGTATGATAATTACCTCCACGATCTGACAGCCAAAGCCAACGTTGTTTCTGTATCAGTTGAGTATAGACTAGCGCCAGAGCATCCAATCCCAGCGTGTTACGATGATTCTTGGGCTGTTATGAAATGGATTGCTCAAGGGAAAGATCCCTGGCTGAAACAACATGCTGATTTCTCACGAGTTTTCTTGGCTGGAGAGAGTTCTGGGGCTAATATTGCTCATGACATTATGGTTCGTGCAAGTAAGATAAAAGATTCACAGCCACTAGGTGTGACAGTTGTTGGAATGGCATTGGTTGATCCCTTCTTCGGCAACGATAAGCCTGATAAACTTTGGAATTATATATGTCCAGAAAAAACTGGGATCTATGATCCAAGATTGAATCCAGCAGCTCATCCGAGGTTGCTTTCAAGGTTGAATTGCTCCAAGATTTTAGTTTGTACAGCAAGCGAAGATTTTCTGACAGACAGGGCTTGGACTTATTATGAGACACTGCAAACAAGTGGATGGAAAGGTGAGGTGGAGATGAAGGAGATACAAGGAGAGGGGCATGCCTTCCATCTATTGAATCCAACTAGTAAGAAAGCTAAGATCGTGATGAAATGGCTTGTGGACTTCTTGGTCTAGACCCTAGTTCACGACAATTACTTGGATATAGATGCAAATCGGAGATCTGGAATTAGCGAGTTTAGAGTAAGTGTAAACATATCCTATGTATGCATTTTATATTTTTGTTGTGCATGAATTCAGTTGAGCCATATAACCTGGTCTAAACCCGCATGTACACTAATGCAGTATACTGTTATGTAGTTTACAGTTGTTTCTAGTTATCTTATGGTACCATGAAATTTTATGGGATCATGCCGTAAAAGTAAGACGTGTAAGAAGAGCAGCCAGGAAAACTGTTATAAGATGCGATCGAATAATAATCAATATAATGGTGGTACTTCTATGTTCTTTGGAAGACATGTTTATTGTTCTTTGGAAGACATGTTTATAGTAACATTATTGAACAGTGATTATATCAATAAACACCTATCAACAATCATGTGTGGAGACCTCTATACCTTTCCCAAGGTTGGGTAGCTCGCATCTCGCCCTACCCTTCTCCGGACCTCACTTGTGGGATAACATTAGGTATATTATTGTTGTTGATGTGTATGGGTCATTGAGTAGTAGGTGGGGATACATTTACGGCTTATATACAAGCTGTTAAGAAAAGATATATTTCACATCTACTGTATGGCAAGAAGAATTCTGATTAATGAGATTACATCTGGCCTGTAAATGTGAGTTTACAGAAATCTTTGGTCTAGAAACTTGGTTAAAGAAAAATGAAAAAAGAAAAAGATCGTCGGACATTATATCAAAAAAAATTAATGTTGGAACTGCACAATTAATATTAATTAATCAATATCAGAAAAGAAAGTAACAAGAACAGAGGCTGAAGGAATCTTTGCTTCATTTTTAAGCGTGTGTAAAATTAGACGTAAATGTGCAAAGCCTTGAGATGGATGTCAATTTTTAGCTAAACGTAACGTACCTTCTAGTAAAGCATCGCCTGCATCTTGTTTTTTTTTTTTATATGTTGAGACAATGACCTGACAAATTACTTAAAGATTCTCCAGTTGCAGCCTGCATTTTACAATAGAAGATCAATTAAATTGTAGTATAAAAAATGGCAACAAGGTTCGATTATGCCTTAGAATTTTTATTCTTTTTAAATCCTAGCGCACTAGTCTATCGTTTATCCCTATTGCATTATTCAAGTACTAGCAATTGGCTCTTGTCGTTGACAATTTTATTGTTTTCATCCTCACCAGCTACAACTTCAATCCTCAAAAAATTATAAGCATGGATTCAGTCTCAGCAGATGATATAGCTTTCAATTTTTTCCCTTTCTTTCGAGTCTACAAAGATGGCAAAGTCGAAAGATTTCACAACTATGTTTGCGTCCCTCCATCCAACAACCCAAATACTGGTGTCCAATCCAAGGATGTTGTCATTTCCTCCGAAAACAACATATCTGTCCGTCTCTACCTACCCAAAGTCACCGAAAATAACCAGAAATTTCCGCTCCTTGTATACATCCATGGTGGTGCTTTTGTAGTAGAATCAGCGTCTTCAACCACGTATGATAATTACCTTCACTCTTTAGTAGCTGAGGCAAATTTAGTTGTCGTATCCATCGACTATAGACTAGCCCCTGAACACCCAATACCGGCTTGTTATAATGACTCGTGGGATGTCATGAAATGGATTATTGCTAGTATTGGTGCAACCGAGGATCCATGGCTCAAATTTCATGCAGATTACTCAAGAGTGTTCTTAGCAGGTGACAGTGCTGGTGCTAATATTGCCCATGACATGATGGTTCGTGCAAGTGGTAAAGAAAATCCGTTAACCAATGATATGAAGATCGTTGGGATGGTATTGATCCATCCATTTTTTGGTAACAACGAGCCTAGCAATATATGGGAGTATATTTGTCCAGAAAGCTCGGGTTGTGATGATCCAAGGCTAAATCCTGCAGTTCATCCGAGTGTACTGCGAAGTCTTGTTTGTGAAAGAATTCTAGTTTGTATAGCGGAGAAGGATTTCATAAGAGATAGGGGCATGTCTTATTACGAGGCTTTGAAAAAGAGTGGATGGAAAGGTGAATTTGAAATTATGGAAGCAGAAGGGGAGGAACATGTCTTCCATTTGAAAAAATCAACTTGTGAAAACGCTGGCTCATTGATGAAACGGTTGGTTGAATTCTTCAATCAACCAAGCTGAAAGATATTAACAGATGAGGTTATGATCAAAGTCAATATCTAGTATTTCTTTGTTTTCATTTCAATAAAATGGACTTTTGATTGAGTTTGTGGCAGTTTATGTTACTTGATGTTTCTTTCTCTTCCTTGAACTACTTGAGTCAAATGCTTGTCTAGTATACTACGTCACTACTAGAAATAAGTGTTATTCCGAGGGACTGTTTGGAGAGGGAATTCCTTCTTCAAAAATTGGAGAAGAAATTCCCTCGCCAAACATGTACTTTCACTCGCCCGAACGAAAAAAATAAAAAAGTTAACATCGGCTTGGGAATTCCCTCGCCAGTTAAAATTTTCACTGCTTTTATTGGAGAGGGAATTGTAAGAATTTATGGACTTACACATACATATGTATCAATAATAATTGTATGTTGACTGCTATCATTAAAGGTTGACCCAATTAAGTGATCTACTAAAGTTTAAAGTTGAGGGGCCTAATTAAATACCTCATAAAGTATGGGTCTTATGTGTAGATACCCGGATGTATATTCTAATTAAATGATGGGCTTAATTAGAAATACATAAAGTGTGCGCAACTATAAATAGGGTTATGGTCCCCAAACCAGACGAGGGTTTTCTTTTCTAATATCCCATCGTTGGAAGAGTGACAGCCACCCCACGTAATGGTTTGGAAGACCAAAGACCGTGAGACTCTCACAACCATTTCTATGGATTCAGGTACGCTTCCGCATCTAGTATTATTTTTTTGATGATTTGACATAATAGGTCCTACGGTAATTGTAGTATAATCTACAATCTAGTTCTAACAAGTGGTATCAGAGCCTGTATTGTGTTAAATCATTGAGATTAGTAATGAAATATTCAAGAAAATAGTTTTGACACCTCTAGTTTTGTCACTCTTGAAATTAGACGGTTTATTCTAGTCTACGAGAAGACAAAATTGCCGATTTACGGCGTAAAGTTTGCTGCCAGAAAGTTTTGTGTGCCACTTTAAGGTTTATTGTCGGTAATTATTATTGCTTAAAATATTACTTTTTGGATAAGCATAAACGGTAATAAACTGAGGGTGAAGTACCAATGCACCTTAAAATTTAGATTTAAGTGAAGGATTGTTGGATGCTGCAATGTGGCGTTATAGATTTGGTATAATTAGCCCAAGATCTGCCACCTCAAGTTTGTTAAGCGATTAAAGTTATTTTGGTTGGTTTAAAAAAAAAAAATGAAGAAACAACATAAAGAAATTGGTGGCGGCAATGGGTTGTATGCTAATTGAGAGGGTATTTCAGTTCGTCAATGTATTGTTGACAGAAAGGCTTCTTGATTAGTTATTTAAAGTTTGGACTTTTTCTCTTAAGTTATTACAAAATTATAATACTGGTAGTGTTCCAAAACTCAAGGCTACAGATTATGTAATTAAAGTTAGGGCCCACCACAATTTGTCCTCGCTTGGGAATTTATTGATTGTAGTTAGGTGAATTAGATTTGAATTTTGGTAAGATTATATATATATTTTGAGATGAATAAATTGAAGCTCGATGTCGCCAAAGTGACCTCTCTTGTGGAGATTTGCTTGTCTTAAAATGTAAAAGGTTGTGTACGTGTAACTTATGTGAATATTGATCGGCCCAAAGGAAGGTCAATATTTGACAGAATTGCAAGTGTATTTTTTGTGGTAATAAATGCGTGATAATTATTTGGTTTTACGTGTGAATGGTAAATCGACCCAAAGGAAGATTTGCTATTCGACATGTTCTTTATTATCAGTGTTTGATTACTACGTCAAGATATCACTTACAAGTTAATATTTTGTCCAAAGATGAAATATTAATGGAGTTCTCGGTATCTTGAGATGGGGTTTACCTTTATTCAAATTTATTTTCAATTCGGTTTAAGTCTTATGTGAGCTTGTCATGTTATTTATTGTTCTCTGATTTAGCTAAAATTACTACTCAAAATATTAATGTCAACATCAACTCAATGTACTAAATGACACTAAGTTTAGTCATGGCAAGAGAACCTTAATATTGTTCTCGGAGTCATGGATCTTGACACGACATTAAAGATGGATTCTCCACCATTTTTAAGGATAGAGTACCTCTGATGAAAAGAGGGAGATAGAAAGGTGGGAGAGATTGCATGTCTATGATTATCATGACGAAAGCCTTTTCAGGAACTTTCAAGGGCACTCTGTCTAACAAGATTATGACAATTAAGAAATTTATGATCAAATTAAAGAAGATTTTGTCAAGAATGAAAAGATAAAAATTATACACTCTTGACAAATCAAATTTCAATAAGGTTCATAAAGTAAGAAAGTTTCAGTTACGGTAATAACATAAAGAATTAACTAAGGAAGGTTGTTTCTTCAGTAGAGTTGCATGTTATTAGGATGTTCTTCTTAACTTTGTTTGTTATGGGACTGCCTGCACTCAACACCAATACACACATGATGGAAAGATTCTGGGATAACACATCATATCAGTGTGTCTATGCAAGGATGTATGAATTGTCGAAAGCCTAATGATGGTGAAAGAAACATCTACGGAGGTGACGACATGTCAGTTAAGGTTGAAGCTATTTGAATGTTTAGATTATTGTTAAGAACTGGTTTTATTTGAAACTGAATGAGGCTTATGATGCACTGCTTCTTTAGACGGAATTTAATTTTCATTTCAAGGTTGGACAAGTTTGGTAATTATTGTTCATTTGAAATGGAAAATATTGTCTCATTCAGACTTCAAAACTGGTTA
The DNA here is from genome assembly GCA_037355625.1 of Petunia x hybrida. Taxonomy (NCBI): domain Eukaryota; kingdom Viridiplantae; phylum Streptophyta; class Magnoliopsida; order Solanales; family Solanaceae; genus Petunia; species Petunia x hybrida. Next base: position 3,082,868 of record JBBBVM010000536.1, read on the forward strand.
GTCCCAGTTCTTTGTGAGTTTCAAATAGTCTAAATTTTCTTAATATAATTACTTCATTTAAAGAATCCTTGCATGTTAATTATAACTTGTGAGATTTTGCTTCGTTATGACACAATATATTAAGTCATATCTCTAAATGGAGAAAAAGTGATTTGTGTCTGACAGCAGTCTCGACCCTTATGCAGTTTTTGATATATGCGTAAATCGCATTAAAGGAAATAAATAAATCTTAACAGATTTGAAGCCAACAATAAATTATACGTCTTGAAACCTTTATAGATTTGGTATTTGTGGACCATTCTCGTCAGTTTCTTTGAATTGTCATCTATATCCCGTAAGGTTCATAGACAAGTTTTCAAGATGCGGCTTTCTTTGTTTAATTCATTAGAAAACCGCAAGTTATTACTTAACAGAGTTCCGACTAAAGACAACTGAAAAGGTCCTTTATGTGTTTTGGATAATCATTGATCTTGTTTAAAGTATTTACACATTTAGGGATGTCCAGTTGAGGCAAGGCCTTCTAGGCCAAAAGAAATAAAGCTGGACAAAGAAACTTTCAGTTGCTCTGTTATTGGATACTCTGAAAAGTTAAGGGGTTACAAGTTTTAGGATCCCACAGCTAAGGCTATTATGAGACGAATAATGTACAGTTCTTTGAGGATGTTGAGTTTGAGGTGAAGAAAGAATAACATTGTCTTGAAAAGGAATATGTTGATATTCCTCATATTGCTATTGACTATGCTTAGGAACAGTTTTCTATACCTGAGATAGTTCAAGAGAAACTCCGGATCAAGACAATATCATTGAACTTCACATTCAAAAAGTTATTCCCGAAGAACAAACTCTACAACATCAAGAGCCAATGCCATTAAAAAAAATATAGAGAGAGAGAGGGGAGAAGTGCAATTTCAGATAATTATATTGCATTTCTCGAAGAACATAAAGTTGGCATTAGGATGATGAAAGATGATTCTGTCAACTTTTGTCAAGCCATAAAAAATTCTGACTCTCAAAGGTATATTGATACCATGAATAAAGAGATGAAGCACATAAAGGATAATGATATGCGAGACCTTGTCCAGTTGGCTTAATGTACGAAGCTCATTGGTTGTAAATGGATATTTATAACAAAAAGGGATTCGAAAGGCAACGTGGATAGGTATAAGACACATCTTATCGCTAAAGGCTTCACTTAGAAATAAGAAGGCATCAATTATAAAGAGACTTTCTCTTCGGTTTCATTGAAAGACTCTTTCATGACTATAATGGCATTGATCAAACATATTGATATTAAACTACATAGATGGATACAATATTGTTGTTCTCAATAGTTATTTTGTTGAGCAAAGGTGCAACTAGAAAACTTTGTATTTTATAATGCAAAGTCAATGATTTGCAAATTAAAGAAATTCATCTATGTGTTTAAACAAGCGTCTTATCAATGGTATCATAAATTTCATCAAGTTATTGTCTCATTTGGTTTCGAGATAAATCTTGGTGATTATTTTGTATACCACAAGGTCAGTGGGAGTAAGCATATTTCTCTGGTTTTGTTTGTCTATGATATATTTCTTGGTTCATACGATATAGGTTTGTTGCGTAAGACCAAGATACTTTTGATAAAGAATTTTGAGATAAAATATCTTGGTGATGCAAATTTTGAATAAGGATTCAGATACATCGAGATTACTCTCGAGGAACTTTTGGATTATCACAAAAGCCTATATTGAAAAGGTATTAAAGATTTGATATGCAAGATTTGAATCAGGCGATACCCCTATGCTAAAGAAGAAAGGTTCAGTCTCAACAGTGCTCTAAGAATGATTTTGTGATTAAGAAAATGCAAAAGATTTATTGTGCTTTAGTTACAGATGTCTAATGCATACTTAGGTTTGTATGCGTTCAAATATTATGTGCATTATTCGGATGTTTGGCATATATTTGAGTAATGCTGAAATTAAGAATTAAGGAGTAGCCAGCGGTTTATGTTGTAATTACAGAGAACAAAAGATTTTAAGCTCACATACAGGAAGTCGGAAAAGTTAAAGATAATCAAGTATTTAGATACCGACTTCACTAGATGCCAAGATAGTGCAAAGGCTCTATTTGTATACTTGGTGGATGAGCTATATAAGGAAGAGTGTTATATGGACACTCATAGCTCATCTCACCATGACAGTAAAGTTTATGGTGCATTATAAGGCATCAAAGTTATGGAATATGACTGCAGAATCTTGTCACTGGCTACAAATTAAGGATAAAGCTGAAAGACACTAAGGTTATTTTGTGACAATAAGTTAACAGTCTCATATTCCAATAACAACAGGAGTTCGGTAAAGTCAAAGCACATTGACATAAAGTTCCTGGTTGTTAAAGTTAGAGTTCAGAGTGGTCAGGTGTCTATAGAACATAAAATAACAAACTCCATATTGTGGATCCACATACTAAGAGACTACCACCGAAGGCTTTTCATGAGCATAGTGCTCATAGAGGTGGCATGTCGGTTAAGGATATTCAGTTTCAGTGGGAGTTTGTAATCTTTCAATGTTCTTTTATATAGACACACTTCAGTTTTGGTTTACGGTTTCAGGTTTACGGTTTCAGTTTAAGGATATTTTATGGATATTTCTGCAGAAATAAAGTATTCGGTAAATTTTCCACTCTGACTTGTTTTTCGGTTGGACCATTTGGAAATAGGCATGTCTAGATCACATTACATGTAATTTCCATGCTACGCATCCATACTTGATCTATGTCATTTGGTTATGTTGGTATACGTGATCAAGGAAGGTTTAGTTGCGATATAAATGCAGCGAAAGCCGCCTTGGTTCTATGTTGACATGATTGATGGACGAGATTGTTTAGAGGTACTTCAGTTTATGATAGCAAATATTTGGAGCTCATAAGGTGATATACAATTATAAGGCTATGTGTATATATGTGTAGTCCAAGTGGGAGATTGTAAGAATTTATGGACTTACACATACATATGTATCAATAATAATTGTATGTTGACTGCTATCATTAAAGGTTGACCCAATTAAGTGATCTACTAAAGTTTAAAGTTGAGGGGCCTAATTAAATACCTCATAAAGTATGGGTCTTATGTGTAGATACCCGGATGTATATTCTAATTAAATGATGGGCTTAATTAGAAATACATAAAGTGTGCGCAACTATAAATAGGGTTATGGTCCCCAAACCAGACGAGGGTTTTCTTTTCTAATATCCCATCGTTGGAAGAGTGACAGCCACCCCACGTAATGGTTTGGAAGACCAAAGACCGTGAGACTCTCACAACCATTTCTATGGATTCAGGTACGCTTCCGCATCTAGTATTATTTTTTTGATGATTTGACATAATAGGTCCTACGGTAATTGCAGTATAATCTACAATCTAGTTCTAACAGGAATTCCTTCTCTTTCCTTCCAATAAAAGCAGTCAGACGTGTCAGGTAAATGGCGAGGGACTTCCTTCTCCGTGTAGTAAATAAAAACTACACTCCTTCACCTTGCCAAAACACACACAATACACAGAACTCTTCTCCCCCAAACAAAATCCCCTTTCCCCACCGCTGCCTATCTCCAGCTCGTCCCTCTCCCCGGCGATTCCAATTTTTTTTCCCGTTCAACCCATTGCAAGCCCGTCCACATTAAGGTAAATATTTCTATTACACTTTTTTTATGCTTCTATGATTTTTATTGTTATGGAACCGTATAATGAATTAGTTTTATCACATAATTAATTCGTGAAATTTTATTGTGGATGAATGCTTGGGAATTGTTATCCTAATTGTGATTTGAGAAAGAAATATAATTAGGAAATTATTGTAACTGTAAAATAACTAGTATAGTACCCGAGCGATGCGCGGATTATATAAAGAGAGATTTATAAAGTAGTAATACTCTTTCTCTTTGTGGTATTTCACCTTTTGCTATTTTTTTGTCCAAAGATGAAATTCTTAATGATAGTTGATCGTATTCGCCCATTTTCGCAATAATAGCTTGGACCACGGTGGGATTAACCGCATTTTATATGTTTCGGATCTATTTACTTTAAAATAGAAATCCTACCTTTTTTCCTTTCTGATTTTTTTCTCCCTTTACCAGAAAATTTTATAACGTGGATATAGTGTCTTCATAATTTTGGTCATTACAGGTATTATCTGTAAATACAAAATTTTATTAAATTTTCAAACTTTTTGAGGTGAAAGTGCATTAAAAATTTGAAGTTAAGCATTGGAAGTAGATTTTTGTACCAAGAAAAAGTCAGACATTACCAACATAAAAATATCATTCATCAAGATCAAATCCAGCATTATATAACCATGTTAGTAATAGAAATTAATGAACATATTAGATAGAACGTGAGAAAAAAGTTTCAATTCATTCATCAATGATCAAACCTTGCATTATATAGTCAGTTAGATGCAATAGAAGCATCAAAAGGTTGTAGTAGAGTTTTAGCGAGAAAATGATTCATTATTTGTGAAAAAATTACTTTTGTAATATTAAATTTCCGCTATATAGCCATCTTAAATCAAGAAGAGAATAGTTCATGAATCTCTTTCTTTGTGATATTAATGAAAATCATATGATGTATCAAGTTATATTCAAAGTAAAAGAAGTAACAGTATTCCAAAAATTGAAATTTAAAATCACATAACATAGATGAACTAACAAATTGACTCTTCCATAACAGAAGCTGATTAAATTGTTGATCTTTGAGATCTGAGCTGCTAGTTAAAAAATTAATTCGTCTCAAATAGTAATAAAAAAATATGTTCACGAAGGTAGACATAGTTCTCTCAGTAACATATCTTAAATACTTCAATTCCAAAATCCAGCTAACATGTGATAAGATTTCAACACACTATTTGATATTGAAGAATTATATTCATACTCAGAAGGAATAGATAATAGAATTAACTGCTTGGCAAGTTGTACATATAGAAAAAATGTTACAAATTATATTTTTAATTTAAATTAAATTAGACTCTCAATAGACTTCATCGATTACATCTCCATTGCTTTCGCTAGCAGCGTCTTCACCACATTCATTTATGATGATCAATATCAGTACAACTGTTACGAACACACACCTTACTGAACTCATTTTACTACAACATCAATAGGGAATATATACAAATTTCGTCTTCATTTTGCAAGGGAGTTAGGCTGAAACTTCCATGATACTTTGGTGACAGAAATTGGCCTGATCTTACCTGGATACTGCCTTATCAAACACATCTTTTACATCTTGAATCTTATTATCCTTTCTCCAAGTGTAGAAATATACTTGTTGAGAGGCTGAAACTCCCTTGGAAGTAAGCAATTACAATGCATGCTTCCATTGGTTAGAACCTTTTAATGACTGTGGCTTCTTCTCATCAACAAATTCACCAAGAAATCTTTTTGAACCAATCCTTGCAAGTACTCAGGCTGATATCCATCAAAAGAATTTCTACGTAAATGTATTACAATCTGGTTTAATTGATTGAAGAAGCAAATTACATGTCAAATTGAATACAAATGATGGTACAGTGAAAATGACCAGAAGAGATCTGGCACAAAAATTAGATAAAACAAAGTACTAAAGAAACAGAACTTAGCATAGTAATTAGGTCTGATGCAATTCAAGGCATGTTCCAATGACCTTTCTCTAGCTAAAATCATTTTGAAATGCTAAGTTATTGCTTTTCGTACAATATTAGACAATTTGTGGGGTAATTGGTGATCAGTTAGAGTGTTAGCAAAGTGACAATGCAATGATATGAAGGGATCTGACGCCTAAATTTTTAAAATCAAGTAGAAAAGAAACATAACATAGCACATGTATTAGCTTTATGATGCAAGAAAAACAGATCCAAAAGAAAAAAAAAACAGTACAGTTCATGCATGTTAGGAGTATGATGCAAGTGTATAAGGAAAATCTTCAAAGAGTAAAAAAAATTCCTCAAAAGCTAAGCATAAATCTTATTCAACACTGTCTTTTAAACACTCTGAGCAACCCTAGATGTGGATGAAGTTATAAAGGAATAGACATGTCTCTCTCATGTATCTATGCTCACATGTATATAATGAATTTGCAGAGGAAGTATATAACTAATCCTTTTGAATATCATCCTTAGCAATATCCTGAATCACTACAGAAATAAATTGAAGTAATTTAGCTATATTTTTCTTATAAATGATATAATCAGATGTGATGGTACGTAATGCATATACAGCATTCACCCATTGTCGATCAATGCTCCGACAATACATTTATCAGCATTTAAAAACAAAATACACCTTTACGTGTTCCTCTCTATATTTTCTTATGGAAGGGATAGCAACACAGCTTCCTAAACTCATAGTAAAAAATGTGATGGAGGAAATTTTATGCTAATATCACAAATACTCAATTATAGTAGAACGCCAAAAACACATGAAAATAAACTGAGCTCTCACATCTCCGTTAAAAGTTGCAGAATAAAAAAAGTTCAATTATTTTTCCAATTGAAATTAAGCTTCAAACTCAACGGCTCTATCTTTGAATTAAAAATATAAATAACAATTAAAGGAGCACCACATAAATCCAACTTAGCGAGTCGATGCCGTCCACTGATAGTAAAGCCTGTAAAAAAAATTTGCAAAAGTCAAATAAAATGTTAAGTTAGGGTAGGGAACAAAGAGCATAAAGTTTGAACCTGATAAAGATAAGAAGTATTTATAACTAAGATAGGCAAACTACTATTATCAGTATAATCCATCAAAAATATAAAGAAGATTCTAGACTGCAAGGATAGTTTTGTGAATACCTATATAAAATGAAAAGTTCGCTAACTAAAACATATCTTTATTTGCTTTCTTGTAGTAGTAATTTTATATATAAACTAACTGCAGAAAAATTTGTGCACTATCAGTAGTAAAAGATAATTATTGATATCAGACGATAAAACGTGAAACTATTAACATGAAAATTAAGTCATTCTGATACATGACGTTAATATAGACTGATATACAATGAAGTTTGTTCAGTGACTGAACAAATTAAATGCGTCTCGAATTTGTAATATGCATGGATATATTCCTTACCTCTGGCCTTTGCCTACCCTAGTAAACCATTTCCTAGGCCAAACACTCTTCAGCTTGGAACCTTCCTGAAACTCTTCATTGAAACTTGCCTGTCCAAGACCACATTTTTCAACTACAACACTGTCATTATGAAGATGTATTTCAAAATTTGGGAAGTAGCAGTATCCTCCATGCGATAATGAGAAAGTACCTGAAGTGAGCAACCTCGTAGAACTATTTTATATGACGGTCTTGTAGTTCCACAAAAACTTTTGTACGACCTGGACAAAATAGAGATTAGAGAGGAAATAGATAATTATATATGACTTTCTAACGGGTAAGCACCTGAAGGAATATGTACATACCAAGACCAGGACAACAGGTAAGTTATCTAAGCTAATGTCAATAACGTTGTCTTTTATGAAGTAACAACAAAACTGATGACAAAAATCAATTATGCATGAATAAACTGAATGATTCGTAATAAAATCTGAAAAAGCAACAAACAGAGTTGTACTCAAATCACAAGAAAAACTGTTAAGCTATATGCATATTGACCAACCATATGAAGCATGCATACATTCATTGCTATTTCCTTCAATATGCTTTGAACTACTATAATAATTCCATAAAACTAAGGGACGACAATATTGTTCTAAGACAAACTAAATTGTCAAGATATTCAACAAATTCACGAATTCTTTGTCCAAGAGTCTTAGCAGTTTTTTTGAAAGGACCCATCTCTTCACCGCCACCTGTCAGCAAAACCGTTGGCAATGTGAATCCATCTCAACTTCTACTCTAAGATCATCCTACATAGTAGTATTAGGCTGGGGGGAGGGGGAGAAAGGAACATTATAAATTAAAGAACATGGTATGAAATTTTGTAGAAGTATGAAACTGCTGCATCTTTATTCTTAATACAAAAGCCTTTTAAATTGATAATACGTACCTTTTCGTCAGGAAGAATCATGTCGAGCGAATACAGATTGTCCGGGTTCATGCGATCAGGAACTTGTCAAAGTCTTGTAACACGGACCTTGAGGGTCCATGTTTATTTCTTTGATGAAATTTACTGTCAAAGTCCTATTTCGAAAATAAATGTGTGATTCTCTGAAGAGTTTTACCTGTTACCTGTTTTCTGATTATGTGGTGGTTGTAAACAATTTGATTTGTATACATTAGAGCAGTTCAAAAGCACGTACTGATTAGAGAATTTTTAGGAGGAAACTGCATCGGTTGTGAAACTACAAATTGTGAAATTCTTACTAAATAAACAAAAACAAAAACAAAAACAAAAAAAAAAAAAAAAAGAGGGAGAAGGCGAAAAGGGTTTTCAAAGGTGGCGTGGATAATTTTTTTGAAACAAAAAAGAGTGTTCTACTCAGAGTCTAACTGCCTATGTTGAGGGACATTTCATATGGAAAATCAGATTCTTAATGAATAATTTTTTTAAATTAATATTTAGGTCTAATTTAGAATTAAAATAAGTAAAAAAAAAATTTAGGGTGTGTGCGAACTGTGTACTAAGGAGAACTTTTAGGAATTACTCAAGATTAGGGGAGAAAACTTACGGAGTAGTTATTTTTTTTTAAATATTGTGCAGATTTTAATTCAAACTTTAAATTTTAGATTAATAGTTAGGGTTGTGCCACTTGTTAATATTTAAACTAAAATTAACTAAATTTCAAATGTAGTAACTAAAAACTATTTTTTGTCCTAAAATTGCCATGTGTCTTATTAATATTTTGCCACTTGTCTTCTTACCATTGGCTTACTACCCTCCTTTTAATAATATATAGATTTGAAATTAGTTGTTTAGCCTTAGTTAAAAAAATTTAGAAATACGTGTTTAGCCTTAGAAAAATAATTTGGAAATATATAGTCTTAGAAAATTATTAAATAATTTTTAGTATTATTATCCCTCAAATTTGAATGATATGGAAATAGTTGTAATTGAAAAATTCAATTGTGCATAATAGTGGTTGATTAGTGAACGAGGGAAGATTTAATTAGCAAAAGTAATAAAATTTAAAAACAACTAGTGTAAAAGTGATATACTTTATTGGCTTTTTCTAAATATATTTATTTATACCCTTTGTGTAGATGGAATCCGGTGAAAATCGTAGTTGGATGTATAATAGATTTTATGAAAGTATGGGTTTGCGGAAATCATTCGTAGATGGGGTTGAGTGCTTTATTTCTAAAGCTAAATTGCTCCCTGAATATATGAGTGATGATAAAATCAAATGTCCTTTATTTCTAAAATCAAATTGCTCCCGGAATATATGAACGATGGGTTGAAAGCCAAGGATCGGGGGTACAAGAAGGTGCAGCTAAACCCACCCCGGACGAAGAGGCTGCAATTTTAGTAGAGGCCGCTGGTGGCTACAGCAAAAAAAAAACAGAGCATATGGTCTTGGTCCTTCGCGTTACAAGAAGCCGTCAAGAATAGGTATTATTAATGCTTACGCATCTTCTTCTTCTTCTTCTGGTGCTCCACAAAATGTGGATCCAGTTTTGCAAGCTAAATTTGATGAAATGGAGAAAAGGCTAGCAGAACAGGAAAAGGAACGCGAAGAGATAGAGAAAAGGCTAGCTGAACAAGATCTTGAACGCCAACCTGACCGTGAAAAGATGGCAAAATTGGAGTCCTTGATGGCGAACTATATTATGGGAAGAGGAAATGAAAATGATCCTCGGTAGTTTGTTGATTTTCTGTCGAATTAAACTTGAAAGTGGGACGTGTTTAGGATTGTTTTTAAGTACTTTAGCGTTTTATTTGTTTGTGTTAGTTGGTATAAAACATGTGCGTACACTTGTTTAATTGTCCGGATTGGACAAGTTGTGGTATTTAGAATGTTTTGGTGTTTTGCTTATTTGAATGCGCAGGTATATATACATATATGCTGTTGTTGCTGTGCTGCTTTGTATTGTTACTGATTTTTGTGTTTCAGGTACACTATATTTGGAGAGGGAATTCCCTAGCCATTTGCCTCATTAAAATTTTTTTAAATGCAATTGAAGAGGGAATTCCCTAGCAAAGTAAAATAAAAATATATAATTTTTACACTTGGAGAGGGAATTCCCTCTCCAATTCCCTAGCCAATATTGTGTAAACAAATACATATTTCACACTTGGAGAGGGAATTCCCTCGCCAAGTTGAAGAAACCCTCGCAAAAAATGTTCTGCTACGAGCCGAATTCCGAGGGACCATTTGCTAGGGAATTCCCTCTTCATCACGCGTTGGGAGAGGGAAGTCCCTCGCCACTCTCAGTGATTTCTAGTAGTGCGTAGTACTTAGTACCAGTAGTTTTAGCTTGAAATTTGGAGACTACGATCAGAACTTAGTAGATGAACTAAAAGCAAAGGGTGATTCAACAACTCTAGTCCAAGTCATTGGCAAACATCTACTTTTACTTTTATCTTAAAAATTCTGCCAGCATGACGAAACCAAAGAGTATAATTAACGAACCATTTTTTTAATCATTGCAGCGGTAATATGCTCATAATACATTAGTAGTATTAAAAAGTTGACTCCTTGGCTTGCACTAAAATCCCAGTCCAAAAAAATTATGCGAAAATAATATCCAAGTATAGAAAGTGGCCTCGAGGAGGGAGCTCTGTGCGTCTGCGCCACAAGGTTTTTTTTTTTTTTTTTTTTTGTTGACTGTTAATAAAGATTAATACAAGTAGACAACGCAATTGATCAACTTAACTCTGATTTTCAACCCTTATATTCTTGAAACAAAGAAAAGATCAAGCAACTGAAAAGAGTAGTAGTACTCCAACTTGTTTGATAGTGGGACGAATACATTGACGAAGACATAGGAGGGCCTAGGGGGACCATTCATTAACTAAAAGAAATAAAAGCAGCAGTACGAACGTACGTGATAGGTAGCTACACAATGGCACCAGATCCTTTGCATTACGACTTTTAGAAGGCCATGGCCCTTGGACGTGGTAGGTAGATATTATGGAGGCTACAATGTGCACGTAAGCCAGGCCAATTATATCTACTCTAGAAGGTAGAAACCTTAGCCTCACACAAGACCACCTACATGTTAGTCCCTGTTTGAGTCACCACCAAGTTCTATAACATCTACGTAGGAGTACTTCACATTCATTGGTCTACCTGCATAACTCAATGGCACTACTATACTTAAGTTATCTTTATTTTCCTTTATCATGGCCTCACAAGTCACACTCACACACACTTACATGTTTGTCCCTGTTTGAGTCACCACCAAGTTCTATAAAATCTACTAGTATACTTGGATCAAGGAAGACACATTCATTGGTCAAGCTTCACAACTCTATGGCACTACTACACTTGAGTTATCTTTATTTTCCTTTATCATTTCTGAGTATCTATATATATATTAATTCAATCTTTTCAGGAAAATCTCAGGACTTTCCTGGACTTTTCCGGGTTGATTCTGATGGAACTGTTCACAGGTATCACGAGATTGAGTTTGTCCCTCCATCATACAATCCCAAAACCGGAGTCCAATCTAAAGATGTCACCATTTTGCCAGACAAAAACGTTTCAGCACGACTTTACCTTCCAAAAATCAGTGGAAAAACCCAGAAATTACCTCTGCTTATATACATCCACGGTGGCGCCTTCTGCATTGAATCAGCTTTTTCTCCAACGTATGATAGTTACCTCCATGATCTGACCGCTCAGACTAACATGATTGGGGTATCTATTAACTATAGACTTGCGCCAGAGCATAAAATTCCAGCGTGTTATGATGATTCTTGGGCTGTTATGAAATGGGCTGCACTAGGGACAGATCCCTGGCTCAAAAAACATGTCGATTTTTCACGAGTTTACTTGGCTGGTGATAGTGCTGGGGCTAATATTGCTCATAATATGATGGTTCGTGCAAGTGAGGGAAGTCATTTTGTCTCGTCACGAAAAGTTGGGAATATGAAGCTAGTTGGAATGGCACTAATTGATCCTTATTTCGGTAACGGCAAGCCTAATAGTCTTTGGACTTATATATGCCCGAAAAGCATTGGTCTTGTTGATCCAGGATTCAATCCAGCAGCTTATCCTGGCCTGCTTTCAAGGTTGAATTGCTCCAAGATTTTAGTTTGTACTGCAAGCAAAGATTTTTTGAGAGACAGGGCTTGGACTTATTATGAGACACTAAAAAGAGAAGGGTGGAAAGGTGAAGTGGCAATAAAGGAGATAGAAGGGGAGGGGCATGTCTTCCATCTATTTAATCCAACTAGTAAGAATGCTAAGCTCTTGATGAAATGGCTGGTGGACTTCTTGGTCTCTGGACTCTAGTGTTATGACAATTACTTGGATACAGTTTCTAGAATCAGCTTGCTTAGAATAATTGTGACCATATCATATGTATGCATTTGAATTTATGTTGTGTATGAATTCAGTTGAGCCACACAACCTTTATATGTGTTGGTCTAAACCCGCATGCACACTAGTTAAGCATTGGTTGATTTTCAGTAATTAGAGTTTACAATTGTTTCAAGTTATTTGATGGTACCATGATATTTTATGGGATCTTACTATAAAAGTAAGGACTGTAAGAAGAGCAGCCAGGAAAACTGTTATAAGATGTGAATAATCAACATAATGGTGGTACTTCTATGTCTGAATAGTGATGTATCAATGTATCATACATTGGTGTCTTTGGAAGACATGTTTATAGTAACATTATTGAACAGTGATTATATCATTCACTACTAAAAAAAGCTGAATCTGCGACCACCAAATCGGTCGCACATCGGTCGCCAGGTCGACCGATCGGCGACCGATACGGGTAGTCGGAATATTAATGGTAGCAAATAGCCCTGCGACCGATTTTCAGTCGATATTTCGACCACTATGCGACCGAATTTCTGTCGCACAATAGCTCACATACAGTGACCAAGTATGCGACCGATTTTCGGTCGCATACTTGGTCTCATTTGTGGGAATTAATGGTGACCAAGGATGCGACCGAATTTCGGTCGCACAGAATGTGCGACCGAAAATCGGTCGCATACTTGGTCTCAGTTGTGACCGCTGTGCGACCGAAAATCGGTCGCCAAACCTGTTAAAACCTGCAATAAAAATCCTGCAATCAGGCAGTAGCAACAACAAAAACCAGCAATTCAATGGAACCTGGACAGCAAAACACAGCAATAAAACAGCAATCCAAACATTTAAAAAACATCCAATCATTTCAAAAACATCCGGAGACCATTAGTTATATCCTAAAATTGTTAACACTACAACTTCACAAACATTCAAAAGACTACTGGAGCTCGGGCGAGGCTGAGCTAGACCCGGACTCGGAAGAGGAAGAGGAGCTGCGGCGATGCTTGCTCTTATGCTTTCTTCTCGCTTTCTTCTTCTCCTTTTTGGCAAGGAGCTTTCTGATCATGTCCTGAGTTTCTTGGTTGACCCTCGACAGCTGTGCGATCTGCTCTCTCATTTGAGCCATCTCAGCAGGATCAACGGAGTTCGCCGGAGAAGAAGTAGCTGAAGAGCCCAAAAAGCGAGAATTATGCTTATCCGGAGCATATAGCGATCCAAGACCATAAGCATACCCCTTCTTAACCCCTCCAACAGTATCGACCCATATTTGCTTTTCTTTCTCGAACGTCAAGGGAGCCGGGGTGCTGCTTCCTGTGTCCGATGCTTGGGTCGATGTCCAGTCTTCCACGGCCTTTGTAGCCTTTTCCTGAATAACATAAATATAGTAATGATGTTAATAGAAAGACTAAACATTGAAGGATTGAGGCGACTAAAGATCGAATTTTACAAACTATATTATTCTTGCATTCTTTTGCACTATTCTTGCAAGAATAATAAGAGAACCAATAATCTGAGTGATATATGGTGAGAGCATAGACGAGCTTGGCCCAGCATCCTCATATCCTTGAGAAACAAAATAGATAGCCCCACAAACTTTCTCAGCAACATGAGGGACATCTTTTAAACTTTCCAACAGCACTTCCACAATCTGTTGGAGACTGGCTGGCGAAATCACAGAAAATCCAGGAGTGTGCAGCAACTCAAAAATACGGCTAAGAGTCCATGCCGTGGTATCTCTTATGTGCTCATTTTCATCCTTCATTGCATCGAGCAGATGCTTTAATCCAGCATGGACCATGGGAGATAGCTTCTCGATGCTTGGGCCTTCAAGTATTGAGCCAAATGCATATATGGCAGCCTCACGAGAGCGCCAATCAGGTTTTAATATGTTAGCCTCCACAAAAGGCATCACAAGGGGCACAACAGCATCTCCAACAGATTACTAAACCCTAAACCCTAACTTTAAATGCATAACAAGTATTCCAAACACCACAACCCATGACAAGACATCAACACATTGCAAACAACTCTACCAAACAATTCCCAACATATCCCAACAATCACCATAATTAATCACAAACATCACAACCCTATATTTAAAGTTCATCAACCCAAAACAACTTATTATACATCACATTATATAGAATAAACTAATTATAACTAACAACTAACATGTAAACAATATATATAGGCTCTCCATTATTTATAAATATATATATAATTAAATTCGGATTATTAAACCAAAAAAAAAATTACCTCTACTTTGTATTGGATCCAATGGCAAAAAAGTATGAGTTACCAATGTGGTATCCACCCAATAACTACAAAAAAAGTGAATTAAAAAGTCATTATATGAGTTTTTAAAAAAATAACACAAATTACTAAAAAATGAAATTTACCTTGAATTTGTAGGTTTAGATTGTGTTAAATGTTATGTTGGAGGTAATAGAGTAGTAATTTAAAGTTATATGGGGTTTATAATGGTGGGAAGTTGATTATGGGGTGGGGGGGTTCGGTTTTTAGGGATTGGGTGGGTTTTGGGAATTTTGAAATGAGGAAGAAAGGGGTTCTGCCCCGTTTTTACTTACAGACATGCGACCGACATGCGACCGATTGTCGGTCGCATAGCTGTGACTAATTTTCCAAAGACCGATGTGCGACCGATTTTCGGTCGCCACTTTTTTTTCGTTGAATGTGCGACCGAAAATCGGTCGCAGAGCTGTGGAGACCGAAAATCGGTCGCAGGATGGTGGTCACTGATCCGGTTTTTTTTAGTAGTGATTAAACACCTAACAACATTCATGTGTGGAGACCTCTATACCTTTCCCAAGGTAGGGTAACACGCATCTTACCCTCCCTTCTCAGGACCTCACTTGTAGGGGTAACATTACGTATATTGTTATTGTTGATGTGTATGGGTCATTGAGTAGTAGGTGGAGATACATTTACGGCTTATATACAAGCTGTTAAGATTTCACATCTATTGTATGATAAGAAGACCAATTGTGATTAATGAAATTATATCTCTCTGTAAAGGTGAGTTTACAGAAATCTTTGGTCTAGAAACTTGGTTATTGTAAAATAAATCAAAAAAAAATTGTCGGACGTTATATCAAAAATAATTAATTTTGGAACTGAACAATTAATATTATTTAATCAATATCAGAAAAACAAGTGACAGAAACAGAGGCTGAAGGGATCTTGCTGCATTTATAAGCATGTCTCAAATTAGACGCACATGTGCAAAGCCTTGAGATCGATGTCAATTTTGAGTCAATTACGTGGCATAGACATTTAGAAGAGTACGAAACAAAAAATAAACATATTTTTTTTATGATTAATAGACATTTAACCTTATGTCTTCCACTTATTCTAGCCATTCATTTTTATTGAACACTATCTCCTTTACATGCCTATTTTTTGGGAATCGAATCGGTCATGACACCTATTTTTAGATGTGATCTTACCTCATTAATTAAAAATATTTATTAAATATTTCACACTATCTCAATTAACTTAATTTTTCCTAATTTATATTGTTGTTAAATATGCATACTAGTGATATCTAACATATTTTTAGAATACATGCCACATATCTTATATTGCATCTGCATATTCGTGAATAAAGTATAAATTATAGACATAAATCACTTCAACTAATTAGTTGTATTCAATATGTAGCTCAAATGCAAAGAATATGCTGCATATAGACATGAAGTATGCACTTTAGATGCTAACTTCCCCACCATGCATATTGTATATTTTCATAGGATAAAAATAGCTTTCTTAGTATTGTGTATCAGATATGTATACATATTTTAATTATATGCAACAAAAATAGAGAAAAAATTTCGAATTCTTTTACCTTGTATGAGACTGTTTATGTAAACAATCGACAAGATTCTGATTTTTAGCTTATTTATGAAGAATATCAAAGGGATATGGAACGCACAAAAAGGTTATAATGAGATTTTTTCCCTAATTTTATCCGTGTAAGGGATATATATTAGGAAGATAATAGGATTCCATTACTGCTGGGATTCCTCAATTAGCAAATTCGGTTTAATTTGTTACTCTAAGCTCCACTATTTTAGGTAATAGATCTGTGTAAACATCTTTAATAGGGTATATTTTGGCTAGCCTTTGTTCAAGAACTCATATGTCCAAATGAATATAGGGTCAATTTTGTGAGTGGCTAGATATGTTATTTTCTCGTCAATTTTTAGCTAAAGGTAACGTATTTTCTAGGAAAGCATCGCCTGCACCTTTTTTTTTTTTTCTATATGTTGAGACAATGACCTGTCAAATTACTTAAGATTCTCCAGTTGCAGCCTGCATTTTACAATAGAAGATGGTAACAAGGTTCAATTATGCCTTTCAATTTTTATTCTTTTTAAATCCTAGCGCACTAGTCTGTCGTTTATCTCTATTATATTATTCTATTACTAGCAACTGGCCCTTGTCATTGACAATTTTATTGTTTTCACCCTCACCAGCTACAACTTCAATCCTCAAAAAATACAAGCATGGATTCAATCTCAGCAGATGAAATAGCTTTCAATTTTTTCCCTTTCTTTCGAGTCTACAAAGATGGCAAAGTCGAAAGATTTCACAGCTATGTCTGCGTCCCTCCGTCCAACAACCCAAATACTGGTGTCCAATCCAAGGATGTTGTCATTTCCTCCGAAAACAACGTATCAGCCCGTCTTTACCTACCCAAAGTCACCGAAAATAACCAGAAATTTCCGCTCCTTGTATACATCCATGGTGGTGCTTTTGTAGTAGAATCAGCGTCTTCAACCACGTATGATAATTACCTTCACTCTTTAGTAGCTGAGGCAAATTTAGTAGTCGTATCTGTCGACTATAGACTAGCCCCTGAACACCCAATACCGGCTTGTTATAATGACTCGTGGGATGTCATGAAATGGATTATTGCTAGTATTGGTGCAACCGAGGAACCATGGCTCAAATTTCATGCAGATTACTCAAGAGTGTTCTTAGCAGGCGATAGTGCTGGTGCTAATATTGCCCATGACATGATGGTTCGTGCAAGTGGTACAGAAAATCCGTTAACCGATGATATGAAGATCGTTGGGATGGTATTGATCCATCCATTTTTTGGTAACAACGAGCCTAGCAATATATGGGAGTTTATTTGTCCAGAAAGCTCGGGTTGTGATGATCCAAGGCTAAATCCTGCAGTTCATCCGAGTTTACTGCGAAGTCTTGTTTGCGAAAGAATTCTAGTTTGTATAGCGGAGAAGGATTTCATAAGAGATAGGGGCATGTCTTATTACGAGGCTTTGAAAAAGAGTGGATGGAAAGGTGAATTTGAAATTATGGAAGCAGAAGGGGAGGAACATGTCTTCCATTTGAAAAAATCAACTTGTGAAAACGCTAGCTCCTTGATGAAACGGTTGGTCGAATTCTTCAATCGACCAAGCTGAAAAATATGATGTTATATACTCCGTATGAGTTTATTTCTTGTTTTCATTTCAATAAAATGGATGTCTGATTGAGTTTGTGGCAGTTTATGTTACTTGATGTTTTTCTCTACCTTCAACATCTTATTCAATACTTAGTAGTTTTAGCTTTGTAATTTGGAGACTAAGATTGGAACTCAGTAATTTGCAGTCAAATAAAAATTTATTTGGCATCTTTTATGAAACGAAGGGAGTAACGAATATGGTCTTTAATTGTTAAATAACTGAACCATTGACCTACACTGAAGTCCGAACGGATCACAAAGTTGCCTCGCGCGAGGAGCATATGGTCACTTGTGTCATAAAAAAAAAAACTTTAGGTTGTTTTTTAGCTTCTTTATATTTCTATTTCTAGTTTCATGTTCTTTTTACTCTTGCAATTATTTGCTTTACAACTTCTAATCTGGCACGATTGTACAAGTGCTAAATTATTGATTTTCAACACCTTAGATATATCTTCTTGAAACAAAAAAATTACTATACCAACTAGTAGTAGTAGTAATTTGATTGAGACTTGGGACAGATACAGTACTGACGACATAGGGCCGTAGGGGACCATTCATTAACTAAAAGAAATAAAAGCAGCAGTAAGAACGTACGTGATAGGTAGCTACACATGGTAATAGATCCTTTGCAATACGACTTTTAGAAAGCCATGGCCCTTGGACGTGGTAGGAAGATATTGTGGAGGCTACAATGTGCACGTAAGCCAGACCAATTATATCTACTCTAGAAAGTCGAAACCTTAGCCATAAAGACAAATAGTACAACTTATCAATTTCACCGACGATATTTTTTTACTCTAACAACTCCCAGCATCAGAGCACACTCAAAGTTCACTCAAACAATGGATTCAACCCCATCATCCGAAGTTGTTTATGAGATGCCAATGTTATTTACTGTCTACAAAGATGGCCGTGTCGAAAGGTTCCGAAAACATGACTTTGCCCCTCCTTCAGACAATCCAGTCACAGGTGTCCGATCCAAAGATGTTGTAATTGTACCAGAAAACAACGTATCTGTACGTGTTTACCTTCCTAAAATCACCCAAAATGACCAAAAATTTCCACTCCTTGTGTACTTCCATGGGGGTGCCTTTTCAATCGAATCAGCGTTTTCTACTTACTATGATAGTTACCTTCACTCTTTAACTGCAGAAACCAATGTACTTGCAATATCCGTCGAGTATCGATTAGCCCCAGAACACCCTATTCCTGCATGTTATGATGATGCTTGGGCTGTCATGAAATGGGTTGCTCAGCATGCCAATGGAGATCAAGGAACTGAACCATGGCTGAAAACCCATGCTGACTTCTCCCATGTTTTCTTGTCAGGTAAAGATAGCAAATTTAAGCTGACTCATTCCTTTTTTTTTTTTTTTGGCAATAACTTTTTTCAAACTTGAACAATTCGGAAAGTTTAAATTTTATTTGTATGTTGGATCTTGTTTGCATTTGTGATCCATCTAGTCAGGGGAGGATCTATGTACAATCATGGGGTTTGAACCACTTTCATCGAAAAATTATACTCCTGCTGTGCAAATAGAGTAAAAATGAGTTATTTTAGTTATATGCACACTATTGAAATCCCCCCGACACAAGAGAAGATGATAGTGCAAAGGTAGGGTGTTCAAAATTTGCTTTTGAACTTGAATCCAAGTGTGACATTCTAATATTTTTTCGAATCCTTTTCTGTTAATTTCTTGGGCACCTACGTCTACTTACACTATCTTTGAACCCTTTTGGATCATTTCGAGTTCGATCAAACTAATAATTCAACCCGTTTAGACTTAGACAGGTTGAGTGAGACCGCGAGTTTCTAAAAAATGGATTGACTTTGACACCTATTTGGCAGGTGACAGCGCAGGAGCAAATATTGCTCATAACCTGATGATGCGAATAAGTGTAGATGAAGATAAGCTAGGAGATGGCTTAAGGCTTGTGGGGATGGCATTAGTTCAACCCATTTTCGGCAACAATGAACCAGATAGAATTTGGTCATATTGTTGCCCAGAGAATCCCAATACTGATGATCCAAGATTCAATCCAGCAGCTCATCCGAGTTTACTGTCTAAGCTTGTTTGCTCCAAGATTTTGGTATGCATTGGGGGAAAGGATGGTATAAGGGATAGAGGATTGACATACTATGAGACGCTTAAGAAATGTGGTTGGAAAGGCGAAGTGGACATTAAGGAATCAGAAGAGGAAGGGCATGTCTTCCATTTGATTACACCATCTTGTGAGAGAGCTAAGGTCTTGATGAAATGGCTGGCCGATTTCTTTCATCAATCAAGCTGAATTCTTGTTCTGTGAAACTTCTGCACTACTTCAGCTGTTTATCTTTTCTTTTTTGATCAAATAAATCAATGTTGGACTAGTTAGTTTGTGCAGGACCGCCTTTATGCTTCACTTTCTTGGAAAAAACTTGGAATTGCCTATTGGGAATGCTATGAAAGAATCATTTAGCAGAATTTGTGATCAGCAACTAATTGTTTGAACTAAAAGTAATGTAGATTAATTTAAGCTGAAAGGCTCTACATGACTTTTAGAACTTATCTCTCTACTCTGGTTTAGTTTGCAACTTGTGCATAAAAATGTAAAGAAAGATCAATGTAAGCCAAAAAAAAAAAAAAAAAAAAACATAATTTTTCTTCTTCTGGTGCGTGTAGTTTAAGAACTTCCGGCACCTATTGAGAAAATCATTAATACTAGCATTTGTCACAAGAATTGCTTCTACGTTACTACTCTGAACATTTATTATGGAAGCTACATATGTGCAATATTACTTCATTGTTCTAAAACTTATGGCTATAATATTATGGAGGCTACTGCTATAAGTTATAATTTATAAAATATGTAAGAAGTATGCTTTCAAAGAATCACTTGGATATATTCCCTAAATAGTAACATTGGCACTTGATCCTTTACATTACGACTTCTAGAGAAGCCATGGTTTTTGGTGTTTTGAAGATATTATGGAGGCTACAGTGTGGAGGTAGGCCACGCTTGTTATCTACTCTAGACACCTTAGCCATAAAGACAAATAACACACGTTATCAATTTCACCGGCCATATTTTGTCCTGTTTAAATCCCAACGTTACAGCACTAGCAACTTCAATCAAACAATGGATTCAACCCCATCATCCCAAGTTGTTTATGAGATCCCTACGTTATTCCAGGTATACAAAGATGGTCGTGTCGAAAGATTTCGAAAACATGACTTTGCCCCTCCTTCAGACAATCCAGTCACAGGTGTTCGATCTAAAGATATTATAATTGTACCAGAAAACAACGTAACTGTACACCTTTACCTTCCTAAAATAACTAGTTACTACTAAAAAATGAGTTAATTTTGCCACTTAATTCTATCTGCAGGTGACAGTGCAGGAGCAAATATTGCTCATAACATGATGATGCGAGCAAGTGTAGATGAAGATAAACTAGGAGATGGCTTGAGGCTTGTGGGCATGGCATTAATTCACCCCTATTTCGGCAACAATGAACCAGATAGAATTTGGTCGTATTGTTGTCTAGAAAATCCCAAAACGGATGATCCAAGATTCAATCCAGCAGCTCATTCGAATTTACTGTCTAAGCTTGTTTGCTCCAAGATTTTGATATGCACTGGGGAAAAGGATTATTTAAGAGATAGAGGCTGGACACACTATGAGGCGCTTAAGAAATGTGGATGGAAAGGCGAGGTGGACATTAAGGAATCAGAAGAGGAAGAGCATGGCTTCCATTTAGATAATCCAAATTGCGAGAGAGCTAAGGCCTTGATGAAATGGCTGGCTGATTTCTTTCATCAATCCAGCTGAGAAACATTGACTCATAAAATTTCTTCACTACATCAGTTGCTTCTAAGTTTTCTTGTGATCAAATAAGTCAATGTTGAGGCCGTTTGTGCTTGTATTTTTACACTTTACCCTATAAGGAAACTCTATGCTTTACTTTGTTGGAACAGAACTTGAAGTACGTGGAAAGGCAATTTTAAGGTGTGACTAAAACAAAGGTGAGATACATCTCTTTACAAAAGGCCACTATAATACCATGGTTGTGGATCTTTTTACCTCTTCAGTTCTTCTCCATAAACACTAATCCACAAACCGTCCACATTAGGATATTAGCAAACCTAACAGTTTGCTAATTATTCTTCCATAATAGTGTCATTTGGCTTTAGTCCAAACTAGCTAGTGTTATTGATACTGACGACCAAATGTACCGTAGATAATAACATCCTTAGTTGTGACGTACGGGCTACGCTCAATTACACAGTAAAAAATATGTAAGAAAAAATGCTGTCAAATAAGTAATATAGGCACGTAAATGTAGGTGGACCATCTCATTGTAGAGTAATTAATTAAAAGAAATAAAATCAGCTGCAAGGTAATATAATCCACACATGGCACTTGATCCTTTGCATTACGATTTCTAAAAAAGCCATGGCTTTTGGTGCTTTGAAGATATTATGCAGGCTACAGTGTGGAGGTAGGCCAAGCTATTATCTACTCTACCCACCTTAGCCATAAAGACAAATAACACACGTTATCAATTTCACCTAACAATATTTTGTCTCGTTTAAGTCCCAACATCACAGCACTTGCAACTTCAATCAAACAATGGACTCAACCCCATCATCCGAAGTTGTTTATGAGATCCCTACGTTATTCCAGGTATACAAAGATGGTCGTGTCGAAAGGTTTCGAAAACATGACTTTGCCCCTCCTTCAGACAATCCAGTCACAGGTGTTCGATCCAAAGATGTTGTAATTGTACCAGAAAACAACGTAACTGTACGCCTTTACCTTCCTAAAATCACCCAAAATGACCAGAAATTTCCACTCCTTGTATACTTCCACGGGGGTGCCTTTTCGATCGAATCAGCGTTTTCTACTTACTATGATAGTTACCTTCAGTCTCTAGCTGCAGAAACCAATGTACTTGCAATATCAGTCGAGTATCGATTAGCCCCAGAACATTCAATTCCTGCATGCTATGATGATTCTTGGGCTGTCATGAAATGGGTTGCGCAGCACGCCAACGGGGATCAAGGAACTGAATCATGGCTGAAAAACCATGCTGACTTCTCCCAGGTTTTCTTGTCAGGTAGGTAGGGATGGCAAATAGACAAGTCGAGTCATTTTTGGACAGATCAAAATGGGTTATATTGATAAATGAATCATGATATGAGTTGAGTCATGATACATAACTCAATTTGTCTAACATGTCCTGCCTTTCCTTTATCTTTGTTTTGTTCTTTTAAAACAAATTTGAAATCTTCAAATTTGATTTCATATATTTGGATTTGAGTTGCATTTGATCGATTGCATTACATTTGACCCCTTTAGTAACCAAATAGTTTGATGGGGACAAGTTAATAAATGGTTATAACGTCAAAACCATTGAACTTTACTACTACTAGTTACTAAAAAAATGAGTTAATTTTGTCACTTCTATTTGCAGGTGACAGTGCAGGAGCCAATATTGCTCATAACATGATGATGCAAGCAAGTGTAGATGAAGATAAATTAGGAGATGGCTTGAGGCTTGTGGGCATGGCATTAATTCACCCCTATTTCGGCAACAATGAACCAGATAGAATTTGGTCGTATTGTTGTCCAGAAAATCCCAAAACGGATGATCCAAGATTCAATCCAGCAGCTCATCCGAATTTATTGTCTAAGCTTGTTTGCTCCAAGATTTTGATATGCACTGGGGAAAAGGATTTTTTAAGAGATAGAGGCTGGACATACTATGAGGCGCTTAAGAAATGTGGATGGAAAGGCGAGGTGGACATTAAAGAATCAGAAGAGGAAGAGCATGTCTTCCATTTGGTTAAACCAACTTGTGAGAGAGCTAAAGCCTTGATGAAATGGCTGGCTGATTTCTTTCATCAATCCAGCTGAGAGACATTGACACATAAAATTTCTTCTCTACTTCAATTGCTTCTAAATTTTCTTGTGATCAAATAAGTCAATGTTGAGGCCGTTTGTGCTTGTATTTTTACACTTTACCCTACAACGAAACTCTATGTTTTTACTCTTCAAAGGCAATTTTAAGGTGTGACTAAAACAAAGGTGAGATACATCTCTTTACAAAAGGCCACTATAATACCATGGTAGTGGATCTTTTTACCTCTTCAGTTCTTCTCCATAAACACTAATCCACAAACCGTTGGCCATATTAGGATATTAACAAACCTAACAGTTTACTAATTATTCTTCCACAATAGTGTCATTTGGCTTTAGTCCAAACTAGCTAGCGTTATTGATATTGACGACCAGATGTACCGTAGATAATAACACCCTTAGTTGTGACGTACGGGCTAAGCTCATTTAAATTGTTTGTATATATGTTGGTATAAAATTTTTTAATGCTATCTAATTGACTTACTTCTCTGGCGGTCCAAAATTTAGGAAGAAAGGATAGATGTGTGTTAGTTTAGAGTACACTCGACACAAGCGGGGGTGAATTGGGTCGTTAACGATTTTTGCCTCTTTTTAGAAAATAGACTAAGTTAGAACAACTCACTTGGAACAGTTTCTATGGGTGTTCCAACAGCAGTTTTACAAGGCAATAAACGAGCAAAACTAGACGAGGCACACGCGATTTTAACGTGGAAAACACCCTGGCTCAAAGGTGTAAAAAACCACGACCCACACCTCTGTGAGAATTTCAACCAATCCACTAAATAAATGAGCCAAACTCGGATTACAAAGATAATCCCAAGGACCTAACTCTAAGCCCTTAGACAACAACAATCCTAGACTGTTGCTACCATTCCAAACTACCCTAGCTTGGAACACAAAGAACTTAACCCTTAGTACGTGGATCCACAATATGGAGTTTGTACCAATACGTTCCATAGACACCTAACCACTCTGAACTCTAACTTTAACAACCAGGAACTTTATGTCAATGTGCTTTGACTTTACTAAACTCCTGTTGTTATTGGAACATGAGACTGCTAACTTATTGTCACAAAATAACCTTAGTGTCTTTCAACTTTATCCTTAATTTGTAGCCAGTGACAAGATTCTGCAGTCATATTCCATAACTTTGATGCCTTATAATGCACCATAAACTTTACTGTTAAGGTGAGATGAGCTATGAGTGTCCATATAACACTCTTCCTTATATAGCTCATCCACCAAGTATATAAACAGAGCCTTTGCACTATCTTGGCATCTAGTGAAGTCGGTATCTAAATACTTGATTATCTTTAACTTTTCCGACTTCCTGTAAGTGAGCTTAAAATCTTTTGTTCTCTGTAATTAAAGCATAAACCGTTGGCTACTCCTTAATTCTTAATTTCAGCATTACTCAAATATATGCCAAACATCCGAATAATGCACACAATATTTGAACGCATACAAACCTAAGTATGCATTAGACATCTGTAACTAAAGCACAATAAATCTTTTGCATTTTCTTAATCACAAAATCATTCTTAGAGCACTGTTGAGACTGAACCTTTCTTCTTTAGCATAGGGGTATCGCCTGATTTGAAATCTTGCATATCAAATCTTTAATACCTTTTCAATATAGGCTTTTGTGATAATCCAAAAGTTCCTCGAGAGTAATCTCGATATATGTATCTGAATCCTTATTCAAAACTTGCATCACCAAGATATTTTATCTCTAAATTCTTTATCAAAAATATCTTGGACTTACACAACAAGCCTATATCGTATGGACCAAGAAGTATGTCATAGACATACAAAACCAGAGAAACATGCTTACTCCCACTGACCTTGTGGTATACAAAATAATCACCGAGATTTATCTCGAAACCAAATGAGACAATAACTTAATGAAATTTGTGATACCATTGATAAGACGCTTGTTTAAACACATAGATGGATTTCTTTAATTTGCAAATCATTGATTTTGCATTATAAAATACAAAGTTTTCTAGTTTCACATTTCCTCATCAAAATAACCATTGAGAACAATAATATTGTATCCATCTATGTAGCTTAATATCAAAATATTTGATTAATGCCATTATAGTCCTGAAAGAGTCTTTCAATGAAGCCGAAGGGAAAGTCTCTTTATAATTGATGTCTTCTTATTTCTTAGTGAAGCTTGTAGCGATAAGACGTACCTCATACCTATCCATGTTGCCTTTCGAATCCCTTTTGGTTATAAATATCCATTTTCAACCAATGAACTTCGCTCCTTCAGCCAACTGGACAAGGTCTCGTACATCATTATCCTTTATGTGCTTCATCTCTTTATTCATGGTATCCTTATACCTTTGAGAGTTAGAACTTTTATGACTTGACAGAAGTTAACTGAATCATCTTCCATCATTGCAATGCCAACTTTATGTTCTTAGAGAAATACAATATTAAATTGCACTTCTCCTCTCTCTCTCTCTCTCTATCTCTTATCTTTTTAATGGCATTGGTTCTTGAGGTTGTAAAGTTTGTTCTTTGGGAATAACCTTTTGAACGTGAAGTTCAATGATATTGTCTTGATCCGGAGTTGCTTCTTGAGCTATTTCAGGTATAAAAAACTGT
The DNA here is from genome assembly GCA_037355625.1 of Petunia x hybrida. Taxonomy (NCBI): domain Eukaryota; kingdom Viridiplantae; phylum Streptophyta; class Magnoliopsida; order Solanales; family Solanaceae; genus Petunia; species Petunia x hybrida. The sequence goes on from JBBBVM010000536.1 coordinate 3,109,274, forward strand.
TCCTGAGCACAGTCAATAGCAATCTGAGGAATATCAACATATTCCTTTTCCAAGACAATGTCTTTTACTCTTTCTTTCTCCCAAACTCAACATCCTCAAAGAACTGTACATTATTTGTCTCATAATAGCCTTAGCTGTAGGATCCTAAAACTTGTAACCCCTGAACTTTTCAGAGTATCTAATAACATAACAACTGAAAGTTTCTTTGTCCAGTTTCATTTCTTTTGGCCTAGAAGGCCTTGCCTCAGCTGGACGTTCCTAAATGTGTAAATACTTTAAACAAGACCAATGCTTATCCAAAACACATAAAGGATCTTTTCAGTTGCCTTTAGCCGGAACTCTATTAAGTAATAAGTTGCAGTTTTTCTAATGAATTAAACAAAGAAGCCATATCTTGAAAAGTTGTCTATGGACATTATGAGATATAGTTAACCACTCTAAGAAACTATAGAAAATTGTCCAGAAGTACCAAATCTATAAAAGTTCTAAGACGTATAATTTCTTGTTGGTTCCAAATCTGTTAAGATTTATTTATTTCCTTTAATGCGATTTACGCATATATCAAAAACTGGATAAGGGTCGAGACTGCTGTCAGACACAAATCACTTTTTCTCCATTTAGAGATATGACTTAATATATTGTGTCATAACGAAGCAAAATCTCACAAGTTATAATTAACATGCAAGGATTCTTTAAATGAAGTAATTATATTAAGAAAATTTAGACTATTGTAAACTCACAAAGAACTGGGACTAACCAGTTTTGAAGTCTGAATGAGACAATATTTTCCATTTCAAATGAACAATAATTACCAAACTTGTCCAACCTTGAAATGAAAATTAAATTCCGTCTAAAGAAGCAGTGCATCATAAGCCTCATTCAGTTTCAAATAAAACCAGTTCTTAACAATAATCTAAACATTCAAATAGTTTCAACCTTAACTGACATGTCGTCACCTCCGTAGATGTTTCTTTCACCATCATTAGGCTTTCGACAATTCATACATCCTTGCATAGACACACTGATATGATGTGTTATCCTAGAATCTTTCCATCATGTGTGTATTGGTGTTGAGTGCAGGCAGTCCCATAACAAACAAAGTTAAGAAAAACATCCTAATAACTCACAACTCCACTTAAGAAACAACCTTCCTTAGTTAAATTTTTATATTACTTTCGTAATCGCAACTTTCTTACTTTATGAACCTTATTGAAATTTGATTTGTCAAGAGTGTACAATTTTTATCTTTTCATTCTTGACAAATTTCTCTTTTCAATTTCGGTCATAAATTTCTTAATTGTCATAATCTTGTTAGGCATAGTGCCCTGAATGTCCCTGAAATGGCTTTCTTCATGACAATCATAGACATGCGTTTTGATCTCTCCCACCTTTCTACCTCCCTCTTTTCATCATAGGTACTATATCCTTAAAAATGGTGGAGAATCCATCTTTAATATCGTGTCAAGATCCATGACTCCGAGAACAATATTAAAGTTCTCTTGCCATGACTAAACTTAGTGTCATTTAATATATTGAGTTGATGTTGGCATTAATATTTTGAGTAGTAATTTTAGCTAAATCAGAGAACAACAAATAACAACATAAGCTCACATAAGACTTAAACCGAATTGAAAATAAATTTGAATAAAGGTAAACCCCATCTCAAGATATCGGACACTCCATTAATATTTCATCTTTGGACAAAATATTAACTTGTAAGTGATATCTTGACGTAGTAATCAAACACTGGTAAAAAAGAACATGTCGAATAGTAAATCTTCCTTTGGGTCGATTTATTATTCACATGTAAAACCAAATAATTATCACGTGCTTATCACCACAAAACATGTACGTGCAATTCTGTTAAATATTGATCTTCCTTTGGGCCGATCAACATTCACATAGGTTACACGTACACAACCTTTTATATTTTAAGACAAGTAAATCTCCACAAGAGAGGTCACTTTGGCGACATCGGGCTTCAATTTATGCATTTCAAAATATATACAACCATACCAATATCCAAATTTAAATCCACCAAATAAGAATTGTTAAATTCTCAAGCCAACTAAATAATGGTGGGCCCCAAATTATTCGCCTTAAAAATCCTGCCATTTTATTTAATTGCTGAAAATAATAAATGCAAATTTAATCCAAGAAAGAACCTTAAATAAAATTTGGCAGGTCCAAATATATTTTGAAACTTGAAGCCTTTGGTCACAAAATTAACGCCATATATTCTGAAACTTGAAGGCTTCATTACTTTTTCTCATCAATGAAGTATTATAATATAAATACACTAAAACAATTATGCACTTTGTGACCACTTTTCTGGCAGCGTATATGAGGTGAAAACCTTTATTGCCAAACCTAAATTTGACCAATATAGTTGCCCGAAACCCCAAACTCTTGTGGCCTTTTCTAGTCACATAATCTAAACGGGTCAAAAAACCTCATTCCACTAAACCTAGAACACGTTGGCACTTACCAAATTATCTGCTGCATACCATTTTTTTTGTGTTTCCAAAATTAACAAAAACTTTAATCTACATGACTACAGGCAAACATTGTTCGGCAGCAACAATCCACAAAATTAGCGATACACCCTAAGGAGGTCATGCCTCCATTCTCGAATACCTTACGCCGTAGATGCAGTTGACCTAACTTTTCTGTTTTTCATTCTCTTGTAACAATAGATATGCTTTTAGAAAAGAAAAAATTATCTCAATGATTTAACATAATACAGGCTCTTGATACCACTTGTTAAAACTAAAGTGTAGATTAAACTACAATTACCCCAAGATCTATCATGTCAAATCATCAAGATAATAAAAACTAGATGCGGAAGCGTACCTGAATTCATAGAAATTGATGAAGTCCTGCCGTCTCGATGGTTAGGTCTTCCAAACCATTACGTGGGGTGGCTGTCACTCTTCCAACGATGGGATATTAGAAAAGAAACCCCTCGTCTGGTTTGGGGACCATAACCCTATTTATAGTTGCACACACTTTATATATTTCTAATTAAGCCCATCATTTAATTAGAATATACATCCGGGTATCTACACATAAGACCCATACTTTATGAGGTATTTAATTAGGCCCCTCAACTTTAAACTTTAGTAGATCACTTTAATTGGGCCAACCTTTAATGATAGCAGTCAACATACAATTATTATTGATACATATGTATGTGTAAGTCCATAAATTCTTACAAAATTTCCACTCCTTGTATACTTCCACGGGGGTGCCTTTTCGATCGAATCAGCGTTTTCTACTTACTATGATAGTTACCTTCAGTCTCTAGCTGCAGAAACCAATGTACTTGCAATATCAGTCGAGTATCGATTAGCCCCAGAACATTCAATTCCTGCATGCTATGATGATTCTTGGGCTGTCATGAAATGGGTTGCGCAGCACGCCAACGGGGATCAAGGAACTGAATCATGGCTGAAAAACCATGCTGACTTCTCCCAGGTTTTCTTGTCAGGTAGGTAGGGATGGCAAATAGACAAGTCGAGTCATTTTTGGACAGATCAAAATGGGTTATATTGATAAATGAATCATGATATGAGTTGAGTCATGATACATAACTCAATTTGTCTAACATGTCCTGCCTTTCCTTTATCTTTGTTTTGTTCTTTTAAAACAAATTTGAAATCTTCAAATTTGATTTCATATATTTGGATTTGAGTTGCATTTGATCGATTGCATTACATTTGACCCCTTTAGTAACCAAATAGTTTGATGGGGACAAGTTAATAAATGGTTATAACGTCAAAACCATTGAACTTTACTACTACTAGTTACTAAAAAAATGAGTTAATTTTGTCACTTCTATTTGCAGGTGACAGTGCAGGAGCCAATATTGCTCATAACATGATGATGCAAGCAAGTGTAGATCAAGATAAATTAGGAGATGGCTTGAGGCTTGTGGGCATGGCATTAATTCACCCCTATTTCGGCAACAATGAACCAGATAGAATTTGGTCGTATTGTTGTCCAGAAAATCCCAAAACGGATGATCCAAGATTCAATCCAGCAGCTCATCCGAATTTATTGTCTAAGCTTGTTTGCTCCAAGATTTTGATATGCACTGGGGAAAAGGATTTTTTAAGAGATAGAGGCTGGACATACTATGAGGCGCTTAAGAAATGTGGATGGAAAGGCGAGGTGGACATTAAAGAATCAGAAGAGGAAGAGCATGTCTTCCATTTGGTTAAACCAACTTGTGAGAGAGCTAAAGCCTTGATGAAATGGCTGGCTGATTTCTTTCATCAATCCAGCTGAGAGACATTGACACATAAAATTTCTTCTCTACTTCAATTGCTTCTAAATTTTCTTGTGATCAAATAAGTCAATGTTGAGGCCGTTTGTGCTTGTATTTTTACACTTTACCCTACAACGAAACTCTATGTTTTTACTCTTCAAAGGCAATTTTAAGGTGTGACTAAAACAAAGGTGAGATACATCTCTTTACAAAAGGCCACTATAATACCATGGTAGTGGATCTTTTTACCTCTTCAGTTCTTCTCCATAAACACTAATCCACAAACCGTTGGCCATATTAGGATATTAACAAACCTAACAGTTTACTAATTATTCTTCCACAATAGTGTCATTTGGCTTTAGTCCAAACTAGCTAGCGTTATTGATATTGACGACCAGATGTACCGTAGATAATAACACCCTTAGTTGTGACGTACGGGCTAAGCTCATTTAAATTGTTTGTATATATGTTGGTATAAAATTTTTTAATGCTATCTAATTGACTTACTTCTCTGGCGGTCCAAAATTTAGGAAGAAAGGATAGATGTGTGTTAGTTTAGAGTACACTCGACACAAGCGGGGGGTGAATTGGGTCGTTAACGATTTTTGCCTCTTTTTAGAAAATAGACTAAGTTAGAACAACTCACTTGGAACAGTTTCTATGGGTGTTCCAACAGCAGTTTTACAAGGCAATAAACGAGCAAAACTAGACGAGGCACACGCGATTTTAACGTGGAAAACACCCTGGCTCAAAGGTGTAAAAAACCACGACCCACACCTCTGTGAGAATTTCAACCAATCCACTAAATAAATGAGCCAAACTCGGATTACAAAGATAATCCCAAGGACCTAACTCTAAGCCCTTAGACAACAACAATCCTAGACTGTTGCTACCATTCCAAACTACCCTAGCTTGGAACACAAAGAACTTAACTCTAAGCTCTTTACCCAATGGGATTTTAACTCCAGATTACAACCTCAAAAAGTGCTTCTAAAAAGCTGAACGAGATTACAATTTAAGTGCCTAATATATGAACTAAGAACTGGACTCAAACAATTATAAATAACTTGATGAAACACTTGTCCAGACTGTTCCAACGCCCGTTCCAACTGCTTCAGACTTCTCTCTCTTGCACGCTCAGTTTCTCCTTTTTTTTGCTGAAGTGTTTGGACGTTTTTTCTCCATATGTATGTGGACTTCTTTTATAGATAAAGACCTGATAAGTAAAAACAAAGTCCAACAAAGTTAGGGATAAAAATATACAGCTCATAGATTAATCCCTTCCTTATCAAAATAGATTTACTAGAATCCTATTCCAACTCCAACTCCAACTCTTTAGCCAAGTCTTGTAGAAATCAAATCACTAAAGAATCTTATCAACAACACTGGCTAATCCATAATCCAGCCATACAGATAATACCAAAATTAATTAATCCATTTCACACATTTTACTTGATATATCATTATTCACAAATTGCTACTTTTTCAAGAAAATTAATTCCACAAATAATGCCTCAATTAATTTCAATGTAACAAGTTCATTTTGTTTATTATCATCAAAACATCATATACTCAACAAATTCCCCCTTTTTGATGATGACAAACAAAATGTGCTTGTTTCATTTTAAAAATCACAACAACCTCACTTAAGACAGTTAAAGATCTAAACTAAGGAATTTATGTATTTAAGCACACATAATGTTTCTTCCCCCTTTTTGCCAAACTCATTTATTACCAAAAGCACATACAAGTAAGGGACAATGAGACAAAACTAAAGTGGAATATTTGTCAGTGATATACATAACCTAAGCACAAGCACATATTACTCTTCCCCCTTTTGGCATCATCGAAAAGCATCAACTACTGTCAAAACCAACAATGCAAAATACATGGATAATCAAGTATGTCACACCCATCGCCACTAGGGCAGCAACTCATGTAAGCATAAGCATAAAATTCTCAAGTATTGATACTAAATGATATTGGCCATCCTGCTTGAAATCACAATTCATCAAAACAATCCACAAAGGACAAAGCCAAATCTGTACCAGTTAAGCTTTCAAGCCCAAAATAAAATGCTTAATGCATAACCTTGTTCATAGGATTTAAAACAAGAATATAAGGTTAAGGAACAAGGCATTGAACAGGTTCAAGACTGGGCTGATATGAGTGTGAGGTTAAGGAAAGAGTTAAGAGTTTCTAGGGGTCCGTTGGTTCATGGGTCTTCCCCAAGTGTTTTAATAAGAAAAAAGACCCCTAGTTTTAAATAATAGGTGTAGGGGCCTTATTTAGGATTAGTGTTAATAATTTAAAACTTGAGTTCAAAAAAACCCCCAAGTTTATAAGTTTGCACTTTCACCCACTCTTACTAAACCCCAAACCCACCCCAAAATAGCAAAAAACACTCCCTCCAAACACCCAAACATCACAGCCGCCTCCCCTACCCCATTTCTCGTCCGCCGTCGCCGGCGACCTGCCGGTCATTTTTTTTTTCACTTTTTGCTTCAATCTCAGCTCCTCCATGAAGACACAACCAACCTTTCCAACTACATTGGGCCTTTTCGATCAGATCTAGCATTTCCCAAATTTGATAAAATTTTGTAATTATTTCACCATTTTTTACGGGTATTCTCCCCTTTCCTTGCTCTGGTAAGTTTTCCTTAAGCTTTAGGTTGTTTAAATGGAACTGGAAAAAATATTTTGTCGATTTTGCCTATTTTTCACGTCTGAGTTTTCTTCTGGTGAAACATCCGTCGTCAGTTTGCATGGATGTTTAAACATTTCATATGTTGTTTAAACAACATCCGTCCTCATGTTGCATGGATGTTTAAACATTACTTATGATGTTTAAACAACATCCGTCCTCATGTTGCATGGATGTTTAAATATTACCTATGATGTTTAAACAGCATTCGTCCTCATGTTTAAACATTACTTATGATGTTTAAACAGCATCCGTCCTCATGTTGCATATATGTTTAAACATCTTGTGTTTTTATTGGATGCTTAAATCATAAGGTTTTTCTACTTGAATTGCTTTATTCATCATCTGGCACATCTGATGAAACATCTGTAAAAATGTGTAAACATATATTTGATGTTGTGCACACTCTGTTATATGTTTAAACATAGTTATGTTTTTAATAATGAGATGTTCCAAACATCAGTCACAGTCAGTGAAACATCTATCATGATGTTTACACATTATGAATTCCTGACATAATGTTTGAAACATTACTATAATATTTCGTGTTCCTTGCTTTATATGATTTGTATGCTAAATATAATAATATAACGACCTAATATATTTCTTTTTTTGCATGTTTAGGACTCATTGACAATAAAATGGCGCCGGCATTAATAGGAGTGGATTATCTCGGTCAATGGGTGGAGAAGGCCAAATGTTATACTTGGGTTCCAGCGGTTAAAGAGTGTAGGCCGATTCTTGTGAGTAGGACCCAGGTTACCTATGCTGATTTGGTAGAGAAAATAATTCAACGTTGGGAGATAAGTGAGGATCCGAGGGATTTGTGTATTACGTACAAGATGACCGTCGCAAAGCAAAAGACTGCCCCTTCTAGAATAAGGAATGATAATGATGTCTCTCTATTTATGGCCGACGTTGATGCCACTGGTGCTAGGCCAACTCTTAGAGTAAATGTGGTTCCTAGGTCGGAAGAATTATCAAATTCAAAACCAATGGAAAATCAGGGGGTGGAAGACGTTGGGGATGCTCCATTGAACATGGATGTGGCTGAAAAGGAGGAAGTAGGAGAAGCAGAACAAGGTGAAAGTGGGGTAGGTAATTCTGGACCTGCCATGAGTTCACTGCCATCACAACTGAGCAACGATTGCCAAGACGGCACTGGTTTTTACAAGGGCCAAACATTTGCGAACAAGCGTGGGTTGGTTGTGTTGTTGAAGTTGGCGGCAGTTAAGAAGCCTTTTTATTTTGAGACAGTGAAGAACAAGAAAAAAGTATTTTGTGCTCGATGCGTAGACAGGAATTGCCGTTGGTGGTTGCGAGCCATTAAGTATAAAAGTGGGGATGTTTTTTATATCACCGTTTACAATGGTGAGCACACCTGTGGCTCCGAGCATGCTAAAAGCCACCATCCGCACGCCACATGCGACGTCATTGGGGAGTACATGAAAAGTAGGTTTATTGATGGCAAAGCACCGAGCACAAGAGATATTAAGAGAACAATTCTTGCAGATTTGGGTTGTAATATAAGCTATTGGAAATGTCTAAATGGAGGTAGTGTTTGCAAAGAGCTTGGCAAGGGGGACATACGAACACGGTTATGCTTGTCTTGATGCATATTGTTTTATGATTAGGAAATTAAATGAAGGAAGCAAGACTGGACTGGTAACTGATGAGCGAGGGAGGTTTCTGTATATGTTTGTGTCTTATGGTGCCTGGATTAGGGGGTTTGCTACTATTAGAAAAGTCCTTGCAGTTGATGAGACTTTTTTGACTGGCCCATATGGGAGAGTTTTGTTGTCTGCTGTGGGACAGGATGCTGAGAATCACATTTATCCTGTTGCATTTTGTGTAGTTGACAAAGAGTGTGATGCCGCATATGAATACTTCTTTGAACAGTTGCTCGGTGTGATCCCCGATAGTGATGAGTTGTGCATTGTTTCTGATAGGCACAAAAGCATAGAAAAGGCTGTTTCCAAGTTTTTCCCTTCAGCTCATTATGGTTATTGCATTAGGCACCTTGGCGAGAACCTCCGCTCGACGTTTCATTGTGGAGATCTCCTTTCCAAATACTATTTGGCTGCAGAGGCATATCGTTTAAGTGAGTTTAAAACTCATTTTAAAGAAATTGGAACTTTGGATCCAAGGGTTGCCAAATATCTAGTGGAGAAAGTTGGGCTTCATAAGTGGACCAGATGCCACTTTACTGGAAACAGGTCAGTAGAGAAAATACTGCTTAAACATGTTCTGTTTTTTGAAGACTTAGCTGAACTGCTAAACACATGGAAGATGTTTAATCTTTGTTCCATATGTGTGAAACACCAGAGTGATGTTTGAAACATTTAGCTTATGTTTGTGACACCTGATTGATGTTTGGTACATTCTTAATAATGCTGATTTGTTTTGGCTTCTCGATTTCAACATCTGTTAACATGTGTAAACATTATATTTGATGTTTGGCACATAAAATAGATGTTTGAAACATTCTGATTGATGTTTAAATGTGTAGGCTTGTATTTTTTAAACATCTGAAATATATGTTTAACCATTTTGTTTAGGGTTTAAAACATTTTATAGTGATGTTTGAAACATTCTATTAGATTACGATTTTTAAAATTTTGATGACTGCAACATTTGATGTTTCATAAATTTTTGTATATGTTTTTTAAGAGTTTCTTTCTTTACAAATATTGTAGGTATGCGGTGACAACTACAAATATTGCGGAGTCCGTTAATGCTATGTTTAGGGATGTGAAGGACTTCCCAATTGATGCCTTATTCACTGCTATCACTAAAAACTATGCTGAAAAGTTTTATCATAGGCGCATGGAATTTTTAGAGAGTTCCAACACATGTGTCAAAATGATTGAAGCTAAAATATCACTCAATAATTCTCTCGGCAGCAAGCTTGTGGTCCATCAAAAGAATAACGTTGAATTTGATGTTTCTGGGGGTGGAACAACTGATAAAGATGCTACTGTGGATCTACATAACAAATCATGTACCTGCAGGGAGTTTGATTACGACAAGATACCTTGTCGACATGCTATGGCAGCAATCCGGATGAAGTTTGGTGCAGATTATGGGAGAAGAATCTATGATTACACTTCTCCGTATTATTATGTTGATTCTTACTTGCTTGCCTATGCAGAAACTGTCCATGCAGTCCCAGATGAAGAATTTTGGGAGGATTGTCCTACTGAGCTAGTTGAGAGTAGACCTTCCATCCCTTACGTGAAGCCCAAGCGTGGACGAAGGAGGATAAAAAGGATTCCATCAATTGGGGAACGATTTGCCTCGAGGAAGAATCGTTGCTCCATTTGCAAAAGGCTTGGCCATAAAAAAACAACCTGCCCAACTGTTACAAGACCTCCAGTTGTGAATGAAGAAGGAACAAGTGATGTTTTTTCAGTTTAAGACAATGCTCTATTTGGTGGCATGCTTTGAGACAATCTTTTTTGTTTGTAATGTTTGTTTAAGACTATGGTCTATGTGGCCCGTGTTTTAATTTGTAATATTTGTTTAAGATATTCATTTTATCTATGATGACCGTCGTATGTAGAATTACATTGTCTCTATTTTTCTCAAAAGTAAAAACACGAAAGTATCTGTATAAACACCGTTAGTATGTGCAAATATTTCAATTTTATGTGCGCAACATCCAAATAATGTGAAACATCTGATATTATGCGCAGAACATCACTCCCTATTCTCAAACATATATCAATTATGTGAACAGTTGTTCAAATGTTTCAAACATAAGTAAATATGTAAACATATTATAAAATGCTTCAGATTCCACTTAATATATTAAACATCGTACCCGATGTTTACACATCACGATGATGTTTCAACATAACTGTGTATTGAAAGGTGTTCTCTTGTAACTGCCACATGACACCCTTTCATGTCTGACAATTTATCATAAGGTGCCTCTTCAAGTAAAAATGGTGACTTTTAAAAACCAAAATGACAGCCTATAAATACCCAACACTATATGCAAATTTTCCATCACCAACAACTTCAATAGCATAAATATGTCTGAAGCAGGATCAAACGACCCCTTGCAGGTTGCCAATAGTGATCAGGCAGCACCAATACAGAATGCGCCACAAAGAGAACGACGAGGCGATATAAATTGGGAAGTTGAAATTCTAAAGGACGACATGGCAGAGATGAATCGAGCCATGGAAACAGTACGAGCAGATTTATGGCGTTTAAGGTACAGGCACGCGAGGGATCACAGAAGGGTCATGCAAATAATTACACAAATTTTGGATGAACTGGACCTGGAGATTGAGGGCGGATGAAGTTTATGATATATTTTAAGTTGTTATGTATAATCTAATTTCCTTATTTAACGTTTTATTATTCTAAGTTTTATATATCATGTAATCTTGGTTATCGAACGTATAATGTATTGCATTAAGTTTTTATAATTAACTAGTCGATTTGTGTCTTCTTATTATGTGTAAGATGTGTCATTTTAGTATAAGAATTACAATATGTTACAAGAAGGCGGGATCTTAAACATTATCCTGCGTATAAATTTAAACATAACGTTGGCTGTGCTAACATCAAGTTAAATGTTGCAACAAAAAAACAGATGTGCCACATAATAAGCTATGTTCAAACATATTAAATGATGTTCCAACATAATGTAATATGTTACAACAACATGTTTGATGTTTCAACATACCATCAAATGTTTATCACCACACCAAAATATTGACACATCGTATTCGATGTTTCAACATCCTGAAAGGTGTTTAAACATCAAAGACGATGACGCCACATAGTTCATTATGTTTACACATCGCGACGGATGTCCGCAACATATCATTATATGTTCACAACATATACTTAAATGTTTAAACATTTGTTGATATGTTTTGATGTAGCAATCTATTTTTGCAAGTGTTCGACCATATTCTCAGTGACAAGATGAATATCTACACATTTTAAATGAAAAACTTAACAACTAAGTGTATAAAGTATTACTCCATCGATATTTAAGGTGTTTGAAATGATAACACTGATGATTGATGTTTTTATCATTTAGGGTTGAGGTGTTTGAGTGAAAGGTGATAGTGTTATGTGAGATAACACAAACAACTATGTGGTTACATGTATTTTGATTGATAGGCGAACATATTGATAGTTATAACTTCAATAAAAAGTCGTTCATATGTGTTTGTGAGTGATTTTGAGCAAAATTGGAGTGAGAACTCTAATTTAACTTATTCACTCATCTATATGAACATCAATAAAGGAGTTTGCAGTGATCTATCAAATGAGCAGAGTCAACCTATGTTTTAATCGAAATTTGAAGGGTTTAGGAGTTAAAACGGTAAAAAAAGACCTTCAAAGTAAGTAATCATTGATAATTGAACTCATTCTTATTGAAACTCAAACTTAAGTATAAACATCTAAGAAGATGTTTAAGCATTTGATTGTAATGTTGAAACATTAATATTTATGTTTACACAGTAATCCAATTGTTTAAAACATCGATTGGTATGTTGCAACATGGACGTTATATGTTTAAACATTAATATTGATGTTTGCGCATCGATTTCGATGTTGTAAACATACTCAAACGATGTTCAACATTCTTCCGAGTTGTCTGAACATTCTCTGAGATGTTTAAACATGTTTGATGATGTTTTTTTAAAAACTGCATTGATGCCTAAACTATTATGTTGGGTTCAATTTATGCATGTTTTGAATATTTATGATCTGGATTAAGTTATTATACGATGTTATTGTTTGCTTCACGAGTGTCTATTCACATACACCTGCCCTTTCACACATTAAAATAACTGCACATTCGCACACATTGGCACCAAGTATAACTACACGTTAAAACATAATGCAGATGTTCCACCATCTGTTATAATGTTGAAATATTATACAGATGTCTCACCATCAGTTTTATGTTTGAACATAATACAAATCTTCCTAACAGTGAAACATAAACATTACCATTAATAAAATTAACAAAAGCATAGATCTAGATTGTCCTTACATAACACAAAAGTAATAAGTACTAAATAAAGGTTAAATTATCCTTAATTACAACCCAAAAACAAATTTAAATTGTTCAACAACCACAAACAATCATGGTACCATCTTGCCATGAAACATCTCAACAGCCCACTTCAACCTGAGACTCACCATGTTATCTTCATTAAGACTGTCCCAAGGAGTCTTTGTGAGAAGGTGCTCGATGAAAGCTAAGGCATACCCAGCAGATGCAGTGCGGTTCTGGGCTGCCGGAAGATCTGTCACACGCTCGTATGACCATGGGTTCTTATTCAGGATCTCTTCCGGTAAGTTTTGGAACATCCCACACTGTTTGATGTAAATGGGGACCATGCAAGTGATTGGCTGAATGAGTGCGGCAAAGACATCATCACTGTTGTCACCATAGTTAGAGTCGTACACTAAAATTTTTGCTTCCTCCACTTGTAACTCCAAGGTAACATAATGATCTTCTTCCAACTTATACACACTCATGATCCTCTTGGATCCAGCCCACTTTCTAGCCCCTGGGTTTGGCCTCTTACCTTCTGCATACTCCATCAACTCCTCCTTAAAATGGACAGTCGTCAACTGTACATCCATTGGTGCAGCCAAGGCAACCGCTGTTGCTTTTTCGACCTTGTACATCTCACACATCTTCCTTAAAAACTCCAAATCAAGAAGCACATCACTTTTGACATAGTGCTGGGAATATGTTTTTATTCTCACCCTCATCATACTCAAGATGTCATCAACATGCTGGATTAAAACAAAAAATAAAAATAAAAATAAAAATCAAGGCAGAATACTAAATCATCACTTGAGATGTTTAAACACTACGTACGATGTTTAAACATCTTAAGTTTTGTTTAAACATATGTATTGAGATGTTTATAAAAATTAAAACATATGAAGTCAATGTTGAAACATATTACTGGATGTTTACATAATGTTTAAAAATGATTCAAGGCAGAGTAAACAAAACATTATTTCAGATGTTTAAACACTACATGAGATGTTTAAACACCAACATATGTTTAAACATCCGTATTGATGTTTATAAAAATTAAAACATGTGAAGTCAATGTTGAAACATATTACTGTATATTTACATAATGTTTAAAAATGATTCAAGGCAGAGTAAACAAAACATGACTTCAGATGTTTAAACACTACATGAGATGTTTATAAAAATTAAAACATATGAAGTCAATGTTGAAACATATTACTGGATGTTTACATAATGTTTAAAAATGATTCAAGGCAGAGTAAACAAAACATGACTTCAGATGTTTAAACACTACATGAGATGTTTATAAAAATTAAAACATGTGAAGTCAATGTTGAAACATATTACTGGATGTTTACATAATGTTTAAAAATGATTCAAGGCAGAGTAAACAAAACATGACTTCAGATGTTTAAACACTACATGAGATGTTTATAAAAATTAAAACATATGAAGTCAATGTTGAAACATATTACTGTATGTTTACATAATGTTTAAAAATGATTCAAGGCAGAGTAAACAAAACATGACTTCGGATGTTTAAACACTACATGAGATGTTTATAAAAATTAAAACATATGAAGTCAATGTTGCAACATATTATTGTTATGTTCACATATCAGGTACAAATTTTAACATTGTAATGAGATGTTTACACATCCACCAATATGCGTACACATAAACATAAATGTTTAAACATATCCATAAATGTTTGTTTATAGGAAAAAAAAATTGAAGTAGATTCATATACCTGGTCCTCCAACTTGGTTTGCATACTCATCACCCCTTCTAGGTCTTTGTAGTTGTATTCATGACCAAGACAGAGAGGTGTCTTTTCCTCTTTCTTTTCTTCCAAAAAGGCATCCAGCGCCTCTCTTCGCTTCTTCCCTACAACTTTGTACATATCAACTTTTTTCATCACATTTTTTCCCCTCTTTCTTCCACTAGTAAATGGAGATTTCAGAGCTCTCCCAGGGAACACAACTCTCTTGGCAGGCACTTGGTTCTTTGTCCAGTCCCTCACCTCCACAAGAACCTTCTCAATTGCATCCACTTTGTCCATTAACAACTTCTTCTCTTTTTTACATTGGGAGCATTTGCAGCTACACTCTCCTGTAGCATTACCCACTACTTCCCTGCCACCTTCACCTCTCCTTACTGTCCCTCCCCTGCCACCTTCTTCTCTTCTTACTCCTTCAATCCTACCAATTTCTCTTCTAACAACTGCAGCCCTAGTATCTTCCCTTCTCTTGGCATATCCAAACAAATCACCTGCACTGCCACTATATTCTCTTCCAACATCTCCTAACAGATCAACTGCACCTCCACCATTGTATGCATTTAACATCGACCCACGGCTAAGAACAACATGTTCCATAGGGGTATTAGGTTCAGCATTTTCTTTCCTAAGCATTGTAACCCCCTTCATTTGTTGCATCAACCCATCAACCAATGCGTCCTCTACATCCTGGTATGGCACAAAGCCATCAAGAACATCCCTCAACTCCACAGGAGTAGGAACAAGGTAAGGGTGCACCTCCTACAAAGAACATAAGTTAATATAAAGTAAATTTCAGCATCACTTCAAATGTTTGCAACATATGTATTATGTACAAACACATAACGAAATGTTTACACATCTGAACTATATTTCGAATGTGTTAAACACATAATATAATATTGAAACATTTATGCAAATGTTTCAACATTCATTATGATGTGATGAACATCTCAGAAATGTTTCAACTAATATTAAATGTGTAACTCATAAAAGTCAAAATGTAAAAAGGTGCCTTACTGGGGTCTCCACACGCTGAAACACTTGTTCAGGGTCTCTTTCAACTTTGTCAGATAACCAACGATGCATCCTTGGTACAGTTTTCTGTTCTGGATATTGCCTTAACCTAGCCGCAGGAATAGCCTCTAACACCCAGGCCATGAAGGCCCAGGGAAATCCATAAAGGTTATAGCTATTTTCTGGATTTCCAAGTGTTGCAAAATCCTTACCAAGATATGCCATCGTCAGTTCAAAGCTTTTTCTACCCCATGGGAACTTGTGTTAAATTCCTCAGGTCTGCTTGCCAAGCAAACAACATCTTCCTCAACACCACAACGGGTATCCTTTGCACATAAAACACCATGCACAAACCAAACCAAACACAAACTGAACTTCACATTTTTGTTTTAATTTTATCAGACTTTATCAATGTCATGATATTGTCACTTGAGGCAGCCTTCTTTTTGTCTTTCCCTGTCACCAAATCCCACAACTCTTTACCCTTCTAACGGACATCCTCTAAGTATTCTTTTGATGGAAACTCTGAACACCTCAGCTTAGTCATAAGTGCAAATTCAAGAAAACTAAAGCGTAAGGGCAACCCATGAAAATTGAACCATAACTCGTGCTTCTTCTCACAAATAACCCTACGGAGTAGGACGTTGTGAACGAGCTTCGGAGCAAACAGTCCCTTCGGCATGCTAAGAAAGTGACCAAAACAGCTTTTCCTAAATCTGTCCTCAAGTTTCAAATCCTTTAAACATTTACGCAATTCAGCCATCTTTCCTGAAATTGATGACCTTATAATAATTTTCTTCGTCGTGAAAGCCGCATGCGTGTCCAACCAGGTAGGCAATACCATATCAGGCATGTCAGTTTTTATAATTGGGGCAACCTCATCAGATAAAACCACCTGCATCTAATATTTTATAAGTTAGGCAGATTGACAAGAGTAACGAGGAATAGCAAATACTTGTTTCGAACATCACTGCTATGTTTAAACATTTCTCAGTCATGATTATAACATCAGGGTGTATGTTTAAACATTTCGTACTTATGTTTACAACATCTTTGTGTATGTTTAAACATTTCGTACTTATGCTTAGAACATCGGGGTGTATGTTTACACATTTCGTACTTATGTTTAAACCATTAAGGTGTATGTGTGAAACATTTCATACATATGTTTAAACATCAATAGTGATGTTTAAAAAAAAATAACGATGTGCCACCATCTAAGAAGATGTTTTCACCACTATTCTTACCTCCATTGCATGTTCCCCTTCATCATCCTGAACTGTACTAGGCCTCTGCTCCACTGGTGACAAACCAGCTGTGGATTTCCTCGTCCTCCTCTGTAGTGTAGGAACTTCTTCCTGTTCTTCGTTCTCTCGACTCTGAGTAGGAGTAGATGCTTCTCCTCCTTCGGCAGAGCCTCTTTGTTCTCTGGATTTCATCGTACACCTCTGTAGAGTAGGAACAAGTTCTTCTTCTTCTTCGTCCCCTTCATTCTGAGTAGCAGTAGATGTTTCAACTTCTTCAGCAGATCCCGACCCTCTTTGATCATCACCTCCACTTCTGTTTCCCTCTTCATATTCAGATTGGTCCCTACTTAGATCACGACTATTGCTTGGGCTCAGAAAAGGAACCTGTACAAGCGAGGGTGCATCTCCGGCCCTGCCTTTCAGTCTTTTGCTGCGAGGAGATTCTTCATGTTCATCCATGTCAAGTCTTCTTTGCGTGTCAGCCGGCTGTTTCTTAGCCGCTGCCTTTACCAACCTCCTTCTTTTTGGTCCCATAATTTAATACCTGCAAACAGCGAACAATTAAACTAGTTCAACAAACACACAACTATTTAAAAAAAAAAATACAAGCCAAATCATTACGCATAAATTCACCATTTTAAAATTATAATGAATGTTTAAACATCCAACGTGGTGTTTAAAACATCATAAGTTATGTTTAAACATCAGAAACAATGTTTAAACATCACTGTTGAATGTTCAACCGTGAAATTGAAACATCTGAAGTGATGTTTAAACATTCATGTTAGTGTTTAACAACATATGCAGTGATGTTGCAAACATCTACAATAATGCTTATGTTCCAAATTATAAACATTTACGAATATGTTTAAACATTTAATTTAATGTTTAAAAATTCAAAACTCAAATGATAACGTCTTCTCCGGTTAAACAACCGGTGACATGAACAAACACCTCATATGATGTTTAAACACCACAAATAATACGCCAAAATATTTGAAAAAACAGTCGACGTGTTTAAACATATCATCGTCAAAATCAGTCCTTCCCGCTCAAAATCAACACTTCCTACACTAAAAACAACTCAGACACAAGCAAAATTCAAAAGGAAACCACCAGAAACAACCACGATTTTACGATTTACATTTTAGGGTTTTCATTCAAATACAAAGAGGAAAAACAAGAAAAAGTGATGATTTTATGGAGTATCATGCAATGTAGGTGTCGGAATATACTTACAATGGGTATCGGAGAAAGATGACGGCCGGAAAATTGAAATCGCCGTGGGTTGCGTGAAAATGGGGGCAGTGTACTGACGGAGGGATTTTGGGGGAAGGGGAAATGTTTTGGTGTTTTGGGATTAGTGTGTGGCTGGGGAGTGGGGAGTTGGTGTTTGAAATAATGAAGGGGAGGTCGTGGGGGTAGTGGGGGTAGTGGGTAGTTTTTAAGTTTTAGGTTGAAATCCCCCCTACAAGTTTTTAAAATATTAATCTGCCCCCCACTTAAATCTTAATTACACTTAGACAATAGAAGAAAGTGAAAAATAAAAGAGTGAAAAGGAGAGGTCCCTTTTCTCAATTGGACACTTGAGGGGACCCTTTTGTGCCATTTTCTCGAGTTTCTAGTGGTGCTTGGCTTATTTTTCCCTCTTACTTTCAGCTTTTGCTCAATTCTGAAAACATAGGATATCAAAGTTTCATTCTCCTCCATAAGAATAGCCAACCAATTCTCTAAAATATTAATTTGAACATTCACATTAGAGATGGCTATTGGATCACTAGTAGAACCAGGTCCATCACCTGTTCCATCTTCTTTGCAGCTCATGATCTTGACAATAGATCTGTGACATTTCATTTGTGTCAAAAGAATTTTGCATCAAACATCTCCTCCACATAATGAAATTACCATACTCATCAAAGCACACATTTTTTTATTCCCCCTCAACTTTAGGCTGCTTCACATTTATTCAAATGAGATTGTCTCCTATTATTTTCAGATTTTCAACTTTATGTTTGGAAGTTCTTATAGGCCAAATTCGAGGGAGTCCGGAGGTATGAAAGAGAATGAAAGAACATGCTCAATTTTTTTTTTTGGAGTGATGATAACTTTAAACAAAAGTGGATATGGACTGGTTATGAGAAATTGTAATGAACAATTATACGCACAAGCCATATTTTGGAGGTACAGATCTAGAACAGTTTAAAACTTATTTATCCTCTATTTCATGCTTTAAAACTGTGAATCAATCAAAGAAAATAAGGGCAATATCATTAGATCTCAACGAGAAAAATAATGAACTCATGACATGAGAGCATGCATTTTACAGCACAAGAATTGAGTTAGACACCTTTTTTTTTTAAATATTCATGCAATTGATTGAGATCGAAGAATGACACCTCCTAGCCAATCATTGGGAAAAAAACAATATACCATGCACTCAAGTAATATATAATCATGCCAAGATCCAATTTATGTACTCAAGATGTCCATCACTTAGTGCTTTAGTAAAAACGCTAGCAACTTTTTACCCAAAATACTAAACAAGAGATAGAAAGAATTACATACCTTTAGTGCTATATTGTCAGCCAAGAACTCAACAAAAACAGCATCAACATGTCTAAAAATCAAGGTCATACCAGCTGATGTGCAGAGGATGTCAGTTGTATGCTTGCAAGGTCTAGTTGTGAGTTAGTGTATGAGGATCCTTCACTGGAACAGGGGTTGGAACTGTTTCAGCAAGTGTTGTTCCATTTGTTCTTCCCCCTGATTGTTCAAGAATATGCCCAGGTTCAGAAGAACCTGTTCCAAGACATGTTCCTTCGTGCTGGACATTCGTGGCATCCTCCTCACTTAAAGTTCGACAAAGACCAATCTGAAGGCATTATCCTACACACTCTTTTCAGCTAAAGCATTAAGAAAATCAGTTGTACAACTTCTCAAAATATAGTCATTCACAATTTTGCAACAACTATGAAAATCAACTTTGTTCCTATGGCCACATGATTGTGAAATATGCAACAATTTAATTTTTAAAACTTCAACCAATAAAGAATGGAAAAGTGGCTTACCTTTCTTACCTATATCAAACGCCACACTTCCTTCATTGAAGGCCGTTAGTGAGAGGAATTTTATTTTACTCCAATAATAAGCTTCAAGCAACCACTAACCAAGTAACATAATTGGTTGCTCCCTCTCACCTTAGCCTGCAAAACTAGATTAAGTGTTAGACTTAGGAACCCAAACCTTTTTGGGTCCCTTTCATTGAGAAACAGGAAACATCATATCTTTTCTAACCCATCTAACAATATTTCTAATTTTTTCAAGAGCCTTGATTCTAGCTAAACATTCATACTTGTAGTGACCAGTGTGTCCACAATGAGTACATAAGCGATAATCAGGCAAATTAATATTTTTTCTATTGATATCACATTTTACCTGATCACTTTTATAACCCAGACCACTATGACTCCTACTTTGATGTTCAGTTAGCCAATTTAAAGCTTCATTGGACTTGTACCACTTTTTGGTCATAGCAAGTTCATTGCACACATTTTCCAAATTTTCTTGAAGCTTTTTATTCTTTTCAATTTCATGACTCAACTCTCTTTTCAAAGTAGTTAGATCAGATTCAAGACTTATTTGATCAACATTAAACTAATTCTTGATAACTGATTTAGATTCCTTAAGTTCATGAATTTCTTCATGCAAAGATGAAATATTTCCATCCAATTTACAAATTTCCTCTTTGAGTACCTTATTAGCCTTTTCAAGTTCGATCTTCTTTCTTTGCAAACATTGGCAATCAGACTTCAAACTTGACACAACAGTAGCTAACTCATTTCTCTCGGCACTCACATTTTGAAATTCATCCATTAAGGAAAGCAAGAAATCAACTACTTTACTTTTTGATAAATTATGAATTTGCTCTTTAAGTTGAGTGAGACTTACCTCTGAGAATTCATCATCTGATTCAGAATCACTCTTGGCCATTAAAGCAAGATCATCTCTTTCATCCTCATATTCTGATTCCTCATCAGAGGTGTCTCCCCAAGCGGCAATCATGGCCTTTTTCATAGCTTTGGAAGCTGATTTCCGCTGCTTCTTGGAACAGTCAGTGGAACGTTCCATCCTTTGTTCCAACTGCTTTTGTGGGCAGTCTTTGATCATATGATCAAGCTTTCCGCACTTATAGCAACCATCAAAATGAGCCTTTTCAGAAGATTTAGACTTGCTGGAGTTTCCTTTCTTCAGGTTGTTTCCCTTCTTGAGCAAAATTTTGAATGTGCGAGCAAGCTCTGTAAAGTCTTCTTCATCCAAATCTGAATCATCATTTTTTGTAGTTTTCAAAACTAAGCTGCGCTCATTCTTTATTTCCTCCTTAGCTTGAGAATTTTTTCTGAGTTCATATGTTTGAAGATTGCCTATCAGCTCGTCCATAGCCATCTTGTCCATCTGTTTGGCTTCTTGAATAGCCGTAACTTTGGGCTCCCACGAGGAAGGCAATATCCTCAATATTTTCCTGACACAATCTTCAGAAGAAAATTCTTTTCCAAGAGATTTAAGCTCATTAGTAATATGAGTAAACCTAGTAAACATGTCCTTTATTGATTCTTGTTCATCCATAAAAAATAATTCATATTTTCTCATTAAAATTTCAATTCTGGACTGTTTTACCTGGTTTGTACCTTCATGAGCTAGCTGCAGAGAGTCCCAAATTTCTTTGGCGGATGTGCATCCAGATATTCTATTATATTCATCAGATCCGAGACCAAAATAAAGTATTTTGATCGCCTTAGCATTTTTCTCCATCATCTTGAAGTCCTCAACATTGAATTCATCTTCTATTTTCGGGACCTTTGCACCATTAGCGCCTGCTTTCATGGGAATCAATGGACCTCTCATGGTGATTTGCCAAAGTTGATAATCTTCGGCTTTCAAATAGATCTCCATACGATTTTTCCACAAGCTATAGTGTTGACCATTAAACAATGGAGGCCTAGCAATTGATTGACCCTCTAGTAGTCCTATTTGTGCACTCATTTTAAGGATCTCTCAAAGGTGTTAGCCTAGATATGAGACACCCGCTCTGATACCAATTGTTAGTTTAGAGTACACTCGACACAAGAGGGGGGGGGGTGAATTGGGTCGTTAACGATTTTTGCCTCTTTTTAGAAAATAGACTAAGTTAGAACAACTCACTTGGAACAGTTCCTATGGGTGTTCCAACAGCAGTTTTACAAGGCAATAAACGAGCAAAAATAGACGAGGCACACGCGATTTTAACGTGGAAAACACCCTGGCTCAAAGGTGTAAAAAACCACGACCCACACCCCTGTGGGAATTTCAACCAATCCACTGAATAAATGAGCCAAACTAGGATTACAAAGATAATCCCAAGGACCTAACTCTAAGCCCTTAGACAACAACAATCCTAGACTGTTGCTACCATTCCAAACTACCCTAGCTTGGAACACAAAGAACTTAACTCTAAGCTCTTTACCCAATGGGATTTTAACTCCAGATTACAACCTCAAAAAGTGCTTCTAAAAAGCTGAACGAGATTACAATTTAAGTGCCTAATATATGAACTAAGAACTGGACTCAAACAATTATAAATAACTTGATGAAACACCTGTCCAGACTGTTCCAACGCCCGTTCCAACTGCTTCAGACTTCTCTCTCTTGCACGCTCAGTTTCTCCTTTTTTTTTTGCTGAAGTGTTTGGACGTTTTTTCTCCATATGTATGTGGACTTCTTTTATAGATAAAGACCTGATAAGTAAAAACAAAGTCCAACAAAGTTAGGGATAAAAATATACAGCTCATAGATTAATCCCTTCCTTATCAAAATAGATTTACTAGAATCCTATTCCAACTCCAACTCCAACTCTTTAGCCAAGTCTTGTAGAAATCAAATCACTAAAGAATCTTATCAACAACACTGGCTAATCCATAATCCAGCCATATAGATAATACCAAAATTAATTAATCCATTTCACACATTTTACTTGATATATCATTATTCACAAATTGCTACTTTTTCAAGAAAATTAATTCCACAAATAATGCCTCAATTAATTTCAATGTAACAAGTTCATTTTATGTCGACGTCTGAAAAAAAAAAAATAAGTTAGGATAAATGGGAAGGTGTCTGTCCTCTAGAAGCTGTTCGGTGATATCATTCAAGCTCTGAATTATAATAGGATGACGTCCTTTTTTTATTTGAGGAATTGATCAGTTTTGTTGCAATACAATTTTCTTACATTTTATAAAATATTTTAGTTTGTTGTAGTACTATTTTTCGAAAATATTTAAAAAAAAAAAAACTAAGAAAACAATGTTTCGAGTGATACCGACACCGTGATTATATAGTACTCTGTTAACATTCAATAATCTATGCCACGTTAGAGACCTTACCTTTATTCTTGTATACATTTGTTTGTCTTCTAAGTTCTAATTATTGAGTTTAAGCAAACAACCAAGAAAATTCCAAAACCAAATTCTTGCTACTATGTATTAAGTAAATGCCACAGCACTTCTTTTTGAGTATTACCAAACTTCCACCACAACTTATCTTTCAGCAATAATGGCAGAAATAGAACATGATTTTTTTCCATTGATGAGAGTTTACAAAGATGGTCGAATCGAGAGGTTACTAGGTGAAGGTATAGTAGTTCCAGCTGAAGTGGATCCTGAAACAGGAGTACAAATTAAAGATGTTGAAATTGATCCAAGAATCAACTTATCAGCAAGACTTTACCTGCCCAAAAATATTGATCCTGTTAAAAAACTTCCACTGTTCGTTTACTTTCATGGTGGTGGCTTTGTCATTGAATCAGCTTCTTCAACATCGTACCATAAACATCTTAGCATGTATTATGTTATGAGCTTATGGTATTTTATGAGAATTTTAGTTTAATTGCAATGGTTTTATTAAGGAAGAAATTGATTGAAAGTAAAATTTTGGTTCTCCTATAGAGTCCTAAAATGAAGAGGAGAGGGAAACATCGTATAGTAGCTTAGGATTAAAGTTGCACTGGCTTTTTTAATAGTTGACCCATTAAGTTATTTGGGTCGGGTATGGGTCAAATAATTATATTAAATGGGTGGGGATAATGGGATTTAAATTTCTTTATATTTTAAATTTTTTTAAAAAAATTTCACATCATGTATCATCGGAGATAGCAACTTTTCAGGTAAGAATGATTATTTGAGTTAATTATCTAAAGCTGAGTGACCATTTAGGAACATTACAAAGAAGAACGACTTTCTTGGTTTATTTATAGTTGAGTGACCATTTAGGTAATAGACTCTTTTTAGAACTTATCTCTCTACTCTGGTTTAGTTTGCAACTTGTGGATAAAAATGTAAAAAAAGATCAATGTAAGCAAAAAAAAAAAAACACAGAATTTTACTTCTTCTGGTGCGTTTTTTAATGTAGTTAAAGAACTTGGGGCAGCTACTGAGAAAACCATTAATACTAGCATTTGTCACAAGAATTGCTTCTACCTTACTACTCTGAACATTTATTATGGAGGCTACATATGTGCATATTACTTCGTTGTTCTAAAAATTATAAGCTATAATATTGAGGCTTCTACTATAAATTATACAATAATTTTATAATTTATAAAATCTATAATATATGTAAGAAAAAATGCTGTCAAATAAGTAATATAGGCACGTAAATGTAGGTGGACCATCTCATTGTAGAGTAATTAATTAAAAGAAATAAAATCAGCTGCAAGGTAATATAATCCACACATGGCACTTGATCCTTTGCATTACGATTTCTAAAAAAGCCATGGCTTTTGGTGCTTTGAAGATATTATGGAGGCTACAGTGTGGAGGTAGGCCACGCTTATTATCTACTCTAGACACCTTAGCCATAAAGACAAATAACACACGTTATCAATTTCACCGCCCATATTTTGTCCTGTTTAAATCCCAACGTTACAGCACTAGCAACTTCAATCAAACAATGGATTTAACCCCATCATCCCAAGTTGTTTATGAGATCCCTACGTTATTCCAGGTATACAAAGATGGTCGTGTCGAAAGGTTTCGAAAACATGACTTTACCCCTCCTTTAGACAATCCAGTCACAGGTGTTCGGTCTAAAGATATTGTAATTGTACCAGAAAACAACTTAACTGTACGCCTTTACCTTCCTAAAATCACCCAAAATGACCAGAAATTTCCATTCCTTGTATACTTCCACGGGGGTTCCTTTTCGATCGAATCAGCGTTTTCTACTTACTATGATAGTTACCTACACTCTTTAGCTGCAGAAACCAATGTACTTGCAATATCAGTCGAGTATCGATTAGCCCCAGAACACCCTATTCCTGCATGTTATGATGATTCTTGGGCTGTCATGAAATGGGTTGCTCAGCATGCTAATGGGGATCAAGGAACTGAACCATGGCTGAAAAGCCATGCTGACTTCTCCCATGTTTTCTTGTCAGGTAAAAGTGGCAAATAGAGTGGTCGAGTCATTTTTAGACAGATCAGAACCGGTTATATTAATAAACGAATCATGATTCAACTCTCATCTAAAGTTTACTTGGGTGAAAATGAGTTGAGTGATGGTCGATATAATTCAATTTCTCTAACATGACCTTGCCTCTCTTTTTTTGTTCTTTTCTTTTTCCTTAAATAAGGGAAGCTAATGTAATTTTTATCAAATTAGTATATCAGATCAATGTTTTAAAAGGCGGGGCCGCAAGTCGAGGCGTTTTACCTATAATGAGGCGAGGCGTTTTACCTATAATGAGGCGAGGCGTAAGTCCGAGACGTGGGGCATAAGTCCCATGGATCTTATTTTTTAATTAATTTTAAATTAATAAAATAGCATAATGAGCCAAAAAAATATCAAAAGTACAAAAAAATTAAAAATAAGAAAAGAAAATTATAGAAATAAAAGATCTAACCTTTTTAAGAATGGTAAGAAATTGAATAATGTTACAGTTTTTATGAGATACAAATAAACCATAAGGGCTTAACTTTTAAACAATTAAAAATAAAAATTTATTACTATAGAAAGTGAATAAACAATAAAAATTTATTACTATTATAATTTTAAACATTAATTCTTCATTGATAAATATTAAATTTCTACTAAATTGCAAAATAATTGAAGTCTAACAATTTTGAGTGACTGAAATAAAACATGAAGACCAACAACAAGTGGTGATGCTATAAACAACGGCTATGCTTTTTTAGATTAAGTATACAGATGATATTCATCCTTACGATATTCTTAATTATAATACATGTAATATTATGTCTCGTTAATTGAGTTATACTCAATTTTTGAATTTCTATAGATGAATATAATTTCATTTTTAAAGAAAATTGTGGATGAACAATCTTAATTAGGGAATTGGACGATCTTTGCATAGGTTCAATAAGGCGAGTTCTGAGCGTTGGGCGTTGGGCGTGCTCTGGGCGCATCATCGGGCGCTTGAGGCGTAAGTCTCATGTTAGATTTCATAATTTCAGGAACCGTGGAACTATATGATTTTCACATAAACTCTTTAATTGTAATTCAGTCAATAAACATACCTGAATCAGCCATAGCGTTCTTCTTGACTTGAATTAAGCGGAAGCACTTGATTTTATATTTTGAGAAGATCAAATATCTCTCTCTTTCCTTACTGTGTTCTTTTCAGAATAGACTATTTGATGGAAGTTACTATTCTTCTTTTATAGGCAGAGAGAGAGGACCATCAGTTATTTTCTTTTAATCCCACTCTCCATCAAAGTGGGGTTATGGGAAGTTGATCTAAAATAACTTCCCCAATAACCAATATGAATTTAGCATAATTAATAATTTATTAAACATAATTATTAATATAACGTGGGGCAAAAACTAACATTCTCCCACTTGACTCACGTGATATTATTCACTTAATGGTTTAATAAATATTTCAATCATGACGTGCACTATTAGTGCTAAATTCCAACATCATTTGTTGTTATTAAGTAAATCAACTAATACGAGTCATGGCGGTTGTACATCACTCGACATAGTCCCTTCCAAGTACTACAACATTAGTCTATTACCAAATACAACCTGTAAGAGTACATAATTGGTCCAACGATAATTCTTAGAATACTTTATCTAAGCCATAACCTGTCACTCAACATTCTCAACATTATGTATACAAGAGAAAACAGGTAATAACAGAAACATTTATATTAATGAGCTCAGAGTGTCAATCTCATAAATATCATAAAAGTCTTTACATAAAGTCATACACTGCTATCAATGACACCCATTCTTTCAACATGTTCCATAAATACTTTGGGCGATAATCCTTTCGTCAAAGGATCAGCAATCATAATTTTGGTGCTAATATCTTCAATTGACACTCTATGTTCCTGAACTTCTTCCTTAAGTTTAAGGTATTTCAAGTCTATAGGCTTAGCACCTTTTGTATACCTATCATTCTTAGAGAAGAAGACTCCCGAGGAATTATCACAATAAATTTTCAGCGGCTTGGCAATACTGTCGACTAGTCCAAGTCCTGAAACAAAGTTCCTCAGCCACTTAGCCTGAACTGCGGCCTCAAAGCATGCCACAAACTCAGCTTCCATGGTGGATCCAGCTGTGATAGATTGCTTTGCACTCTTCCACGATATTGCTCCTCCAGCTAACAGGAACAAATAACCAAATGTGGATTTTCTTGTATCCTCACAACCACCATAATCTGAATCTGAATATCCAACCACATCAAGATGGTCAGATTTTCTATAAGTGAGCATATAATCTTTTGTTCCTTGCAAGTATCTCAAAACTTTCTTTGCAGCCCTCCAATGATCCATTCCTGGATTGCTTTGATATCTGCCCAGCATTCCAACAGCAAAACTGATGGCTGGTCTGGTACATGTCTGGGCATACATTAAGCTCCCAACTACGGATGCATAAGGAATATCTTTCATTCGCTTACGTTCCAATTCATTCTTTGGACATTGATTGAGACTGAATTTATCTCCCTTCTGAATTGGAACGGGACTTGATGAGCAATTTTCCATTCTGAATCTCTCTAGAACTTTATTAATATAGGCCTTTTGAGACAACCCCAACAAACCTTGTGATCTATCTCGGAATATTTCTATCCCAATCACGTAGGTCGCCTCTCCCATATCTTTCATTTCAAAGTTCTTAGAGAGAAATTTCTTGGTGTCATACATCATACCAAGATTATTAGTAGCAAGCAATATGTCATCAACATACAAGACTAATATTATAAACTTACTCCCACTGACCTTCAGATATATACACCGGTCAACGATGTTTTCCTTAAATCCAAAGGTGACAACAGTTTCATGAAACTTAAGATACCATTGTCGGGAAGCTTGTTTAAGCCCGTATATTGACTTCTTCAGTTTACACACCATGTGTTCCTTTCCTTTAATTTCAAAACCCTCTGGTTGATTCATGTAAACTTCTTCCTCTAAATTTCCATTCAGAAAGGCAGTTTTCACATCCATTTGATGTAGCTCTAAGTCATAATGAGCCACTAAAGCCATTATAATTCTAAGTGAATCCTTTTTAGAGACAGGTGAAAATGTCTCTGTATAGTCAACACCATGTTTCTGAGTGAAACCGTTGGCAACAAGTCTGGCCTTGTGACGTTCAATATTACCATCTGAGTCACGTTTGGTCTTAAAGACCCATTTACACCCGACTCTTTTGCAACCTTCTGGTAACTCAACAAGGTCCCAAACTTCATTATGTTGCATGGATTTCAACTCATCTTTCATAGCATCTAACCACTTATCAGAATTATTACTTTCAATGGCCTGTGAAAATGAAACTGGATCATCATTGATTTCTAAATCATCCAAATCAATTTCGGGATCAATTTCTGACTCATGTAGATATACCAAAAAATCATCAGAAATAGCATTTCTCCTTTGTCTTTGAGATTTTCTTAATGCTACTTCTTGCGGTACGTCTACTACAGGTTCATTGATTATGTTTTCATTATGAAGAGCAGGATCATTATTTTGTTGTTCTTGTTGGTTGTTAGGCGGTACAACAACTTCGGGAACAATAATTTTAGGAGAAGTACAGGGTAAAGGAATTTGCACCCTAACTTCCCTAATTTCCACATTACGTGGTTCTTCACTCCCACTAACTTCACCATTCTCAATGAACCTAGCATTTCCAGTTTCAACAATTCTCGTACTATGGTTAGGACAATAAAATCTATACCCCTTTGATTTTTCTGGATAACCAATAAAGAAACCACTGATTGTTCGTGGATCCAGTTTCTTTTCTTGTGGATTATAGATTCTTACTTCTGCCGGGCAGCCCCAAACATGCAGGTGCCTTAAACTAGGTTTCCTACCAGTCCAAATTTCAAAAGGTGTCTTTGGAACTGCCTTACTAGGAACCCTATTTAGTAAGTACACGGCAGTCTTTAAATCATACATCCACAATGAAGCGGGTAAAGATGAATTACTTAACATACTCCTAACCATTTCAATTAATGTACGATTACGCCTTTCTGCCACACCATTTTGTTGTGGTGTGCCAGGCATTGTGTATTGAGCACATATGCCACGCTTTTCGAGGAATTTAGCAAATGGACCAGGGTATTGTCCAGTTTCATCATATCTTCCATAATACTCACCACCTCTATCTGACCTAATTATTTTCACATTTCTGTCTAATTGCCTTTCAACCTCATTAATAAATACCTCTAAAGCATTTAATGCTTGAGATTTTTCGTGCAACAAATAGACATAACCATAACGTGAAAAGTCGTCAATAAAGGTGATAAAGTATTTTTCCTTACTGAAAGATGGAATATCAAAAGGACCACAGATATCAGTGTGTATAATTTCAAGAAGCTGTGTGCTTCTTGTGGCTCCTTTCTTTGTGTGTTTTGTTTGTTTTCCTTTAATACAATCCACACAAATATTTAGATCTGTAAAATCTAAATCTGGAAGGATTTCATTCTTAACTAATCTTTCCAGTCTTTCTTTAGATATGTGACCTAAACGTCTATGCCACAAATAAGCAGAGTGTTCATTAACCAAACTACGTTTGGTTCCAACATTATGGTGCAGAGTTAAGAGGGTTTCAGCAAACAGATTATCAAGATTTAATTTGTATAAACCATCACAAAGAATACCAGAACCAATGAGATGATTATGTTTAAACAAACTAAAACATCCATTGCCGAAATTAAAAGAGTATCCAGTCTTGTCTAACTTAGACAAAGAAACTAAATTTCTAGAAATAGAAGGTACATAATAAGTTTCAAATAAGTCTAAGTGACGCCCAGTATATAGGATTAAATGATAAGTCCCGATAGCTTGAACTGGAGCCTTCACTCTATTCCCCATGTACACAAATCTTTCATTCTGATTTATGGTTTGGGTTGTAAGGAATCCCTGCATCGTATTAGAAACATGAACAGTACAACCAGAGTCAATCCACCAAGTATTATAAGGAACTTCAGTTAAATTTGATTCGAGACAAGTAAAAGCACAAGGCTTACCTTTCTTCTCAAACCATGCCTTACGTTTCAGGCAGTCTTTCTGAAAGTGTCCAGATTTTCCACAGAAACGACACTTATCATTCTTGTGTTCCTTCTTACGTACTTGATGAGAGGACTCACTAACATTATGGTTCTTCTGTTTGCCCTTAACATGCTTCTTTCCTTTCTTTCCAGCTCCTTGATGGCCTACAACGTTAATGGAGTGGGTTCCTTGGTTCTTTAGCCTTGTTTCCTCCTGAACCAGCATTCCGTGCAATTCATGCACGTTCCATTTGTCTTTCATGGTATTATAGTTCATTTGGAAAGGACCATACTCAGACGGTAATGAGTTGATGATGAACTGCACAAGGAAATTTTCATCCACTTCCATTCTCAGAGTCTTAAGTCTTGCTGCTATGTTTGTCATTTCTATGACATGCTCATGCATGGTACGTGAACCATCAAACTTCATGGTGGTCAAAGTACCCATTAATGTCCCAGCAAGAGACTTGTCAGCAGTTTGAGAGCGTTCTTCTACAAGTCTTAGAAGCTCTTTGGCACTTTCAGTGTTGGGAAGAGCAGACTTAATGTTGCCCGCTATACTCATTCACATGAACATTAAGCTTAATCTGTTAGACCTGTCCCACTGCTTAAAATATGACTTTTCTTCAGCAGTGCTAGTTGCAGTAATAGCAACTGGCTTCTCAGTGTAGAGTGCAACATCAAGATCCAAAACTCCGAGATGGAATTTGATCTGTTCGCACCACTCCGAGAAGTTCAGTCCGTTAAAAGCCGTAATAGAAGCAGAGTGCGAATGAAGAGCAAGTGCTGCAAATAGAATATGCTCATTCGTTAACACTTTGAGTTATAAACTAAACATACTATTAGATTCAGAATTATACTTGAAGTGTATCCTGATGTTCACCTTTGGGAAAAACGCCAAAATACTAACTTTAGACATTATGATGCTTAATATAAATTAACATAATTTGATAATTTTTTTTAATAATGTACCTATTAATAATATTTATTATCTTTGGATAATAAAGAAAACTAATGGCACATCTAAATTATCTCTTTAATGTTCAAAGATTATAAGGACAAACGATCAACCTTTGGGCGATCCATAAATGTCCTATAACCATGAAATTCAATTTACCCATTAATATTTTATCAATTATAAGCATCGAGATTTATGGGTAATTGAATATAAGTTCAATCATTTTGGAATTAATTATTCATAAAAGATTCGACCACTTTGGTGATTAACGAATCGTATATAATAATTCCAAATAAAATTGAAAAAGTAGTTTTCTATTCGAAGACAATGTATATAGAAAACTATTACTTTAAAATAGATTCATAAATTATATTCCTTACTAGTTCTCTGCTAGACAACATTCAGAGAGTTGTAATGCTTTACACATCACAATTCCTTTTAGTTTTATTAACTTAAATCTAAGATAAAACCATAATGACTTTATAGAGTAAGACTAATGGCTTACAAGAATTCTGCACCTATCTCAATTATGACATGCGTGGTTCAATTCATTATGAGCCACAATATCTTACTATATGGCAGGTGTAACTTTCATAGAATACACTATACAATTTTCTTTATGGAATCAAGAAAAATATGATGCCCTTTAATTTCTTTTGGTGGTTATCAACATTAAAGGATTCTAATATACTTGAACACAATATCAAGTTGATAAATACCTGAACCTTAATTCAAGTGACGATTCCATAAGGAGAAAGTTTAGAGGCGAAAACAACTACTAGCAGTATACATAAATCCCTATGTAACATAATTAGGGTTCACATAATAGAAAAATAAGACTGTAGTTTTACGGAAAATCATCAGTTCCTTAAACCTTTGCTCGGATACCACATGTTAGATTTCATAATTTTAGGAACCGTGGAACTATATGATTTTCACATAAACTCTTAATAATTGTAATTCAGTCAATAAACATACCTGAATCAGCCATAGCGTTCTTCTTGACTTGAATTAAGCGGAAGCACTTGATTTTGTATTTTGAGAAGATCAAATATCTCTCTCTTTCCTTAATGTGTTCTTTTCAGAATAGACTATTTGATGGAAGTTACTATTCTTCTTTTATAGGCAGAGAGAGAGGACCATCAGTTATTTTCTTTTAATCCAACTCTCCATCAAAGTGGGGTTATGGGAAGTTGATCTAAAATAACTTCCCCAATAACCAATAGGAATTTAGCATAATTAATAATTTATTAAACACAATTATTAATATAACGTGGGGCAAAAACTAACATCTCACGGATCTAAGCCCCGTCCAAGAGTCTCAGGACGTTTTGCTAGTTCCACGCCCCGAGGCGAGTCCCGGGCGAGTCCCCGGACGAGTTTTTTAAAACAGAGTATCAGATTCTTTCTAATTACTAAAATGAAATCTTCAAATTTCATTTCATATATCTGGATTTGAGTTGCATTTGATGAATTGGATTAACTTGACCCCTTTAGTAACCAAATAGTTTGATGGGGTCAAGTTAATAAATGGTTATAACCAAACCGTTGAACTTGAACGTGTTACTAAGTTAATTTTGCCACTTGTATTTGCAGGTGACAGTGCAGGAGCCAATATTGCTCATAACATGATGGTGCGAGCAAGTGTAGATGAAGATAAACTAGGAGATGGCTTGAGGCTTGTGGGCATGGCATTAATTCACCCATATTTCGGCAACAATGAACCAGATAGAATTTGGTCGTATTGTTGTCCAGAAAATCCCAAAACGGATGATCCAAGATTCAATCCAGCAGCTCATCCGAATTTACTGTCTAAGCTTGTTTGCTCCAAGATTTTGATATGCACTGGGGAAAAGGATTTTTTAAGAGATAGAGGCTGGACATACTATGAGGCTCTTAAGAAATGTGGATGGAAAGGCGAGGTGGACATTAAGGAATCAGAAGAGGAAGAGCATGTCTTCCATTTGGTTAAACCAACTTGTGAGAGAGCTAAAGCCCTGATGAAATGGCTGGCTGATTTCTTTCATCAATCCAGCTGAGAGACATTGACTCATAAAATTTCTTCACTACTTCAGTTGCTTCTAAATTTTCTTATGATCAAATAAGTCAATGTTGAGGCCGTTTGTGCTTGTATTTTTACACTTTACCCTACAAGGAAACTCTATGTTTTTACTCTTGAAAGGCAATTTTAAGGTGTGACTAAAACAAAGGTGAGATACATCTCTATAGAGCTTTAATTATATTGAAACCAGCATAGCTCCTTAAGTTAAAACTAATATCCAAATTAACTTTTTTTGTCAAACATAATTGGGGAAACCTATTTGGAAAATACAAAAGGCACTATAATACCATGGCTGTGGATCTTTTTACCTCTTCAGCTCTTCTCCATAAACACTAAGCCACAAACCGTTGGCCATATTAGGATATTAACAAACCTAACCAGTTTGCTAATTATTCTTCCATAATAGTGTCATTTGCCTTTAGTCCAAACTAGCTAGCGTTATTGATATTGACGACCACATGTACCGTAGATAATACTCCCTCAGTCTCAATTTATGTGGCGGTGTTTGACTTGACACGAAGTTTAAGAAATAAAAGTTGACTTTGTAAATATTTAAATTTATCCTTAGTTGTGGCGTACGGGCTATGCTCATATAAATTGTTTGTATGTTGGAATAACATTTTCTAATGCAATCTAATTGACTTACTTCTAGCGGTCCAAAACTTAGGAAAAAAGGATAGATGTGGACGTCTGAAAAAGAAAAAAAATAAGTTAGGACGAATGGGAAGGTCTCTGTCCTCTAGAAACTGTTCGGTGATATTATTCAAGCTCTGAATTATAATAGAATGACGTCCTTTTTTGATTTGAGGAATTGATTAGTTTTGTTTCAATACAAATTTTCTTACATTTTATAAAATATTTTAGTTTGTTGTAATACTATTTTTCGAAAATATTAAAAAAAAAGTCTAAGAAAACAATGTTTTGAGTGATAACATTCAATAATCTATGCCATGTTAGAGACGTTACCTTTATTCTTGTATACATTTGTTTGTCTTCTAATTGGAACATAAAATTATTGAGTTTAGGCAAACAACCAAGAAAATTCCAAAACCAAATTCTTGCTACTATGTATTAAGTAAATGCCACAGCACTTCTTTTTGAGTATTACCAAACTTCCACCACAACTTAGCTTTCAGCAGTAATGGCAGAAATAGAACATGATTTTTTTCCATTGATGAGAGTTTACAAAGATGGTAGAATCGAGAGGTTACTAGGAGAAGGTATAGTTCCAGCTGAAGTGGATCCTGAAACAGGTGTACAAATCAAAGATGTTGAAATTGATCCAAGAATCAACTTATCAGCAAGACTTTACCTGCCCAAAAATATTGATCCTGTTAAAAAACTTCCTCTTTTTGTTTACTTTCATGGTGGTGGCTTTGTCATTGAATCTGCTTCTTCACCATCGTATCACAAGCATCTTAGCATGGTAGCTAATGAAGCCAATGTTGTAATTGCCTCTGTTAATTACAGGTTAGCTCCTGAATATCCATTACCTATAGCTTATGAAGATTCATGGGCTGGTTTTAAATGGATTGTGTCACATGCTAAAGGTGATGGACATGAGCCATGGTTAAATGATCATGCTGATTTTAATCATGTGTTTTTTGGTGGAGACAGTGCTGGTGGTAATATTGCACATCATATAGCTATTCGGGTTGGGTTAGAAAAGTTGGATGGTATGAATCTTGATGGTATTTTTCTTGCTTGTCCATTTTTTTGGGGCAATGAGTTGATTGATGGTGAGGGTGAAAACATGGAAGCTAAAGATTATGTTGAAAAGCTTTGGTGTTTTGTCCATCCGAATAGTTCCGGGTTAGATGATCCGTTGATAAACCCGGAAAAGGATCCGAATTTGAGTAGTTTAGGGTGTGGAAAAGTACTTGTTTATGTTGCTGGAAAAGATCCATTGAGATATAGGGGATTTTATTATAAGGAGTTGTTGGGGAAATGTGGGTGGCAAGGGACTGTGGAAGTTGTGGAGATTAAGGATGAGGAACATGTGTTTCACTTGTTTGCTCCTACAACTGAGAATGGCATGGCTGTGATGAAAAAGTTGGTCTCTTTTCTTAATCAAGACAAGGCCTAATGAAGGAGAAGACCTATCATGGCATTTTTCATTTTTAGTTGTTGTTCCTATCCAATGTACTTGAGGAACAAAAATAACATGAGAAGACATGAGGAAGGATATTGATCATAGCTTTATTTGTAATGATGTGATGAAAATATCAATGTCTATTCCTTCTCTTTTACTTTCTTTGGTAATTTGATTAATCTTGTTGAAGTTAATTTTAATCACCTAAAGTCTTTCAATTTAAAGCTGAATTTGTCGAGATCAATGAGAGCCAAAATAAGTTTATATGGGATGATAATAGTGATCCACAACAATTCAAGTGTCATTGTTTAGTGCAGCATCACTCTTACTTGGTTGAAGTTGCTTTAGGTATTGTTGTTTGGTTTAGTAACCAGTCTATTGCATTTGACTATTCCTTTTGATCAAACACGTTACAGTTTTCCTTTTGAACCAAACACGTCACAATATTGTTACTATTTGGTTTCATCTTGTTGCAATGTAGTTCAATAATAATAAAACCTTACACCATTAATGTTAGAGCAACTTAATCAATTTTAATTATTACAAAGAAAGTAAAAGAATCAAGGAGATTAACTATCAAATTATACTAAGTTTCAATGCTATGCACTTTATATTCGAGTTTTCCCTTAAAACAACTACTTTGTATTTAAACTCTAAAATTACAATATTTGTAAATATCATTATATTTAGAGATGGTAAAATCAATTTTTTTTAGTAAAGCGGCTCAATTCAACCATTTATAACATCTAGTTATATTTCAATATCAACTTATAAGCATAACTACAAACAACCATATATTAAATCTCTATTGGAACTATATGAACTTTCCGCTTAACAAATATACATTATTAATAGAAAGTGTACAATAAAAAAAAATAATGGTCAAATGCATTAGTTATCACTAGAGTACTATTCCTTAACATTTCTTAAGCCTATATTCTCCTTAATTTGTGTGTGTTTTTTAAATTCCAAACATTTCTCCTTTATATCTTACTCCATTGATCTTGGACTGCTTTTTTCGTATTATATTGATCAAAGGTAACCATAAAAATCTAAATATTGCTTAAATTTAGGCTTGGGCATCGAGCGAGCTGAGCCCAAGCCGAGCTTATTATACTACTGAGTCTAGCCGAACTTTATACCATACCGAGCGAGATGAGTCCGAGCTGATCCTGAGCAAAGCTCAACCAAGTTTTGTTAGAGTTTGACAATTTCATACTTTAAGCTACTAACAACAACAACAACATACCCAGTGTATCCCACAAGTGGGGTCTGGGGAGGGTGAGATGTACGTAGACCTTACCCCCATTAAGATGGATAGGCTGTTTCCGAATACTTTAAGCTACTAAGCTAGAGAAAAATGCATCATTGTTGGAAATGAGCTTTGACCGAACCGAGCCGAGTTGAACATTGAATGAGGCCTAACGGAATCGAGCCTCTTTTTGAAATGAGCCGAGCCGAGCTAAAATGCAACCGAGCGGAGAGCTCCGAGCCAGCTCAACTCTATGCCTAGTCCTACTTAAATTGAAGAACAACCCTAACTCCACAGCTTGTTAGTGTATTTGTTTTTTTCCTTTCTCTAATTTGGGAGGTAGGGAAGCTTGCTAAATGGCCTAAAATTCTCCACATAAAACAATTTTATGCAAACACCAAAAAAAAAAAAAAAAAAAAAAATAGTACTAAAACACCAAAATTAATTTTGACCGTTCACCAAGAAAACCCCTTACACGATATTTCTATATTTCCCTCCTAATAACCAAAGCCCCCTTCCATATCTTCTTCACCTTATTAAACTTTCTCCTCAAGCCTTGCATTAAAATGGAGAGGGCGGTGTTACTACGCTCCACTTCTTTTTCTAGAATCTTCTCACGCTCTTCACACAAGCTCGCTTCTCTCTCTTCTTACTCCCTTAAACGACACCGTTTACTTCAAAACCTTCACCGCCGCCGTTCACTTCTCCGTAACGGTACACGTGGCTTATCTCCTTCACTTAACTTGCAAAGACAGTTTTACCCTCTCTCTGTTCGTGCTATTGCCACGTCAGCACCTCAATCCTCTCAAGGTATTAAACAATGAAGTTGAATTTTAATTTTTTTTATAATTTTTGTTTTTTTTTTTACTGTAATTGATTTTAGTTTTGTTTTAATTGTTAGAGTTTATTGGTGCTGATGATGAAGTTGCTGAGAAATACGGATTCGATAAAGTATCGGAGCAGTTTATCGATGAATGTAAATCTAGAGCTGTTTTGTATAAACATAAGAAAACTGGAGCTGAAATTATGTCGGTTTCTAATGACGATGAGAATAAAGTCTTCGGCATTGTGTTCAGGACGCCTCCGTAAGTTTTTTAGTTATGTGCTTATGCTTTATTAGTGTTATTAACTGTCAATGTGGCTAATGAGCTTATTTACTTGGTTTATTTAACTGTAATGAAACGAAACGTTGCATAGCAAGAGCTACTTGCCCGTAGAAAATGAGAATTTGATGAATCTGCCTGTTGTTACTTTTAATTGGAAATGAGCATTCTGTTCCTTATCAGTTACTATTGTTAAACGAATTGTTATCTTTTAGAGATATGAGATGAAGCAATAGAATGCAAGAGCTACTCGCCCGTGAAAAAGAGATTTTAATGAATTTGCTTGTGTGCTTTTGATCGAAAATGAGTATTTTGTGGCTTATCATTAATTGTTAAATGCAGGAAAGATTCTACTGGAATTCCTCACATATTGGAACATAGTGTACTTTGTGGTTCAAGGAAGTATCCGTTGAAAGAACCCTTTGTTGAACTGTTGAAGGGAAGCTTGAACACTTTCCTGAATGCTTTCACATATCCAGATAGGACATGTTATCCTGTGGCATCCACGAATGCAAAGGTCAGGAAAGCATTACAAGTTGAACATCATTTTGGAACATAAAGTGTGCTTTAATCTAAAATATGCTTACGTTTTCCAAACAGGATTTCTACAACCTGGTTGATGTATACTTAGATGCTGTCTTTTTCCCTAAATGTGTGGAAGATTTCCAAACATTTCAACAAGAGGGTTGGCATTATGAACTGAATGACCCTTCCGATGACATAACATTTAAAGGCATTGACTTCATTTTCTTGCGCTTTTATCAATGTTCAGCTTTATTGTCTTTGAACTTTTATGTCTTCCTCTTTGATTCCTACTGATAGTGGTGCATCTGCAGCGTGTCCTTGAATATCTTATCAAATCTTTTGTGTAAAACTTCAGGGGTTGTGTTCAATGAGATGAAAGGAGTTTATTCTCAGCCTGATAATCTAATGGGCCGAACTTCCCAGCAGGTACGGATCCCACACTTATTGACAGGCTTGATTTTTTTGTTTTGTTTTTTGAACAGGCTTTATCATTGTGTTTTCATCTTGTTGGCTCTTTTTACACGTGTTTACAAAATATTTTCTTTAGCCGAGGGTCTTCCGGAAACAGCCTCTCCACCTTGGTGGGGGTAAGGTCTGCGTACTGTACGCACCCTCCCCAGACCCCACTTGTGGGATATCACTGGTTTGTTGTTGTTGTAGTCGCACACCACATTTCTATAAGGGTGCCAAACTGATTAGCTGATTAGCTATTTGAATTTTCTTAGTTGTTTATCTGTCCGTGGAAAGGATTGATTGTTGCTGCTGAATATTATATAATGTTTTTTTAATTGATTTGATATACTAACTGACTATAACTGCATAATGTGCTTTAGAAATGCTGGTGACAAACAGAATCCATTTCTTAGCTCACTCAATAATTTATATCCTCCCAAGTCCCTAACTGAAAGGCCTTTTTCCTACACTTCTCTCTTATTAAGACTGGTATATTATGAACTTGTCCTATTTGCATTTGGCAGCGAGTTCTTATGTGCTGATATCTTGAAGTTCTCTATTGATGCTTATAGTGTTTAGGCAGAGGGGTGTGCTGAAAAGGGGGAAGCACCACTGGAAGGGGGAAATTTCTTTATAAGTGCATCAGAAGAGAAGTTTGTGCATATGCCCGAAAATTTCCTTGTGTGATTTTGAGCTTGAAAAATAAAATGTTCTTTGGTTTTTTCTTATTGATTGA
Organism: Petunia x hybrida; assembly: GCA_037355625.1. NCBI lineage: Eukaryota > Viridiplantae > Streptophyta > Magnoliopsida > Solanales > Solanaceae > Petunia > Petunia x hybrida. Next base: position 3,149,044 of record JBBBVM010000536.1, read on the forward strand.
TATTAACTTTGTCGATTTTTACCAGATAAAGCAAAGAGGAATAAAAGGATAACAGTTGGTAGAATTATTTGGATAACATTTACATGCTGATTGTAACTGTGACAATGATGCAATTCAGCTTAGTGATATCAGTTCTTTTTTACCTTCCGCGGACGGGGGCAGGGAAATTCAAACTGGAAAATAAAAGCAGAATCAATCTTAATTCAAGAGTTTAAAAGCTTATGCTATATTGTACAAGAACTGTTTTTATATGTCGTGACATATGTCTTCTGCAGGCACTTTTTCCTGATAATACCTATGGTGTTGATAGTGGTGGTGACCCACGAGTAATTCCCAGCCTTTCTTTTGAGGAATTTAAGGTTTGTAGTCTCTTTCATATTGGTTTGCTTGTTCGGGGATTATAAACTTAAATGACTTAGCAACCTTTTGTATTACACAGCCAATCATCATTGTTTGATTATGGGGCCGATTCTTGGATATTTGTTGCTTTGTAGTATTTTCCAATGTCTCTTGTCATGCTTGCGGTGAGGTGTCGAGTTGAAGTTGGATGCTCCTTGAGAACTGTGGGCTTGAATTGTTTGTGGGTGTAATATATGTAAAGTTTCATCACTCATTCTCTAATCAAATTGTGCTTAGATGTCTCAAACAACAACAACTAAGCCTCAATCCCAAACAGGTTGATGTCGGCTTTATGAGTCTCATTGTCCATGTTCCTCTACTTAAGCTCAATCATGTCATCATAATACCAAATAGAAAAAAAGTGGAAAATAGGATAGATATATGCAAATAATAGTAATAGTAAAAGATATTAGTACTAAAAAGGTCCCTATATGTGCTGAGATGTCTCTATTTAAAAAACAAAATCAAATAGGTTCGTCAACCTTGAAACTAGGTGTGGTACATGTTGATTAACAAAAGCTGGCTATCTAACCCATCGCCTGAGATGGATGAAGCGACATACTTATTAATAAAAGTTATAAAGGAATTGCGGCAGAAATTAGAAGTTAGTACAAGAAAACTAGCCACTACATTTGAACTAGAGGTGAAAACTATTTAGTTGAATCTGAATTAAAAAATTAAAGTAGTGTCTCAGTTGATTAACATGGTTCACTTAACATATTTCACATGAATTGTTGTTTTGTCGGTTCGTTTCTCCATATATGGGCGCTGCTTTGCTATGCGATATTCATGGTGCATTAACATTATGTTTCTGTGTGTGTCTGTATTTTCTTCATATTTGCCTTCTTCGCTAAAGTGGCATTTACTAATTACCAGACTAATTGCAATCTTTGGTGCTTCTACTCTTTGCTTTTGATAGCACCAAGAAGTACATAGGCAAAAATTTTGAGTCAATAATATACTAATTAATGGTCATGGTTTGTGTGATAAGCTGTCCTTATATGGGTGGAAAGAATACCCAGGTCCTTGTCAGCAGTTGGACAAAAATGAATCTTGGTTAGTAGGTTATGTTGATGGTAGAATTTTAAATGTTAGGTAGATTGTTTAGTTATACTATTTAAAGAGTTAAGTTCTTAGATTGGATATAGTCCTACAACGGACAATATCAGGCGGATCCAGGATTAGAATTCAACTTTGAAGCACGACTCTTTCTATTTCTGTGCTGGCATTTGACTTGTCTCCCTTCCTCTTTCAATCGAAAGACTCGACGCAGATAGCTCTCCGTCTCATCTCATGGCAAATTGCATTGGCATAACTAGAATTATCAACAACTCCTTTTCATTTTTCTTTTCTTTCTCCTCTTCTTTTCTACTTGTCTGTTTTTTGTTTTCAGACGTACTTCCTAGCTCTATTTCACTTTCAGAAGTACCGGGTGCCACACTATTTTGAATGTAGAAGGGAGGGTTGCTGAAAGAGAGGTAGATATGGGAGAAGGGGAAAGGTTTGTTCGTAGCTAAAATTTAACTTATGTTTTGCTTAAAAACTAAAAGAAAGTCAGCAGTACTTAATTAAAGAGAAAATTCAACAAAAAATAAGTGGAAAAGCTAGCATACAAATGTATTATCGGGGTGGCATAAGTCCTAAACAGAGGAATCCAAAAAGAAGAATTCACGAATGCAGCAGCCAAGAATCGAACTTGGGTCCCTGGGAATTTAACTTTGAGCTTGCACCACTGGCACCATCCAGACCTTCAGTACACCGGGTGCCACAACTACTATTTATCCTATTTCTGATACATATATACATATATATACACAGTTACATAGATCCGCCCCTGAATATCATATGTATTGTGTTTGACACCCATACATAGGTGACTTGTATTCAATTATTCTTGGATAAGGCAGGTGACTTGTATTCATTTAAAATCTTATTTTCTATCTTAAACATAAATTTTGAGTTCTTTGGTCTTTGTAGAGATTTAAGTGATTTTCAGCTTTAGGTAAGTGGTCTTGTGCTGCTTCTCGGGCAAAGTCTTGCCTCTCTTTTCTCTTTCTGATGACGGATTTGGTGGCACCTTACCTCTTCTATAGTGACCCTTCTGTCCAACAATTTTTAAGGCACTAACCTTCCGCGAAATCAATCTAGGCGTTTCTTGTGAGAGTTTTCGATGGTGACTTCTACAGAAATTTTCATCAACTACTGTGGGAACATTAATGGTTCCAAAATAAGTAAACTCAAGTTAGTTTCTCAACCTAGAGTTGCTAGGGGCATGTTGGAAAGATTTAGTGTTACTGTTAAAGTATCAAAGTTCACTGAAAGAGAAGTCCCTAAATTGGATATTATTACACATTGGACGAATATTGTGTATTGTTAGGCAGCGCATCTTGGATTCATTACACCATAAATCACTTTCTTTCTCTAATATTTTCTCATAATAGTTATGCCCCAAAAAGCTGAAAAGGGTCTTATTGATTAATCTAGAAGTTTAATTACAGAACTTGCTTATGCTGCTGATCATTACATGCTAGCATAGTTGAGTCATTAATGGGAAACTTCTCTACTTCTTTTTGGAAGTCATTGGTCTGCAATGCGATCTTCTGAATAATTTTTTGCCACAATCGGTAAATTCAGTCCCCATCATGACAAAATGAAAAGGAAATGCACAATGGGACCATGCTATTTTATCGATGAATATCTACTGTATAGGTCGGTGATGCATCAATATGTCTTCCTGGTTCGTTTCAACTACTCTTAGTACGTGGTTATGCTGGAAAAGGGGAGAGTAGTCATGACTAATTAACTAACATATCTGTCTAAATTCTTCTACTAAGATATTGATTCCTTAGCCTCTTAACTTCACTGGTGTTTTGTGTGTATATATTTACAGGAGTTCCACAGGAAATTTTACCATCCCAGCAATGCAAGGATATGGTTTTATGGAGATGATGACCCAAATGAACGTCTACGGATCTTAAGTGGTACTTATTTATTTATCTCTTTTAGGTTCAAATGAACATGAATGGTATCAATTCTTATGGTTTGCTTATGCTGAACGTCTGCGGAGTTTGTCTTGAAAACGTTGGCACATCTCATGTTCATATTATATGTGTAATTATGTGCAGAGTACTTGAACATGTTTGATGCCAGTTCAGCTCCTCTTGAATCAAGAGTTGAACCACAGAAACTATTTTCTGAGCCGGTCAGGGTCGTAGAAAAGTATCCTGTTGGGGAAGATGGGGACCTGAAAAAGAAGAACATGGTATGCCTTAATTGGTTGCTATCTGACAAGCCACTGGATTTAGAAACTGAGCTTGCCTTAGGTTTTATGGATCATCTGCTGTTGGGGACTCCAGCTTCTCCCTTGAGGAAGATCTTGCTAGAAAGTGGCTTGGGAGATGCTATTGTTGGGGGAGGGATTGAGGATGAGCTCCTTCAGCCTCAGTTTAGCATTGGGTTGAAGGGTGTCGCAGAAGAGGACATTCAAAAGGTTGAAGAACTGGTCATGAGCACTCTAAAAGACTTAGCTGAGAAAGGTTTTGATACAGATGCTGTGGAGGCATCAATGAATACAATTGAGTTTTCTCTTAGAGAAAATAACACTGGCTCATTTCCACGTGGTTTAGCCTTAATGCTCCGATCCATTGTAAGGGAAAGCTTTAATTCGATTTGTCTTTTATGTTTATTGTCTTCACTTACAATCTTTTTGCTTTTTCTTTGAAAGAATGATTTATGTTCTTTTTCTGTGATGTTTCTTCAGGGGAAGTGGGTTTATGACATGGATCCATTTGAACCACTAAAGTATCAGAAACCTTTGGAGGCCCTGAAAGCCAGAATAGCTAAAGAAGGGTCCAAAGCTGTTTTTGCTCCTTTAATAGACCAGTACATCTTGAGAAATCCGCACTGTGTAACAGTGGAAATGCAGGTTATTATCATTGATGCTGACTTCCTTTCTTTGAGAAGATATAAGCTCTTTCCATCGGTTAAATATGGGTGTTTTTTTAAATTCAGCCTGACCCAGAGAAGGCATCTCGTGAGGAACAAATAGAAAGAGAAACTTTGGATAAAGTTAAGGCAAGCATGACCCAGGAGGATCTTGCGGAGCTGGCTCGGGCAACCCAGGAGCTACGGTTAAAGCAAGAGACCCCTGACCCACCAGAAGCTCTAAAGAGTGTCCCTAGCCTCTCTCTGCAAGATATTCCTCGAGAACCTGTTCATGTTCCAACAGAGGTAATCATGACTTCTGTTTTTCTTTGCTTTGATTATGTAAAAGGGATCCCATTTTAGTTCAACTCATTGAGCTTTTTATTGTAGGTTGGAGACATCAATGGGGTTAAAGTTTTACGCCATGACCTCTTCACAAATGATGTGCTTTATGCTGAAGTGGTTTTCAACATGAGCTCATTGAAGCAAGAGCTGCTACCATTGGTCCCACTTTTCTGGTAATATGTTTCACTGAACTTCTTAGGTACTGAAGTGTATTGCCCGGTGATGCCCCATCCCTTTCAAAAGAAAAGGATGAAAAAGAGAAGTTTCTAAAGAGAAGTAAAAACAACTAAGTGGAGATAAATGAACTTAGAATCCATTGGCTATGGCATAGTATAAGTTAAACTCATGAAGGACTTGGCTGGACCAGTGGTTGCATTTTCATACTGTTTTCACTTGTTATTTAAACTCGGTAATATACGTCACGTAGGCTTTTTCTGTTGCTGTATCTTGGGTTATAGGAGAGGCATCCACTTTCTGTAATGAAGACATTTCCACGCTCTAGCATTAGAATCGCCCTTGTTCTTGGTGTTTGCGGTGCTCTGTCTTCATGATCAGATTGCATCTTCAATTCTGCTTTCAGCTGAAATAGGTTCTAGTGACTTAGGTGTTTGCCTATGGGGCTTAGGCAGGGTAATTTGGGTGGCAGATCCTGAAGAAGAATGTTATATACTTATGGCATATCTATCCTTTTTTTGTTTCTTCTATTCAATTCTAGTCCAACCATATTCTAGTATCTTCAAGTTGGGTGTACTTTAGAATTTTTTACAATTGTGTGTGATTGAACTCAAAAGCTAGTGGGCTACAACATGAGGAGGAGCAGGGTTATGATGATCTCAGAGGCCACAGTGTCTTTTAACTGCTGGAATTGGAATGGAAGTTGTATAAATAAGTTCATGCGCTCTGTTTATCCTATGTGTGAGGCCAATCTAGTTTTTTTCTGGTAGTAAAGATGTGATATCATGGATTATAGATATATTTGTTACTGATGAGCAAAATTTACCAACAGTCAATCTCTGCTGGAAATGGGCACAAAGGACTTAGACTTTGTGCAGTTGAACCAGTTGATCGGACGGAAAACTGGTGGGATATCAGTCTATCCTTTCACCTCATCCGTGCGCGGCAAGGTGGATCCATGTAGCAAGATAATTGTTCGAGGCAAAGCCATGTCAGAGCGTACTGAAGATCTATTTAACTTGGTAAATCAGCTCCTTTGGTAATTGATAGCTGCAAATGGTTATCTTCCAATATATTTTGAGTTTTCCTATTGGTTTAATTAATGAGCTCTACCTTGGAGATAAGAAAGAGAAGATGAGGGCAATACTATGATGTAGTGTTGGGGCAAGTGCTATAAGACATACCTTCCTTCTTTTAAAATCGTATGATCCTCCCTTATGTTAGAATTTAGATTTGGAGCAAAAGTATCATAATTCTCAAAGCACACCAACTTGAGAAGGATGACAATATGATAAAGCCATAGTTTCAATCTGGATGGAGATTTCATTAAATATCAGTTGTGTTTGCTCTCTTCCTTAAAGACGTCGTAATCATGTTCATAAAGTATCAAACATAGTGATAAAATTTTCTTAGACATTTAACTTATCTGGTATAGATGAATTTACTTGGTAGAAATATAGTCCAAGCTCTACTAATGGACCTTGTCTCGGTTAACTCTTGTTGCTTGCATTGCTTTTTCTCCTAGCTTCCCCTATTTATGATTTGAAGTCCTTCTTTATACTGTAGTATGAACCATCTTCGAGCTACTAACTGAATCAATAACTTGGTAGATATTTGTGAAGCTAGTGGTTTGTCTAGCCATCTTTTTTATTGAAAAGATCGTGTTTATTTGCTTGTTGTAGATCAACCGTGTTCTTCAAGATGTCCAACTTAATGACCAAAAGCGATTCAAGCAATTTGTTTCTCAAAGCAGAGCAAGAATGGAGGTATGCTTTTTAAGTTTTGCAACAAGATCTTTGGTAAATGAATATGCACGACGTACTATCTAATTTTATTTCATGAACTTTTGGATCTAGAATCGACTAAGAGGCAGTGGGCATAGCATTGCTGCTGTAAGGATGGGTGCAAAACTTAATGTTGCCGGATGGATATCTGAGCAAATGGGTGGTGTCAGGTTAGATGACCTTTATCCCTTTACTATTGAATGACTTTGTCCCACTGATGGTTGTTGGACAATTTTTCAATCCTCAATGGGCCTATCCCCTGGGTACGTATGTATTGATCCTGATTGAGTTGCTTTTGTTGATTCAAATATATCTTTATGATGTTCTAGCCGTGTTGGTCGCAGTAATTTATTTTAGTCAGATTGAGTTAAGTCTAGACGTCCTCTCGTCAGAAAAAAGAAAATGTAAATATCTGGAACAGGATAATTACGTCTTCCTTGTGTGTTTGCAGCTACTTGGAATTTCTAAAGGGTCTTGAGGACCAAATTGAAAAGGATTGGCCCCAAATATCTTCATCCCTTGAGGAGATCCGGAAATCCTTACTTTCCAAGAATGGGTGCCTGATTAATTTGACAGCTGATGGGAAGAATCTCACTAACGCGGAGAAACATATTAGCAAATTTCTCGATTTGCTTCCAAGCACATCCCTAGGGGAGTCAGCTGCTTGGAATGCACAACTGTCTCGTTCTAATGAAGCTATTGTAGTTCCTACTCAGGTTAGATGTCTCCTAAACTCTGACTATTTCAGTCATAAAGTTCAGCTGATGACTTTGACGTGTTCTTTTTATAGGTGAATTATGTTGGAAAAGCAGCTAATCTATATGAAGCTGGTTATCAGCTTAAAGGCAGTGCTTATGTTATTTCTAATTATATAAGTAATACATGGTTGTGGGATCGTGTACGTGTTAGTGGTGGAGCTTATGGAGGATTTTGTAGCTTTGACACCCATTCAGGTACAGTTTTGTGTATTTTATCCGAAGATATCCTTCCAGGCCCTGATTTTCTCTAGCTAACACCTTAAAATTCGGTTGGTCAGGATTATTCTCATTTTTATCCTACCGGGACCCAAATTTGTTAAAGACACTTGATGTGTATGACGGAACAAGTAGTTTCCTTAAAGAACTTGAAATGGATGATGACGCTCTCACCAAGGCAATTATTGGAACTATTGGAGATGTAGATGCTTACCAGTTGCCCGATGCCAAAGGATACAGTAGGTAAGTGGATGGCCAGGCGTACTCTATGCTATCATTTCTTTATGCTAGTTTAAATTTTGTTTAAAGAAAATCTTTCTCTGAATCTTATCAATTATGAACCTGATGCTGTATTTACCCAAGTACGGTTGGAATTTTCTGAAAGGATTTTTCAATATGGGTATTTAGTGAGGACCCTTGTATAAAAGGAGTAGTTTAATCCACGGAATTTAACTCGTCAAGAAAACAACAAAGAAGTGCTATTGCTGGTAGGAAGTATGCTTCTGTAGTGAGTGCTTTGAAAAGCTATGTAATTACTTTGTAAATCTAGTTCTGGGTTTTATGTAACTTCATCTCATTGTACATATTATTTTCAGATTTGTGTGAACAATATAATTTCGTATTTAGTTATCCATGTATCCCTTGATATTTGTTTGGATAGCACTTTAGGTGACTTAAAAAGTGAAGGTAAGTCACTGGGTCATGCAAGCTGTAACTGAAGCTTGTCTTACTGCTTACCAGCTATATATTACTTTTCGGTTTTCTTTTCTTTTATAATGTGCTGTGTCAATTGCATTAAATCTAATGATCTGAGCTCATGCTTTCAGTTTATTACGATACTTACTGGGAGTAACAGAAGAAGAAAGACAAATGAGACGTGAGGAGATATTATCAACAAGGTAGAAGTGTTAAATCTTTCTGTATTTAGCTAAATTATTGACCTAATATTTATGCAAGTTGTGTAAATACCACGTTTTTTTCTGTCAACGACCTAGTAAATGATAGCATATTTTAATTCTGAATAAAGATCTTGATCAGCCTAGAATGTATAGAAAGATCAGTATAGACAATGTAGAACATTTGTTCTCAACTTGCAATAATAATAATAAACCTGTTGTGTTTTCTATGCTAGTGGACAGCAGTTTCTTGCTCTTCTAAATGAGTGGTAATAACTTACTTTTTACCATGTTTCTTTTCCTCCAAAGGCTGGATGATTTCAAGAAATTCGGAGATGTCATGGAGGCAGTTAAAGATAAAGGGGTGGTTGTTGCTGTTGCATCACCAGATGATGTTGAGGCAGCCAACAAGGAGCGTTCCAACTTTTTGGAAGTGAAGAAAGCTCTCTAATTCTTGATCAAGTCAGTTTTTTTTCCCCTTTCCCTTTCCAAAATAGCATTAGGCACTCAAAAAATGGTTGTATACTTTGTCTGATTATGGAATCTTCAAACCCTGGGTTAAAGGAGTGGAAGAGGCAAGAATTTAGAGGAATACCAATTCTTTTTTCTCAAGAAAAGAGGCCGGTTGTATAAGCTTATGGAAGCAAGCTTGAAGGCCCAAAAAATAGCGTGCCACTATAAATTTATAGTTCCAAGAACCACTTTAACTTTACATTACCTTTTTATTTATTGTAAATTTTCAGGATTATAGTTCCTTAACAGCTTATCTGCTTACAAGTTACTTACGTGGGAACTGTGTGGTTAAAAGTTGGTTTGAAGTGAATATCACTTGAATGTTAACTGTGTGCACAAGGAGAATGTATAGGCAAATTACTGCGGCAAAAGGGACGATCCCACTTATGGGTCAGCCATAAGCAGTTTTTGCAGTTCAATACAGTGAAATGCTGAAGTGCAGCAATCCATGCAAGTAATATCATATGAGTTTAACTAAGATCTGCCTACTGTGGAAAGATCTTTTACCTTGTCGAGTTTAACTAATACCTATTACAGGTAAGATCATACTATAAGAATTTTTACTTTTTTGGTAATGGGCAACTTCTGCATTTACTCTGCCAGGATTCTTTTAGGATTATGACGTCTACCATTATTTCGCTGTCTTATTTTCTTGTTCGTTATCAATGCTTCTTCAACACCTTTGAAGCCATCATGCATCATAAATCCTTGAAGCTTTCACCAGCATAAGCCATCGAAGCAATCAACAATATCATTTTGTTTACACAGCCCTGGAATCTAAATACCATTGAGAATTTAGCAACAATACCATATTAGAAAAATCCTGTAATCTAAATACCATTGAGAACTTACCAAAGTTGGCACAAGTTTTTGATACAAGAAAGAATGTGAGATTTTATTGGTGAAATCTTTATTAAAAAATAATAATACCACGTCTTTTGAAATGATTGGTTACTATTTAGCTGAGTTCTCAATCTTATACAAGCCTGTCAAGCATAATAGGCCTGGTTTTGGTGCTGACTTTTCGAGATTCATTCAATTAAATTAAATCAGGCTGCTTGTCTTTATGTTTTCTAGTAATATTAGCACTTAGTTTTACTGCAATTTTGATGAGAATTACTGATGCTAAACGGCGATTAGTTTGGGACTAGTAATGGTGATACTATGTTGGTATCAGTGATGAGGAGCCATGGGGAGAGAGGACAGGGATAGGAAATCAGATGTCCCTTGATTAAGGAACAGGGATTAAAAAATTTACTAATAAACTAAAATAAATACAAATAAGGTGGTGACCGAGCTATCTCTCGTCAAAATTACCTGACAGTGTAAAAAATCTTTCTACCATCGGTGAGTCAAACTCATATCATATATTGAGTTACAGCACGCTCAATAGTTCTTCTATGCGAAGTAAATTGAAGAACTTGCTTGCGAATTATGGAGAAAACACCAGTACACAGTTTTAATAAAATGGTCAAATTTGCCCCTAGTTTTTAGCTGAATGATGAAGGTTGAGGGATATGTGATTTAGGTCACAGGTTTGAGCCATGCGCCGTGTGATCAAAGCCTGATATTTAAGTGAAAAATAATAGAAGGGCGGGTCAACTATTTCTGAGTCTCGAAGGCTGTGGCTGGCAGTGTTTATTTAGGACTGACCGACTTCTCGGCAAGAAGGAAAAAGAAAAGGTCAAATTCTTCGGATTATTATTGTTTTTGGCCGGTTTTTTCAAATCCCTGTATGCAAAGTAACTGGAGTTGATCAGTCTCTGTCTATCTCTTTCTTTCTTTAGCCATTGAAAAGTCATTTCAGTGTCAGGATAGTGCTATTCCGTTTTGAAATTTTATGGTATAATTAAACTCTTCTAGATATTCAACTGCTTCTTCCGTAACTTTCAGTTGTATTTAGCCATTGTTTGGTTACAGACAAATTGTACAGGCACTATTACTGGATTGTGTCATTTGTTATTAGATGGTTGATTCAATGTGTTAGTATCATTCTAACGTGCGTGGTCTTGGATTTCAATCTAATTTTGTTCTTAGTGACGCATATGATTAAAATTAACTGGTGTAATGGAATTAAGATGTATATAAAATTTATGATTGAACATGCGTGGTCTTTAGAAGCTAATAATCGTTGAAAGAACAAATCTTACTTTCCAATTTTAAGCATTAAAAGTTTGTTCTGAACACTTCATTACAAAAAATTTCAGTTGAATGATTTCATATAGAATCGAATTGCAGAATAACTACTTAGGGGCGTATTCTTTTGGTTCTAAAAAATATCATTCTTTTAGAGAAGATTAAGAAATCATACGTTTATAGTAGTACTAAGTATTTGCAAGGCTTTACAAATCTTTTTTTTTTAAACCGTGATAGCATAGCTATGTTTCGTACTGTTTGAAACCGATATTGGCAACTTATATATGCCACGATTTCGAATTTCTCTGTACCTTCCATTCCTTCATTAAATAATAGACGGGACTCAGACAAGAATTTTTAACACAGAAATGTACATATCAGGTACCTTTGTTTCTTCATTTTTTGGTTATTGAACTTAAATTGCTAAGAGAAGTTGTAGTGCAAGTTACAGAATGGATTTCATAATTTAACTTTTTGACTTGTCATTGCACAATTCAGATAAAAAAAAGAAAACTTATCCGACAGAAATAAAATGTTGGTCCAAAGCATGTAGTGAGGAAATTTTGATATTTTGCACCATTTCAGTTCTTGTTTCAACATACATTTTCATGTTATATATATACGCATATAAATCTGAATTGTATTGTGAATTCTTGGGGTGGAAGTAAAATGAAGTGGTCCTCATCTACATTACATTGCATTAAAAGGGAGTGGGGCATGTGGATAAAGAGACATTGCCCTTGTTTTTAGGGGGCCTTGTCTTCTGTACAGAAAATGAGATTTTTAAGCCCCCCTCAACTGATGGCCTGCCAAGGGGAATCCTATGTATGTGTGTCCAAGCAATTTTAATCTTCTTTGTAAACATAAATAGAGGTTCAAATAAATTGGAGTTTACCTAATCAACCCAGAAAGTAAAATATATTCACAATTATGTCGTTTAGATGTCAATTTAGAAGTCAACTTATAGTGCCCGTTTTGGTGAGCTTAAAAGTGATTTATAAACTTATAAGCTCATTAATATATGTTTGGTAACCTCAAAAATTTTGGACTTATAAGCCATAAGTTGCTTAAAAGCCACTTTTAAGAAGTTAGGAAATCTTAACTTCTCAAAAAGTGGCTTTTAAGTCACTTTTTGACTTATAAGTAACTTAAAATAAGCTGCTTTTAAGCCCACCCAAACAGGCTCTTAACTACTAATACTAGAAGGCCTCTGACTGAGATATGTTAAGTACTCCTATAATCTTGTGCTTGGCTTCTACTGAAGTTAAAGTAACCTCACACCATTCTTGAATTATAGCATACTTTCCTCAGAAGTATTTACATATATTCAACACAATGTGCATTTTACATCCAATTGATTGTCTCTTTGAGAAGCTCTTCTTTGTTTTAGGAGTACTACTTAATTATTCAGGTAGCTAATTAGTACCTTTTGTTGTGTGGGACAAGATGGTTTTTACATTTCAAGCTGCTTGGCCACATAATTTTACACATATGACCTCTCTTCCTTCATCTTTATGTAACAAAGTTATAATTATCTCGTATAAACAAAAGAAACAACTTTACCTATAACATGTTAAAATTTTATCTATTTCCATTTTATTTAACTTTTACCATTGATTGCGTGCAATTAACTCATGCTCTAAAATACCACGAACAGAGAAACCACGTGCCCTTTATGCCCAGTCATTTCGAAGAACACTTGCCCCCCCCTCCCGTCTTACCGCGTCCTCCCAAAGAACAAACATAAAAGGCAAAACTTTATTTCAAAAATTTTATTATAAACTATGGTGGTCTAAGAAATTAAACTGCTAGTTCCTATTGACTTATTGCTTAACAAAATTAATTGAAAGCTTAGTTCTGAAGTAGGAAGGCCTATTGCGTAAAGACGGAGCTTAATAGTTGTAACCTATAGTAACGGGTATATACTTTCTTATAAATAGTAGTAGTAAAATAGTTCTCTTATTAATTGACTAATTCTCCTCATTCATTTGCATTCAGGCTATTTATGAGATTTGTTCGGCAATCTACTCCAACTAGCTAAAGCATTATGATGCAGAGGCGGATCCGAGATTTGAACCTTATGAGTTCTAATATTAGAATAATAATCTTTAGTGTTAGTTACTGCGTTCTTGACTTGATTTTTATATATATTTAGTGATTTTTTTAACACGAAAACACTGTCTGCGCCAAACCTACTGGGTTCCGCCGAACCCGCCCCTTACCCTCTGCATCCGCCCCTGTTATGATGAACCATTTTCTCCTTACCCTATAGCTAATCTCTAGTGACATATTAATTAATATGTTATATCCAAAGTAGTACAAAAATGTATCGACAAGTATTATTCTTCCCAATTTATTTAGAAGGTCACCACCAACAAAGGAGCTTACTAAATAAAAAGTGTGTAAATATTTACATATATAAACATGGTAGGTATTAGTGATGAAAGTTTTAGATGGAAGTTTTCCTCCTAATGTATTTTTTTTTTTAATTGGACCAACAAAAAGAGTAGTTTAATTGATAAAGATTATTTGGCATAAATTGGTGGTCCAATTTAAACCCGATGTAATAAGAATATTACCTGTAAAGTATCTCATTCCGACAATAATTACATAAATTATGGTAGTCTAAGAAACTGCTAGTTCATTTTGATTTATTGGTTAACAAAATCAATGGAAAGGTTAGTTCTGAAGTAGAAAGTCCCTATTGAGTTAAGACGCAGCTTAATAGTTGTAACCTATAACAGATATATACTTTCTTATAAATACTACATAATTGCTCTTGTTAATTGACTAATTCTCCTCATTCCTTTGCATTCGTCTCTTTATGAGATTTGTTGGGCTATCTACTCCAAGTAAAGCTTTACGATGAAGTATGAACCATTTTCTCCTTACCCTATAGCTAAGACACGTTAATATACTATATGTTACTCCCTCCGTTCCCAAAAAGACTGTTTACCTTTCCTTTTTTGTTTGTCCCAAAATGAGTGCCTCTTTCTTTTTATGGCAACTCTTTAAATCTAAGATTTGTTTTGGTCTACAGGATTTAAAGACACTGGCCCACATTACACACACCTTTCATTTTACACCGCAGGATTTAAAAGTCTTCATTTTTTTTGTTAAACTCTGTGCCCAGTCAAACCTAGACAGTCTTTTAGGAACGGAGCGAGTATATCCAAAAAGTAGTAGTACGTACCAAAATGTATTGACAGGTACTTTCTTCCCGACTTATGTAGAAGCTCACCACGAACTAATGAGCTAACTTAAGTACTTAACTAAATAAAAAGTGTGTACATTTTAAGTACGTGTAAAAACATATATTAAAAGTACACACGTTTTCTACTTCCTAGTCAACTATAGCAAAATTATTGTGTCAAGAAGTGTAACGGCCCAGCCAACTAGTGATATTGCCCGTTTTAAACCTAGGCCTGTAAGAGTTTAAAATGCGTCGCTAGGATCAAAGGCATGTGTACTTAAATACCCAGGATCACTCCTGTGTTATGTCGATGTGGGATATTTAATCCTTAGCTGGGGTGTCACATACACCCCCTCTTATAGACTCAGCGTCCTCTCTGAGGTTTGCCCCGCGTACCTGGGATTTGCCTAGACTCAGCACTGAGATTTGCTCCGTGTACCCGGGATTTGCTTAGACTCGGTCTTGAACTCTGTCCCACATCGACAAGGCTGACACGGAGTAGCTCTGATACCATCTGTAACAGCCCAAGCCCACTAGTGATACTATCTGTAACAGCCCAAGTCCGTTAGTGATACTGTCATGTTTGGGCCTAGGCCTGCACGGCTTTAAAACACGTCTGACACCCCAGCTAATTAAGGATTAAGTATCCCAAATCGGTATAACACAAGAGTGATTTTGGGTATTTAAGTACATGTGCCTTAAACCCTACCGACGCGTTTTAAACCTCTGCAAGCATAATCCCAAAGCGAACAATATCACTAGCGGGCTGGGCTGTTACAAATGGTATCAGAGTCACTCCGTGTCAACATTGTCGATGTGGGGCAGAGTTCAAGACTGAGTCTAGGCAAATCCTGGGTCCGCATGGCAAACCTCAGTGCTGAGTCTAGGCGAATCCCGGGTATGCGGGGCAAACCTCAACGAGGATACTGAGTCCATAGGAGGGGTGTATGTGACACTCCAGCTAAGGATTAAATATTCCACATCGGCATAACACAAGTGTGTTCTTGGATATTTAAGTAAGCATGTTTTAGACCCTAATGACGTGTTTTAAAGCCGTATGGGCGTAGGTTCAAAGCGGACAGTATCACTAGCGGGCTTGAATTATTACAAATATCACTAGGGGACTTGGATTGTTACAATAAGTCTATAAGATCATCTTAACAATATATGAGGAGAAGTACTAGTGATTAAAGTTTTAGTTGAAACGACCAAAATATTCAGTAATTACAATAATTAAGTTGTATTCTTCGTGCTCCGATAAAAAATTTCATAGTTCAATTGAACTAACAAAAAAAGCTTTATTTAGAAAGATTTTTGGCCTAAATTGGTGGTTCAATTTTGAACCCGATGTAATAATAAATTATTAGCTAATTTCCTGTTAAAGTACTCATTTCTGACAAAATCAAGTGGTAAAATTACTGGCTACTGGTATATATTTGCTACTCTTTTACTCGTATATTAATACAGGGAAGGTACTTATTCTTCGTTTAAATTTCCACTTTTTCCTTTATTTCGTCATTCTTCCATTGTGTAGCTTTTACATTCTTTCAACCATGTTAATGCTCTGGAGTTGCTACTTGTCAACATTTAAGCCATCAGCAATGAATATGACCAATGGTGGATAGAGTCCATCATTCGACACACAGAATATATTTGTGCGACCGAAAAATTACTAAAATTTTAAATTAATAAAATATTAGATATAAACTTATATATAATCTTATATTACGATAAATTTTTTGCTAAAAATCTTAGAAGTCGACCTATCAAATTTGACTTCTTGAATCGCCTCTAAGTATAACTCACACACATACATTCATGTAATTTGAATACTCCTTTGTTCTAATTTATGTGGCAATATTTTTTTATTAGTCTGTTAAAAAAATGATAGTATTCAAAATTTGGTAACAATATAACTTTAAAATTACAGTTCTATCATTAATGAAATGATTTACAGCCACACAAATATTATTTTTTATTTTAGACCGCAAGTTTGAAAAATTTTATTTTATTTTTTAAACTTCATGCCGAGTGAAATTATGACACATAAAATGGAACCGATGGAGTAACTAACTGCACCGAAGCACAATTGATTAACAGACACAATAACACACACAACTATACTGCATGCATGCATATCATATAACGGAATTAAGTATGAGTTTGAAGAAATAAAGAAAGAAGTGAAAATTTCAAGCAGTAATTTACCTCATAAAGAATATGAAAGAGTTATTAATTACTTACTGATTTAAATCTCTAAATTAGTTCTAATACCCTATCTCCTCGTCTTTTTCTTTTACTATATTTCCATATAAGGAGAAGTGCCATAAAAAAATTTCCTATAGTATCTGTCTCTCCATGCCTGCAAAACTTGATCAATTTAATTGTTCATGTTGTATTTTTTGGTTATACATTAGAAGTTGAAGATTAAATGACCACGATTACATGTATAATAAATAAGAGTTTTAAAAAGTTTTGAAAAGTTACTAAGGGGGAAATGGTTCATTTTGTTTTACTCTAATTGTCCCATGCGACAATTATTAATTGGCTACGTACCATGTATCAGTCGTGCATATATATATGGGGAGGTCCCCTGCAAAGTGCAAGATACTTGCTTTTCGAGTTTGGTGACTTTTGGACACCTAATTACCTAACCTATATATTGCCAAATCATAAATTCAACTACTGTACGTCTACTTGCAAAAGTCCATGCATGGCATATTCTACTAATGACACTTAAATGCTCTTTCAAGATCGTAAACTAGCTATGCCATAGTATAGCCTATAGGCATTGTATGCATGTCGGTTAGAGGACGCTATGATCGACAAGGTGGTATTATAGAATTAAGGACCATAAAAAAGTACTCCCTCGACTCCATTTTAGGTGGTAATATTTTACTTTTAGTAAGTGTAAAAAAATTGACAATTTTTAAAATTTGAAATAATTTAATATAAAATTTTTATTTTATTCTTAGTGAGAAATTTTTATAGCTACTCAACTGCGATACGTTTTTTAAGTCTTAATATTTTTATTTTTGGTATTACTTTTAAAGTCTTAGAACTAATTTTTCTTTGTTGATTAATAAATCTTATCATTAAATATTTTTTCTTTTGACTCAATTTAAGAAAAAATAAAAGAATAAATAAAAAGAGCAAATCTGGATGTCGCCTGATCAACAAAAAAACTCAAAAGGATTCTTTCCTAGCTTACCATGGAGGAATTCATTAGATTAAATTAATATTTTTAATCTTTGATCTGGAATCAAAGAAATTGATAGGAAGACTTTTCTCTTTCCGATTATCTCCTGCCACATATTTTCGGATTTCCCTAAGTGGTTACACTCTAATGGAAACTGCATTTGCATTGAATTTGGAGTTCATTTCGACAAATTGAGACTTGGCCGTAGCAGGATCGAATTGTATCCGAACGAAATCATAAACGAAGTAGATTGGAAAGAATCAGGTGTGTGCTTCGCAAGTTTTTTAGTTTCTTCACACAACAAAACAAACGAGTGGGCCCAAATAATTCAATCGGAGTAGTTATATTAATTTTCGTTAATATTGATGCGTGAATTTTAAATTCCGTCCAAGGTTAAATACGGGCGAGAGTATTCGATTAGTACCCCCTTTCCATCATTTGTAAAAGCATCACTTCTTGGTTCACCAAAGCAATTTAGAAAGCTTTGGAGATAATCTGAATCTTAAACAACTGAATTGGAAGTTTGGAATTTTACACTAACATAATTTTCTCTTTGTTTGAAAATGGCTTCAATAGATTTCTTTCAGGCGGCACGGCTTGACATGCTTACGTTTGCCCACCGTTTGGCTCATTATGGGAGAAACCTTTCATTTTCAACGACTCTTTCTAGTAAATAGAATCATTCCCATGTTATGGCACTTTCATGAGTACAGGTTTTAAAAGTCTATACTTTTTTAAACTCTATACCTAACTATTCAAACTTTGTTACACAAATTGGAATATATGGCGGGAGTACACTTTCTTAAGATTACACTAATGTGGGTATATGTGTGAATCAATCATTTTTCTCACTTATATGTTAATTATGCCCCCTCAATATTTTTGTTTTGATCGTTATTTTTAATTAACACTCCCAATAACATATATAAGTAATCTAAACATCTAAGGAATTCCTCAACAAAAGCTATGAGATAAAGTTAATTTTCGTTTCTATTCACTCTTTGAACAAAATGTCCTATGGCCCTCAGTCGTAAATTGTCCATTTTACTATGTTGTTATCCGTTAACAATTCAACTATTTTTATAAGGATGCAAATCAACTACTAAAGCTCTTAAAAAGAAATATCAAAGTAGTACTTATATAAGTTAAAAATTGTATTGGAGAATAAAAATGTCAAATTGTCCCCAATAGTAGGTTGTAGTCATATATAACTCCGCTCCAAATGTCAAATTTTATTTTAGGGAATTCGAATTTTGTACTATCTAAGTTCAAGTTCCAAATGGCTCCTCCTACTAAAGCAAGTTGTGAATTATGCATGTGTTCTTGGACCAATTTTGAAGCATAGGATAAAGTAGTATACATAAAACAATTTAACACATTTACTAATATACTATATCATTGACTTGACAAAACAATAAAAAAACTTGCAAAACTAGAATTAATAAAATAAAATAAAGAACACCAAACATATAGCTAAATGTACTTTAAAGAAATGTTTCATATCCAAGTAGTACAATAAAAGTATAAAACATGTATAGAAGTTGAAAATGAAAATCAAACTAAAAAAAAAATAATACTCCCTCCGTTCTAAAATGGTTGTCATAATTTGACTTTGAGCGGAGTTTAAGATATGTGGTAAGACTTTTGGAACTTGTGGTCCAAAATAAACCCTACATAAATATGTGGCTATAAAACATTGGGCAATTCACAAAACTATACAAACTAACATTCTTTCTTACACTAAAATGTCAACATTTTCCCATTTTTAAAACATAGCAACATTTTTTTTCAAAACATAGCAAAATGCACAAAATGGTGCTAAAAACCCTAGATCTTCCTCCTACCAACCCCAGCCACCACCCCCAAGCACTGCTGTTGTATGTGTTGTGTATTTTCAGTGTATGTCATATGTATATTTTTTGTATGCACAGTGTATGTAAAGTGTGTAAATCTACATCAATAAGCCATACACAACATATACAAATGAATAAACACAAAATACACTTATATCTATTGTATGTGAGGTGTATATCTATTGTATGTCCGGTGACATACATTAGATATACACACGAAAAACAGATTATTTTGCCTCAACCACCACCAACAACCACCGTACCTCCACCACCACCAACAACCACCGTGCACCGCCAGAGAAACCAACAAACAAACATACATGTATATGTGTTGTATGTTAAGTGTATACCCAGTGTATATCCGGTGACATACATCGGACATACAATGGGTATACCCGTGACATACATATTTTTCACCTCCAAACCACCACCACCAACCACCGTAGCCACCAGAGGATAAAAAAAAAAAAAACAGAGCATTCAGATCTCCGGCGCCGGCAAGTGCAGCGGCTGCAACGGGAATATTAGATCCGGAATAAGGACGACGATGGGAGTGACGACGGAGCTCCATCGCCGCCCTATCAGATCTGTCATAAAATGAGAACGAAAATAGATCTGTCACATCGGACGGAGCACGTGGTCGCCGGCGTTGACAGGGGTGACGACGGCACAACGACGGGGGACTGGGGGAGGGGACGCCGGCGATGGGATGGTACCGTGGCCGGAAAATCTGTGGGTGGGAGGTAGAGAGGATAGAGAAGGAGACTTAGGGTTTTTAGAAAAATGACATGTTTGGTAGCATTTTAGAAAGTATTGCTACGTTTGGTAAAGTGGCAAAATGTTGCTATGTTTTTAAAAAAAGATCCCTAATTTGATATACAGTGTAATTTGCCCTAAAACATTTCATTAAGAGCAAAGTAGTAGTTTCAACTTAAAAATATTTCTAAATTTAGAATTGTATCATTTTTTTTTGGAACGGACTAATAAGAAAATAGTGTCATCCATTTTTTGAACGGAGAGAGTATTAAAGTGAAAAAGAAAGATGAAAAAACCAACCTACTACTTTTTACAGGAAAGGCATAATATGGAAACGAAGTGCATGAAATTTTGTACGAATCATTTCAGCAGCTAATATTATGCCATTTTTACCAAACCAAAAGTATAGTAACCAACTTATCCACCTGATCACTGAGACTCAGTTAAAATATTTGATTCCCGGTTTACCTAACCGGCTACAACCGGTCACTCTCTACCCAACTACGTGTCATTCTCTAATTGGTTAATCCATCGGTAATCATTCCTTCCAGATCTTCTTAACGGCATTGCCATGTGCGTTGCTGTCACCGTTAACGGAGCTAGGACCACATGTTTCTCTTTCCCGTAACCGTTTCAATTAATCTCAACCGTCCGATCAAATCATAGTTAATCTTAAATTACTATTTTACCCTTACCTTTAACTAACTAATTTCAGCTGTCACTTGAAAGAGACAGAGAAAGAGAAAGCTCACTTTTTATAACCTTCATATATTCATAATCATAGTGTGTGTATATATATATATATATATTCATGTAAAAATACTTTGAAAGCAGTTGAAAAAATGGGAGAATTTATGAAAAAATGTGAGAATATTACTTTGAGATTAAGAGATAATGATGACGTGGAGGTTATTAGTAGTAAAAGAAGAAAATTTGATGAGTTTTCCGACGTAAATTATTCGCCGGAAACATTATCTGTAACGTCGTCGTCCGTTGATATTTCTGATGAAGTTATTATGAAGAGGAATTTGAAAACTTTAGATCTGAAGGTATTTTAATGTTAAATGCGCATTTATTTCTTCAAATTTATTGTTTATATTAAATTTCGGTTTTAAATTTTGAATTTTTTGCTGTAGGTTGAAGGATTTGAAACTGACAATTCAGCTACTTTTAACGGCGGTTTCAGGTAATACTACGTTCCTGTATACTTATTTTCTCCCCTTCGAGAATTTAAGTTGAAAAAAGTCGCTTCTCTTGGTTCTCGAAATTTAAACTGTAAAAAAATTCTTCGTTTTTTCAATGTATTTGCTGTTTTTAAGTTTGTTTACATGTATAAAATTTTGTTTCTACTTACTAAATTTGTTAACGTTTTGTTTTGTCAATTTTCAGTGAAAATTTCAAGCGAATAATAGAGGAGAATTACGGAGATTCTGAAGAAATGGAGAACAAAAAGTCGTCGTCAGCCGTAAGTGTTCAC
The DNA here is from genome assembly GCA_037355625.1 of Petunia x hybrida. Lineage (NCBI taxonomy): Eukaryota > Viridiplantae > Streptophyta > Magnoliopsida > Solanales > Solanaceae > Petunia > Petunia x hybrida. Next base: position 3,170,667 of record JBBBVM010000536.1, read on the forward strand.
CGGAAACCGCCGTCTGCAGCGGTGAAGATTCCACCAGAAGGGGAGATCGAAGAGTTTTTTGCAGCAGCGGAAAAGTGCGAGCAGAAAAGATTCTCGGAAAAGTAAGTAGTGCTAAAATGCTAGGGTGCGCATGATAAGAAATTAAACATCACCAGCTCATTTTAGCGTGAACAAAATTACTGTATAAAGGTCATGAATATGTTAGTAATGATTAATTTTTCTGGTAATTTTTGCAGGTACAATTACGATATTGTGAAGGATGTGCCATTAGAAGGACGTTATCAGTGGGTTAGTTTGAAGCCTTGAAGAATTGTTGAAAGTTACACGGTAGAGCTGACTCGAACACTACGATTATCTATCGAAAAAAATTATACCGCAGAAGTTTCGAGAAAATTAGGAATCTAATATTTTGATCTCTTTTAAATTTAACAGTATTTACTATTTTGCTGTTTAAGTTTAGTTTAACTTTATCAGTGTACAGCCATTTGTCTTTCCATATTTGTGTAAAGTGGCTATCTATATTTATGTGAAGACTCCCTTGATTTTAGTAGTGCTAAATGAACTGAAGCTTCTTTCTGCAATTATCTCTGCTATCGTCCTTTTCCCCCATGAGTAGCAACTATCTGCATTAAAATTGCGTATGCTGTTTTGTTCTGTTTTTGGATGGTTCAAGTACACTGAAAACTGACTGCTCTACCCACTGATTATCTCTGTTTGGCAAGGGGAAGTTGGATCTAAAATTTTAATTTTGAAATACAAACTTACCATAAATTTTTCTCGAACCGAGAGCCCATCGGAAAAAGCCTCTCTATCTTACTCACACCCTATTGGGTATGCTGTTGTTGATTTTAGTATAAATTCGTGTTTTTGTATCATATACATCGACTGAAAAAAATAATAGCCCGCATGTATTGTATCAGGTAAATTTATTATTGATGTTGAAAAGATTGTTTTATTTGGGCGTATTTTGGCTTTTCCATGGGAGTAATGATGAAAGCTGTTTTTTTTTTTAACTTGGAATATCACGAATTAATTAATTCTATTTGGAAGTTCACATTCAATTCTTTCTTGTTTGTTTCTTCGGTTGGAGATGGAAGGGTGTCTTTGATGGAATGTGGGCAGTGGGATACGATTATTTGGTCTGGCATGTGAAAGGATTTGAGATGATTGATTAAAGATTTTGTCATTTAGCTTTAAGCTTAGTATAAGTAAGATGGCCATGCTATTTGAAGAATAATATGGCTATATTTTGTCTTTTAATCTTCTTCTTTGTTTTGTTTTGAAAAGTACTACTTGGATAAGACAGTTAACAAGGACATAGTCAACTACGTAGAGACTGAACACAAGGGGGATTGGAGGGTTAAAAATGATAAACCTAACTGTTGGTACAAGCAAATCAGGGAATAAAATTAGTCAAATTTGCCAAGAATAGAGAAAGGTACAAAGCTGCTAGTTGCAAGAAAGGTGCATAGAACTAGAGTACCGTTTCGCCTTGCTGATCTATGTGATTATTGGCATAAAGTTTTCTTTGATGTTTTATTCCTTCTTTTTTCCTTTTTGCTTTTTTCAAAGGAACCCCAAAAGGCAAAGGAAGAAAAATGTGGCAACAAGTACAAAGCAAATGTATGTACCTTTTCATGGGACCCCTGTGTCAAGAAAGAGAAAGTCCACCAATCACATGTGAGTTATCAAAAGAATTCTTAAAAGTGCATCTGATATAATGAACTTGGATCTCTTAAAATATTCAAGTAAAGTAGTACATTGGAGGGAGCCTCTTATAGTTATTAAAATATCAAGATTTGAATAGTTGTATATCAATAATTGGAATAATCTCCATAATTTGATGACAAAACTGTTCAATAAATAGAATTTTATCCATTTTTCCTCTACACTTTGGACATATTTTAATGAGCTTAAATCTTGCACTAAACATCAAGTAATGGATGTGTATATGAGATCGATGTATAGAAGTAGGAGAAGAGGTATGCACGTGCCGTGGAGGAGTGGGGGTCAGCTGACTTCCATGTGCTTTGGATCTGATGCAAAGAGACTTTTTAAATTAGAGTGCAATTAAAAAGAGAGAATGTTGTAATAAATATTTTAATCCACATTGGATCAAAGAAAGAAGAAAAGAAAGAAAGGAAGGTTGGTCCTCGTTGTTATTAACAGTTAAAAGTTTCCAATTTTCACTGATCACGAAACTGATTACAAAAATGCTCATCACTATGGACGCACTTTTATCTTCTAGACACTAATGAAATTCAGTGCTACTATTATAATCTTCTTTTAGTTATTATTAGTAGCAGACAAAAGTATAGGGGCTTGGGACCATTTAGCTTCTAGTTCCACTAGTAAATAACGAGTACTCTTTCCTTTTTTTTGCTGTAACACTGTCACATTTGCCCAGACTCAACCCTACAATAGAGTACACAATGTGGTCTATTTTCTATAGTGGAATAATCTTCTCTTCTGTTGGTGATCAATATCAGAATAATGTGTCACTCTCCCGATCCCAGAAAAATGTCGACTTCAACATTATTTTTTTATACGAATTCAAACATAAATGTTTTAAGATTTATAGCTCAAAATTTTCATAATTATATATATAAACCATCCGCCTATCTCTATAGTAGACTTATATCTATATATTATAGTACTATGGTGTTCCGGATTAAATGTACTTTACCATCTAAATTTGGAGCAAGCTTAAGAAATTGTAACTGAAGATCCAATATTATATCTACTGCGCCCAATAATAATAGTATCACGACAAAAGGTGTATACTTTTTATAAAGGTATTAGTGAGTAAAAAACAAGGTGTTATATATATCAATATTTATGAATATCTCTATATTTAGATCTAGGTTTTTTTTAAAAAAAGAGACCGTGAGATTAATATAATGCCGTGAGCTTAATCAAATAAGTAAAGCAATAACAAGCAAGTAAAGTAAAGTAGAGAAAGAGTATTCTTGTTGAATTAAGGTCTAAATTATCCAAAAGAGCTTGATAGTTCACTAATCCTTATACAAAAGTGTCATTTCAATAAACAATAAGTTTTGTTGTGTACTAATTAAAAGTGAGGGATTGTATTTATAGTATATTTAATCCTAGAGGTTTCATGTACATTTTCGGATACACACCCCTTTTGGATAAGATTTCGTCCTCTTATAAAATATAAATATAGATATTAGTGTATGATTCTGGATAATCCTCATACTGGAGCACTGACATATTGGCTCAGATGTCCTCTAGAGTCTTCGGGAAGTAGTCCAAAGTTGGACTGGAGGTCCGTGGCCGGCACAAGAGTCTATAACAGGTCCCGAGTTCTATGCCCAGGATCGCTAACGCCATCTTCGAGGCTCCCCTCCCTTACACCTTCTCTCCATTCCCTCAAGTGCATGTTTAGATGATTGACACTTGTCTTTTTTAAAATTTAAAGGGTGGGATTCAATTAACTTAACTAATATTCTAATTATAGTTAATGAATTATTTGAAGAAATTACTCTCCATAAAAATCAAAACTTCCACAAATGTAGGAACACATTAATATCATCATTTCTAATTCTAGTTCTTTTAATAGTATCAAATAAATAAAATTTATCTTAAGATCATGTACATAAAAAGTGTAATAATTAAAAGATGAAAAGAAAATCATAGTTAAAAATAATTATGCCTATTAACAGACAATATAATTAAAAAATTCAAAGATAGTTTATTTGATGGTTATGTTGCTTACTAACTTTAAATGTTGCATTTATGAAAAGTCCTATGGTTTAATATAACCAGCAAAATAAGAAGAATAATAGATAGTTTCAAATATAAATAGAAAACACATTTGATAAACAATCTTAAGTTGAAGATATAAGTTTTCTTAACCATCAAAACCAAAGAATATTATGATGGGTTGTAAATACAAGTAATCAAATGAGTTCTAAGGAAAGGCAAAGAATCACGTATAACAAATAATTAATTAAACTGGGTACAATATACAATTTCATTTCATCAAACTATTATTATATTTGAATTTAAAAGATATATAGCATGAAAGTAATGAACGACATTAATGGTTGGCAAATTTGTGGGAGTTGAGATCTTTTTACCAAAGTTAAAGAAAGTTTACCTAAAATAACTCATTAACTATAATTAGAACGTTAGTTAAATTAATTTAATCCCAGTCTTTAAATTTTGAAAAAAATAAATATTAATTATCTAAATATGCACCTGAAGAAATGGAGAGAAGATGTAATGGAGAGAAGCCAAATCCTGTTGGGTCGAGTAATATATGTAATGCATACAAAACACACACATACCATAGTTACAGAGGAGAAATGGCTATATATATTACGGCCTGGCCTATTGACAAATTTCTGTATTCACATTTGTTGGTAGGGCAAAACGAGTATAGCACTTAGTAAGCAATCACGAAAAGTAAAATAACTTATAGCCTGTTTGGCATTGCTTCTTCAAAGTCAAAAGTACTTTTTTTTTCAACAAAAATACTTTTTTGGAATTTTGAGGTGTTTGGCAACTAAAAAAAGTACTTTTAGGTAGAAGCATAAGCAGTTTTTCGCTGTTGGAGAGAAGCTACAAATATCTGCTTCTTCTTAGCAGAAGCATAAGCAGTTTATTAATTTTTAATTTTTTCAAGACAGAAATATCCTTACCAAGAATTCATATTTACCATATTATTCCTTATAAATTAACCATATCTCTCTCAAAATACAATTATATTTTTCTTTTTCCTATTTTTTCTACTACGTACTTTTACAAATCTTCTTCCTCTAGGACTAATTTTTATTTCTAGGTATTACTATCAACCGTATATAGGATGTCCTACTCTTTAAATCATCTTTTAAAAGCAAGTGATTACTAGAAATTCCTAATTCCGTTATCACTTTGATTTAACTATATTTTATGTTGTTCAATAGCTTAAATTTATATTTTTTACGTTATGTTTTACATTTAACTAAATAAATTTTTTAATTAAAGTCTTTTATGAAAAATATTCAAAATTATTTTTTTGTTTTTATTAATCCAAATGTAAAATGAACTTGGATGTCCTTTTCGTAATTTGACACTGAAAAGTACTTTTCGTAACGATTAACCAAACACAAATTATTTATCAGAAGTACTTCTCCAATGAGTTGTCCAAACACAAACTGTTTATTATCCAAAAGTACTTATTTAAAAAGTACTTATGCCAAAAGTACTTCTCAAAATAAACAGTTTTTGGCAGCAATCTCAAACAGCCTATTAAAATGAAAGAACATTTTCACGTTGAAAAAACTCACCCACATGCATATCTACGGTGAACTAATGAACGCAAGCATGTATCATTTATATAAATTTTTATCACTTATATTAAGGTTAGTTAAGTGATACATGTATTACTCATTTTACAAATCTCTTAAAAACAAAAATATTTAATTTGACTACAAATATCGGTGCTGATAAATGTTGTTTCTTCAACTCAGCTAATATAATCCATTAAAATCGTTCTCCCTCTACATCATATTCTCAGCTCCCTCTATTATAATGCATTCTTAACTCTTTCCCTGTTTTAGTTGCTCACTTGCTCTTACGTGACTTGGTACCAAATAATGTCATATCGTCTATAATGAATAATTCATGATCTTCTTAATTTTTATAAATTCCATCCAAAGGCCAGTAGCACTTTTGCTAATGCTGTTTGATTTCAGGCCACTTTTTTTTTTATTATGCAAATGAAGTCATTTTTTAAAACGTCAGTCCTTATGTGCTGATTTTCATATCTAAAGGAATGAAGTTCAGCTTCAGCCCTTGTGGGCTGAAGTTTATGCATTTTATGTCTAAAAGTTAAGCTCTTGAGGGCAGAAGTTGAACGGGAAATTTTGATCAGTAGCCATTTTTGGACGCGCTCATTGGGGACTATCCAGCGTTTCAAAATTCATTGAATAATAGCCAAAAATTCGCGCGCACACTTAAGCTCCATTAGCGTTGGAAAAACACCCCAGACTAGTCCCATAACAAAAAACTGGGGCTTTGAACAAAACTTGTTCAAAGCCAAAGTATTTTGCTATGGGACTGAAGCTTGTTCAAAGGTCCATAACAAAATAATCCCATAACAAAATAATGGGACTTTGAACTAACATGTTCAAAGGTCCCATTATTTTGTTATGGGACTATATCCCATAACAAACCCATAACAAAATAATGAGATTTAATCCCATAACAAAGGTCCCATCAAAGGGATAAATCTCATTATTTTGTTATGGGACTTTATATATAAAGCTTCAGTCCCATAACAAACCCAGTATTTTGTTATGGGACTGAAGCTTTATACAAAGTCCCATAACAAAATGCTAGGGCATTGAACAAAATTTGTTCAAAGCCCCAGTATTTTATACTGGGGTTAGTTTACTGAAGCTTCCCAGTATAAATACTGGGGCTTTTGTTCAAAGCCCCAGTATTTATACTGGGATTTGTCCGGAGGTGGCTATTTCTCAGCAAATTTATTTTTGACGGCTACAAATCAATTAGCACGCGCCAAATAGGGCCCTATACGAAATTTTCATACCTTCAGGCCACAAAGTCGGATGTTCAGCCCACAAGAATTGAAGTTCCAAAACTATTGGGCCGAAGGGACAAAAAATGTAAAAATTTCGCGTAGGGGCTTGTTTGACGGGCGCTAATTGATCCGCAGCCGTCAAAAATAAATTCGCTGAAAAATGGCCACCTCCGGACAAGTTCCAGTTTTTATACTGGGACTTTGAACATGTTAGTATAAAATTCTGGGATTACTTATACACCAATCCCAGTATAAAATATTGGAGACTTTGAACATGTTAGTTTAAAGTACCAGTATTTTATACTGAGACTTTATATATATAACTAATCTCAGTATAAAATACTGGGACTTTGAACATGTTAGTTCAATGTTCGAGTGTAAAATACTGGGATCACTTATACAGAATCCCAATATAAAATACTGGGACTTTGAACTAACATCAGGGGTATTGTAAATATGAATCCCATTATAAAATCCCAGTATAAGAATCTGGGACTAGTCCACCACAAGGATTGAAGTTCAACTTCAACCCACAAGGGTTGAAGTTTACGCATCTATACCTTAAAGTTCACCCCTTATAGATTGAAGTTGAAACTTCATAATTTAGGCATGAAGTTCAACCCACAAGGTTTGAACTTCAGCCCACAAAGATTGAAGTTCCAAAAAGTGGCCTCTCATGTAAGACAAATAAAAAAAATGGCTTCAAACTAAATACCAGTGACAAAAGTGATCTGTGGGTGAAAATTTTACGCATTTGGGCGATGGGATCCTGGCCCAATTAAAAACTGGTTAAAAGAGTGACGGTTGGCAAAAAAAGGTTATGCCAATTATGAATTGTGTTCTAGGCAAAGTCTACTCCTCATTCCCGAATTATCTCTGTATCCCCCAATGCCATTTCCTATCCTATCTAGATAACTTCTCATCTTTCAATTCTTGCAATTTCATATTGTAATTGTTCAAGCTTAGTAGAAGTATCTGTTTTTCCTTGATACGGTCACCTTTGAGTTAGTTGTAATTTGTAACAAAGAAGCAGCCTCTTAAGATATGAATTACTAGTGTGTGAATATACATTTTATCCGGCACATCTTTCTATATTCATTTACACTACCATTTGACCAAGTAAATTATAGCATTCACATTGTACCTGGTAATGAACATGGAAGGGGGTACTAGGAAGTATTGATACTAGTATGATATAAGGCTATGGGCAGAAGCGTAACTAAATTTTAAAATTTTGGGGTTCATAATTCTAACAATTTTAAATTATGATGTTCAAAATTGATAATTAATACATATAAAATACTTTTTCAAGACAAATATACATGGTTTGGCTAAAATTACGGGATCGGCCGAACCCGCAATTCTACTGTAGCTCCGCCACTGGCTATGGGGAAAGGACAAATTGGATTAGGAAACAATACATGGTTGAATGGAGGAATATGCTCAATTTGATACGTTGTTTTTTTTCCTCTTAAATACTGCAGTCAGGATAATGAGTTGACTTTTAAAATTATTATGACCGCTTAATATTCTGTTATCTATCGTGACTAACAAAACTATGTATTTACATGGAAATTTAATCACTTAATTATATGATTAAATAGTACAACACCTTCATCTTAGCTCTTAAGTTATATAGTAGTATCTTCTCAATTAAATTATCCGATTTAATATAAGAGTTAAATATTGAATTATGAATAAATATTTCCCACGAGTTTTGAGGGAGAACAATATCCAAATCCAAAGCATAATTTCCAGGTCAGCATAGGAGACGATTAAATTGGCACAATCTATACAAATACGACGCCGTAATGTGACCATTTTTAGTAGTGGCGGAGGATAATCATCTTAAACGCGTGCTGACAAAATTCTGATGTGGCACATGTGCCTGATCCATTACCCACCTACATTCTACCTTCATCTCTACTTCCCAAAAATTAATAATTTAATTTCATAAAAAAAGTTAGGGTTTAATTCTAGAATATTCTATTAGCTGCTATGTCAATTGACGGAGGAAGATTTTACTGGGTTCGAAATGAGGGTAATTCGGTAAAAAAGGTGAAAGGAATTGTGATTATATTCGCTTGGGTTTCAATTCAGGAAATTGAATTGACAAATTATGTGAATCTTTATTCTTCACTTGGTTGGAATTCTCTTGTGTGCGTTGCTGATTTCGCAACACTGTAAGCTCAAAATTGAACTCTTATTATTGAATTATTTACATGTACTATAACTAATTATATGATTTATTTGTACTCTGTGTATGTTGAATTTGATTGCCTCAACTTTTGAGCTATAAATTAGGGGAATTTTAATCGTTGAACTGTCTTTACGCAAAGTTATTATCTACTCCCTCCGTCCCAAAGTATGTGAACCTAGTTGACTAGGCACATAGTTTATGAAATAAGAAAGACTTTTGAAAATTTGTGCTTTAAAACAAACCTTAGAAATTTGCGTGGTTGTGAATTGTCTTATAAGGTTAAATTATAGAAATGTGTCATTCTTTTTTGGACGGACCAAAAAGGAAAGTGTGTCATATAAATTGGGATAAGGGAAGTACTATCTAGTAAGTGCTAATATAATCAGTATTTTAAATTGGTCTAAGAGCTCGTATTGAAGTATTGAGAATTGGTATATGTTCATTTAGAGGTAAGGTGTTTATGTTTGTGATGGTTGGTGAGTTCACATAAACCAGTAATTTTTGCTGTACCAAGAATATTGGACACATTTTGTATTTTGCTATTCGTCTTTCTTTTAGATTATAAAATAGCTTTTACAATTGTGGTAGTGCAAGGGAGCATGCTAGAGTTTATACGGACATCGGTTAGGATTCATAGAGGCTAGCCAAAAAGGATTCAAGGATCTAGTGACTTTGCAAATATACTATCGTTGGTAAAAGTTAGTGCATGGCAATTGCACTATGCCTTGCCTGGGATAGGAACTAGAGAGCTCGGTGAAGTACATTTGCAATCACAGATTGATCTTTGGCTAATTCTACTGATGAGAGCTTAGGTTCTTTATGGAACAGGTTAATCTGTGTCTTGCAACTATAACTTCACCTAAGATTATAGGTTTGAAGTTTCGTAATAAAGGTGAGATACACTTGGAGTTGGACTACTACGATTTAGGGAATTCCTATTTTAGCTAAGGATTGTCTTACTTTTTTATGTTATTAATGAGACAATTGGGAAGCTCTGGTTCAGGATAGTGCATGGTGGAGATGTTCTGTGATTCCGTCTAGCAGTATGACATTACCATGCTAGTAGAGGCACTTTGTATTTTTGGTACTGATGGAGAGTTTTAACAGTGAACTGCCAATAATGTGGAAACTAGCAATCGAGACATCACCTTGGTGTAATGCATCACTGCTCTTGATGCTTTCATAGAAATGGGCATCCATCTGATTTTAGATCATATGCTGAATTCTTATCTCTTTACCGCTTGCCAATATATCATTATCAGGAATGGCCCTTGTTTTTTGTGCTGCAGCACAATCATTGTAATATTATTTGTTGCTTCCTCTTTAGTGGGTAGTTCAAAATTTTGAGTCAGTGAATAATTTATGCAGATTCATACCTGAGAAGGCTACATCACTGGCATATTCTCTTTTACGAGAGCTCGTTCAGGTCAGCTTTTTACCTCTGCTTTTGCTGATGTTAGTATAGATTGTTTTATGGTGTTTTGCCGTATTTCACTAGCCGAGGGTCTATCGAAAACAACATCTCCACCTTGGTGAGGGTAAGGTCTCCGTACATCTCACCCTTCCAGACCCCACTTGTGGGATCATATTGGGTATGTTGTTGTTGTTGGGGTTTTGCCATATAAGACAGAATCTGTTGAAGGGTAGCAACCACGTGTGTGAAAATGTGAAGAGAAGTTGGTCTAAAGGACATCTAGTTAATTAAGAGTTATGAAACCCCATTTGTAAAATGCACAAGGAAGATGGAATTACGATGATATAGTCAAAACATGCAGTATATTAGTAATTTTTTGGCCCGAATTTCACATTTTCGTGTCCTAATATTGTTACTTTTACTATGTAGGAACTAAGACGTCGGCCTTGTCCAATTGTTGTTGCAGCTATTTCTGGTGGTTCTAAGGCCTGCATGTATAAGTTTTTTCAGGTACATTCCTTTTATGTGTGTTTACATCTGCTATGTCACCCTCGTGAGGGTTCATGTGGGTTTTACTGAAAAATAATGTAGACCTAAGTATAAAGTTCCTCGCTTTTAACACTTTCCACGTGATGCAGATTGTTAAAGGGAGATGTGAAGCTCAAGTTAATCTGGTACCCTCTTCTTTGAATGTTCTGTTAGTCTGGAATACATAGATTGCCAAGTTCAAAGATTTATTTTTTTCCCCTGTGATGAATTATAGACAATAGTAACTTTTTATTGAATGTTTCCTTTGGCAGGAGGACAGCCAATTGGTTATTAACTGCATCTCAGGTCAAATTTATGATTCTGGTCCTGTTGATTTTACTGCAGACTTTGGAACACAATTTTCTGTGCATCCCACAATTCTAAAGTTTCCTGGTTCCACAAAGCTACTGTCTTTGGTTGCGAAAGGTTTTACTTCTGGACTAGATGCCTTATTCCTTACTAGGTTTGGATCCCAGCGCTCTGAGTATTGGCGAACTCTCTACTCGTCAGTTGTAAGTTTCAGCTAGCCAGAATTTATTAGGGAGTTCCAAATATGTTATCCTCCTAGCTGATTTATCCTGTTTTGCTGCAGAGTTTTGGGGCTCCTTTCCTCTTTTTGTGCTCAGAGAATGATGATATTGCTCCATATCAGTCTGTATGTAAATTTGCTCACATATTACAAGACATGGGGGCGGATGTCAAAATGATAAACTGGAAGAGTTCCAGTCACTTAGGTCAGTTGATACTGTGACTAGTCTCGTGCTATATTCTTTTTCTTGTCATATCATAAGGGTGTTTCAGCCTTTTTGTTCTTTGGGTACAATGTGTATGATGTTGTTATGTCCAGTATCTAGTACACATAGCACTTTTTTGGTTGTCTCCTGTTCCTTGCATATATACTACTGGTTCCAATTTTTTCTGAATTCTGTGTTTTGAACTTGCCCAATCAGACATTTCTCTACCATCTTGCAGGTCTCTACAAGAGTGATCCAATCCACTATGGGGCTTCTATAGATGAACTGCTTGCTTGTGCAGTTTCAGTTTTCACTTGCAGAATCAAGGAACTAGGAGAGAGAAATAGCCTGGATGATATGCATGATGAGATATCTTATTTGATTTGTGACCTCCAAAATGCAGCTGCCGACTCAAACGGAAGTCTTAGAAGAGTTGCAGGGGGACCAAATGATCACTTTTTCTTGCCAAGTTCATCTGAGCATCAAAATATTAATAATTCTGGATCTTCCTCTGAGGAAAGAAAAGATCTGCCTATTTGGCCAAATCCCGGTTTAACCGCACACACTTTGCTTGGCCAAATGCTTTTTGATGGTTGTGTTCCCAAGAACATTGAAGGTTGGGATGTTAAGTTTTCTACTTCCTTGAAAGGCCAACCATCTTCCTCTGCACGTAAGTCACCATTAAATCCCATGAAAAGCTTCCGGCGTTCACGCTTGTGAGACCATCTCATGTTGAACTCACATCGGCTTTTTCGGCATTTCTTTGAGATGCACTGGAGAATAATATCAGAACTTTACCTCTACGATTTAAAGAGTTCAGGACGACGTATTGGAGTCTATTTTTCCAGGTGCAACTAACTAGAGGATCTGATGGCTGTGAGCTTCTAGCATGAAGTGTACAGGTTTATTGAGTGAGACATCTCCTATCTACGATCAGATGGGCAGACATGATGTGTATATTGAGAGCTTGTAAATTTATGTGGTTATGAGAAAGCACATGCCATTTGATTGGTGTGGAAAGGCTTTAAGCCACTTTTGATTTGGTTCAGGGGATATAGTATTAACTATATAGGATGGCGATGTTATATTGTACAGTAATGTGTACATAGGGCCCTTTGACTTGCTTCTGGGAATATGCTGAAACAGTATGGGAAGCTTTTGTAAGTATAATACTATAATGTACAGTATAATGTACATAAGGTATGTCTTGTTGGAGAACTCTTTAGCATAGAAGGTAATATAAAATTTCACTGTATAATTATGAAACTGGATCAGCTATGCATTCTAGCTGTGTCTATGTCTGGAATTTTTGCAGTTTTCTCGAACTCTATTATAGGATGGAAAACCACCCTTTCCATCGTTTTAATTAGTTGACGACTTCTAGAAGGGGCAAAACAATGAATATCCATCGAAAATGCTTTAACATGGTGCAGTATCTTACATTCGTAAATAGTTGGCTGCCCATGTTTGTGATGCAAAGAACCACCAAGGCATATAGCCTGGGGATTTTCCTTTTCCGCCTTTGATCCTCTTATGTAATCAAGAGAACCCCGTGTAAAGAGAAATCCAGAAATTCGTACGTACATTTTTGGATTTAAACAGAATGATCAGGTTACCCATTGGAAGGAAGATAATTTACATAGTGTTGTTGCCTGTTGGAGAAAGGAAGGAAAGTGGATCCTAGAATGACAGTTTCCCTTTGGCTGACCCAAAGTGACCTACTTGTAGATTTTGCCCTCACTGGATACAAGTTCCAACCCAGTGGGCTGCGAATCTGAGCTATGGCCTTATCATGCAAAGCTGTAACAGGAGGATCTAAATTTTGACGAGCAAAAAAAAGAAGAAAGTGCTAAATTACAAGATTTTCAAATGGGTTTAATGTTACTGGCTTTATACAAATTTTTACATTATCAAGATGTGTGAAATGCATTTGAAAAGATCTTTTTTTAATCATCAGATGCTTCTTATTTCGATCACTAAGGGCATCTCCAACCCTCAACCTCATTTTTCTTCTCCAAAATGGAGAAATTTCCAAAATGGGGTAAACTTACTCCAACCATTCCCCCATTTTTTACTCCAAAAAAGAATATTCCTTTTTATATTCTTCTCTCTCTTCTATATTATATTATTATCTTTATCTCAATTTTATTTTCTTATTTTCATTAAACAAATTTTATCTTTTTTTTTTTTTTTACATATTCATCACATATAATTGAAGCACAATATAAAATTATTTTATACCATAAAATTTTAAATACTATAGTAATTTGTAAGAAAATATTATAGATTAAATATATTAACGAATAATTAAAATAAAAGTGAAATCATTGAGATACAATATAAAAATAAGAAATGCACAAAAATTAATTTATCAAAATTACACGCCTAAGTTAAGATATAAAATAAATATTACAAAACTATTACATAAACATAATTAAGTGTATATAAAGGGATAAATTAAAAGAGATAAATAATAAAAATAATAATAAAATAATAGGGAATAGTAATGGAGATGATGAATAGTGTCACTCCAAATTTGGGGGACACTATTCATACCCCATTTTGGAGTAAAAAATGCAGCGCCATTGGAGTGGATTTTCTCCAAAATCCAACCCCATAATGGCATTTGGGGTTAGCGTTGGAGACCTCTAAACATGGTAAATTTTGGAAGTGTTGGATTGAGCCACATTTAAAACACCTCCTACAGTCCTACCTTGGTCCTTTTAGCAGTATGAATATAGACCATAGTGAACACGGAATCCTAGATCAGGTCACAATCCCGAGGCAATCTAGATGATCCAATTATATTATCAGCTCAGCATCCTTATAATGTACCATGTGGGACACACTGACACTGTGTTAGGGAATATGGAGTAGAGTGTACTAAATAAGATTTGTTAATGTTAATTGTCCTATTCATGACTAATTAGTTAACCATAAACATAGTGCACAATGCAAGACAACTCACCCCCACCCCAACAGAAAAAGAAAAGCATAAAATTCACTCGAGATGAAGTAGGGGCTTGGACAATATTTGAATTGATATTCAAAGTTGAAGTTGAAAAATATATATAGAAGCATTAGTTTCTCTGCAATTTTATCTTTTCTTCCCCACTTTCATACTATCATGTTTTACTTTCTTCAAAGTGTCAAAGATAAAAAGTTGAAACCAAACATAAACCCAAAAATTAGATGGGGGATTAAGACTTTTATTAGATACAAGAACAGCATGATGTCTATGGAGTATTTGGTTTTTTACCTTCAAGTGCATTTAATCAGCCTTACAAATAGATTGACAGGTTGATTCGTATGCAAGTCGCACGGCTAAAGGCAGTGACAAAAGCCTTTAGGCCACACATTTTAGACTTTTACTAGTAGCCAGATTGGCCAATTTGTACCCATTATATGCAACTGAGGCGTCTCGATAGAGTTGTGTGCATCTGTGTGTTCGACTCTTGGCTCTTCTTGGTGGCCAATTTTCTAATTTCACTATTCTAAACTAGGTTAATTTGCCTATTTTTTTCTTCTTCTTTTTTCTTGTTTCTTTTGGTCAGTACTTCAGGTGGTTCCCTTTTTATGTTGAAATACTAACATGCATACACTGGACAAGCACCTAGATTATAAAAGTACAGCGTCATGTTTAGTCACATCACAAAAATATGATATGCAATTATTAGTGAACTAAAGCAAAATAAATATCTTCCTTACAATTTAACTTTTGCTCTTCAACTAGTCGACCACACATGAGGTAGATATTCCAACACATAAGGAGTAGTTGTTTATTGTTTGGATGGAGAAATATTATTTCATGAATTATTCTATCTTGTAGAATTCCAAGGATGCCAAGACAACAAAGGGTGGGCTCCCGCCAAGTAGGAAAACTGCGGGCAACCAGTCTTATCACCAATCGTCCCTAAAACCATAGCCAAGTGCTCAGAACCCACACGCTCTCTAGTCTAGTCTTACTACTCCTGTGTGTCCATTGATAGTCCAAAAGGGTAGTCTAAATGCCCAAAAAAGCAACGCCAAACATGCCCGTTGCACTTTTTCTTTCAATCATCCGATATGAAGCTTTTTGACTCGACTAATTCATATTTGGCTGAGTAGGTTCATAGATACTACTCCTTCGTACCCTTTTGTTAGTCATAGTTTGAGTTGATACAAAGTTTAATAAAGAAATGAAGACATTTTAAACTTTCTGGTCCAAATATGCTATAGATATTTGTGTTAGCTACTTATAAATTAGTATAATGAGAAGGTTGAAATTAAAATGTCTCCAAACTTAAAAATATGGTGTCTATTGGAAATGACATCTTTACCTTGGTGGGGGTAAGATCTGCGTACATCTCACCCTCCCCAGATCTCACATGTTGAATAACACTGAGTATGTTGTTGTTGATAATCTTTTTGAGACCGACTAACAAGAAAAATATGACAAACAAAATCGGACGGAGGAGTACTTACCAAGAAGTTGTACATTTTCGGGCCTTTGAACCAACTTAGATTTATAGTATGGAGGAATTTCAATTGGTAGTCACGTGGTGCAACTTGTTATTATGTACTACAATATTGAAAAGTTAACGGTAATAGGGACATTCTTGTCCAAACAAAGACTAACATTAACGACCCTTTGAAACAACCAAAAGTCCAGCAAGCTATTGCCACACACCCTTAACTCCCACAACTCTACAAAATGGTCTGACTCACATATCTCCACCCCTGCAACTTCCAAAATGGCATCTTTTTCTATTAAATTTCTTGCACCTATACTGCCAAATCCAACTAGATTTTCAAAGACTACTGTGAAGCTCCATGCAACTCCGCCACAGACTGTGGCGGAGCCGCCATCTGGAGCTCCAGAGGTTGCTGCTGAAAGGCTAGAGCCTAGAGTTGAGGAAGTTGATGGATATTGGATACTCAAGGAGAAGTTTAGAAAAGGCATAAATCCTCAAGAAAAGGTTAAGATTGAAAAGGAACCTATGAAACTGTTCATTGAAAATGGCATTGAAGAGCTAGCTAAAATATCCATTGAAGAATTAGATCAGTCTAAGCATAGTAAAGATGACATTGATGTTAGACTTAAGTGGCTTGGACTCTTCCATAGAAGAAAGAATCAGTGTAAGTAAAAGTTTGATTATTGGAATTAACTTATGAACATTGGCAGTGCAAAATAGTATTCCCTCCGTTTCATTTTATGTGTCATAGTTTGAATCGGTATAGAGTTGAAAGAAATAAAGATTTTTGAAACTTGTCATCTAAAATAAGCGACGGATATTGTGTGGTTGTAAATTATTTCATTAAGGTAGAGTTGTAATTTTGAAGTTGAATTGTTTCTAAATTTAGAAAGCTGATATTCTTTTTAGTACAGACTAATAAGAAAATGATGTGACATAAAGTGGAAAGGAGGGAGTATTTTAATACTTATAGCAAGTAATGTCTTATTTCTCTTTTCAATGACGATTCTACAGTTATCTTTTAAGTGACGTGATAGAGTAAAATTACAATATCAATATATAGAAGTTAAACTCTTGGTTGTTTGATTTTAGATTAGACTAAAGATCAATTCAAGAATTTATAGCATTTACCAAATTTTTGTGACCAGATGGGAGATTCATGATGAGGTTGAAACTTCCAAATGGAGTAACAACAAGTGCACAAACTCGCTATTTGGCTAGTGTTATAAGGAAGTATGGGAAGGAAGGATGTGCTGATATAACCACGAGGCAAAATTGGCAGATTCGTGGGGTTGTGCTGCCTGATGTGCCTGAGATACTAAATGGACTAGCAGAAGTTGGCTTGACCAGTCTGCAAAGTGGCATGGACAATGTCAGGAATGCAGTGGGGAACCCTCTGGCTGGAATTGATCCTGAAGAAATAGTAGACACCAGGCCTTACACTAATTTGCTCTCCCAATTTATCACTGGCAATTCACGAGGCAATCCCGCTGTCTCTAACCTGTAAGTCTTTCATACAAGATCACTATTCATATATTTTCCTATGCGTCTGTTCATGCTATAGTCATTTAGTTGGTTCTTATTATGACCTGTAGTTATCTTTTAGGTGTATCTGTAGTTACCTAGTATATATATTCCTCCCTTCTATACACACTCTGAGAATCAAATTGAGAGCTTTTCTTAGCTTTCCCTTGATTTTCAGAAGAGGGTAGAACTTTCCGATGTTATGATAATTGTATTGATCTTCCTGATAACTGTTGGGAAGAATGGGACCATTCATTTGTAATGAAACAAAATTCTCCTTTTGATCTTGTTGTGGAGGGATAAAAGTGAAGTAGTTGTGTTAACAAGAGTTTTGCAATAATTGGATGTTATCGCAGACCAAGGAAGTGGAATCCATGTGTAGTAGGCTCTCATGATCTTTATGAGCATCCCCATATCAACGATCTTGCATACATGCCTGCCACAAAAGATGGGCGATTTGGGTTCAACCTGCTTGTGGGTGGGTTCTTCAGTGCAAAACGATGTGATGAGGCAATTCCTCTTGATGCATGGGTTCCAGCAGATGATGTAGTCCCAGTTTGCAAAGCGATATTAAAAGCTTTTAGAGATCTTGGTTTCAGAGGGAACAGGCAGAAATGTCGAATGATGTGGTTAATTGATGAACTGGTGAGTAGTAATACGTTGGTACATTGACCGTATTCATGCTTAGTTTATCTTAATGTATGCCCTCAACTAAGATTTTGCTATTGCAGTTTTATTGTATAGCTGTTTGACTAATTATCAAGGGCCTTATTTCTTGCTAGAATACATTATTTCTGATATTGGTAAAGCCTCAATTGGTTTTGAGTATAAGTACTTCATGTTATGGTGAAGATTTGATAGATTCTCATGTCGTTGGATAGCTGCTACGTTCCTTTTCTAGGCAGGCCGAGAGTTCTGGCTGGCTGGCTGGTCTAACTTGTATCAATTTAATGCAGGGTGTAGAAGGTTTCAGAGCAGAGGTCGAGAAGAGAATGCCCCAGCAACAGCTAGAGAGAGCATCTCCAGAAGACTTGGTTAAGAAAGAATGGGTAAGGAGAGATTATCTTGGTGTGCATCCACAGAAACAGGAAGGCTACAGCTTTATTGGTCTTCACATTCCAGTGGGTCGTGTCCAAGCAGACGATATGGATGAGCTAGCTCGTTTGGCTGACGAGTATGGTTCAGGAGAAATCCGAGTAACTGTTGAACAGAACATTATCATTCCCAACATTGAGAACTCAAAGATTGAGGCACTGCTCAAAGAGCCACTTCTGACCAGATTTTCACCTAATCCACCTATTCTCATGAAAGGTTTAGTGGCTTGTACTGGTAACCAGTTCTGTGGACAAGCCATAATCGAGACTAAAGCTCGTGCCCTGAAGATAACTGAAGAGGTTCAACGGCATGTATCTCTGACAAGCCCAGTGAGGATGCACTGGACAGGCTGCCCGAACACGTGTGGACAAGTTCAGGTTGCAGATATTGGATTCATGGGATGCCTGACTAGAGATAAGAATGGGAAGACTGTGGAAGGCGCCGATGTTTTCTTAGGAGGCAGAATAGGGAGTGATTCACATCTAGGAGAAGTATATAAGAAAGCAGTTCCTTGTGATGATTTGGTGCCACTTATTGTGGACCTGCTAGTTAAGAACTTCGGTGCAGTTCCACGAGAACGTGAAGAAACACAAGACTAATTCATAAAATTTTAAAATGCTCATCGATTTCATGCAGCAGGGACAGAGTTTGATGGAATGTACAATTACATCTAGAGATCGATTTCATACAGCAGGGACAGAGATTGATGGAATGTACAATTACAGAGATTGATGGATTCATGAGGATTATTACATGCAATGTATTAACACAATTCAAATACTTATACCTACGTGAGAATTAGTTCATGCTATTTTCTTTTGGAAAATCAGATTGAAGTAAATCGCATTATATCTATAATATATATATAGTGCCGTGTTTCTTGTAACTGCAATGTATTTTTGGATGTTATGCTTCTCCGTTACTTTATAGCACATTGACTTTCACAAGTTAAATATCCAATGATGACCAAGAAAATTGAGGTTTTGACTTAACAATATTTTAATTAAGTAACATTAGAAAGTTCTTTAAAGTGTCTAGATTTCTTAGTCTGGTCCTTTAATTTTTCCTCCTCGACCCAAGAGGGGTATCTGTGTATGTAACAAAGAAGCACATCTTTGTGACTTCGTACAATCAACATTCAACAGTATTATAGACACATTAGGTCAGATAATTAATGTGATTTCAAGGATTAATGATTGGGTCTTAAGAGAAATACATTTGGGCCTTGCCTAACGCCATAAGAAGCTGGAATAATAGAAGTGCAATACGAAGCATCATACTCATATTTAGGGTTATTCTTATTGTTAAATCAAAAGTATATATGAGTACTAAATATTTCGACTGAGTTGAGTATAGAATCATAATAGTTCTATACATAAACAATTTCTCACAACTCTGAGCCGCCTTTCTTATAATAAAGAGAAAAAGGAAACTTAACAAATAGTACAAAAGAACTTTCTGTAATACAGTGGAACAATTAGTGTGAAATCCAGTAATTTTTACACTACTTGCAAGTAAACTTTCTGGCATTACGTAATTTACTTGTACAGGAAGAGCTAAACGAACACTAAAATACTAGTGCTAAGTAACAAGAAAAGGGTCATCTCAAATAGTATAATGTCGGAATGTATGCATTTTCCAAAATTTGTTGCATACGTAACTTTAGTTGGCTAATATTAAGATTGTTTCACCTTAAAAATTGTTTGTTAATTAGTTTATAAGCTTCTTTCTTTCATTTTGTGTGCCAGCATAGTTTATAAACACTCTATTATTTAAGGTTAATTTTATGTGTTACTTAAGATGTCTAATTCATACTCCTAACTCCCATCTTACTAGCTTCGCCCTACTTGAAGTCCTAATAAAAGGAGAAGCATTGTGATAGGTCAATGATCTATGTTAAAAATTAAAATAGGCAAATTTGTTCAGAAGACCAATTACAACTCAAGGCAATGATCCATATAGGCAACATCATTATAGATGGTTAAGGATAAATAGTTGTTACATTTAAATTATGCCCAAGTAAAAATAAGTGAAAGATTTAGAGAACTTTTGTTTGAGAGAATTCCTAAATATGTCCTAAAAACAAATAACGGAAGTATAGCTATTAAAACATGATTGTCCAATCCAATCTAGCGCAGCAAAACCTTAGGGGCCCCTATATAAAATACATTTGCAAACACGACTTGTAAGATGTAGTCATTGATGCGATCATAAGTCGCAAAATGATAGCACTTGGATTTTTCTATTATGAAATCTATACAAATTTGTCAAATATCATGGCAATGTTTACAACTTATATGGAGACAAAAGTAGATCCTGGTGAAATTTCTTGAGCAAGATTCGACAAAAGTCATTCATCTATTCATGATCTAAAGAAAACGAAGAAAAAACAAGGACTAATATTTAAGATGTTATAAAAACATTGTTTAGCGTTAATCTGAATAAAAATACAAGTCCTTGGAACAAGAAATCAATTTCGAAAAATTGCATGTGAAGAAACTCTTTCGTGTTTTCTTTGTTTAATTTGACGTTGTGACAGTTAGGCTGATTTTACGGGTGAAGTACATTTTGACGGCTCTAATACTCCCTCCGTTCCAATTTATGTGGCAACATTTCCTTATTAGTCTGTTCCAAAAAGAATGGCAGCATTCTATTATTGGTAACAATTTAACTTCAAAATTACAGTTTTGCCATTAATGAAATGATTTACAACCACACAAACATCTATGTCTTATTTTAGATCACAAGTTTCAATAGTCTTCCTTTATTTCTTAAACTTCGTGCCGAGTCAAACTATGACACATAAAGTGGAACGGAAGGAGTAATTAAGGATCACTAATTATGTAAGAACTAAAAAATGAGAAACCAGTGTAGGAGGAGGCCTAGGAGACTGCGAGTGGAATTTTTGGATTGTTTAATCATTGTGCAAATGTGGAAGTGGCTGTATAAGATGGTCCTCTTTCAGCAGTAAATTCCAAATTGGGAATCAAATTAGGTCAGCTTGTTTGGCTAAATTTGGCAGATATAGATATGGAGTATCATTCTTGGGTATCTCTTAGCACTTGTTCCCCTTTTTCCCTGTTTTCTGCGAAAACTCTACATACATCTTAAAATTTCGAAATTTTTTTTTTCTTTTTTCCTCTCTCTATAAAGTGTTTTCAACCCACCTAAATTGTGGACTCAGATTTCTACATTGTTTTTATATTTTTATATATGACTTTCTCCGAAAATTTAAAAATAACGATGCTAAACCTTAATCGACGTGTATCTTTTTTTGCATGCTAATAAAAACTTCTAGTATAACTTAAGTACGGTTCTTAAATTAAAATATAAGAACTGATCGAGTAATAAAATGAAACACTTTAAATTCATATGTAACAAGAGTTCATCATCAAGTTAAGCCTTGTAACAATACTTATTACGCCATTATCTTAATCAAGTTAGGACGGCTATAAAAATTCTCTATAACATATTACTCCATTAATAAAATAATTCGCCTTCTCCTCGGGCCAACAATATACAAAATAAAACTAAAAAATAACAGAAGTTTTGTTTTTTTTTTTTAACTTGCATAGGAGTATATTCTCTAATGGCTAAATGATTTCTCTCGGTGCAGAGGACAATTTTCTTTCGGACTAATTCTTGGAGAAAGCCCTTCATCTTGTTCCTTTTGATTTAAACATGCACACATCATATATTTATCATTAGATAATGATAAAATCGGGCACCGGGCGCTCACATAAGGTTAGACCTAACTCACACCTCAAAAGCTAGCTCAAAGGGTGGAGGATTGTCCAAAGCTTATATGGGCATCTTGCCCCCTTTCTCTTACCGATGTGGAACTCTTCCCATATTCCAACACCCCCGCACGACTAGCCATACCCACATGGGTGGTCCGTGGACCACTTGCTCAAAGGGGGGGCCAGGGTCTTTCCCTGGCTTTGATACCATGAAAAAATCGGGCACCGGGCGCCCACACACCTCGGCACAACAAACTCGAGCGCCCATCACACGGGCATCCACACACACGGGCGCCCACATAAGCTTGGACCTATCTCACACCCCAAAAGCTAGCTCGAAGGGTGGAGGATTGTCCAAAGCTTATATGAGCTCCCTATGTGTGTGGGTGCCCGTGTGATGGGCACCTGAGTGTGTTGTGCTTAGGTATGTGGGCGCTCGGTACCTGGTTTTATCACATAATAAAGAATCATCTTGAGAGGAACAAAATATGCAGGTGTTACCATATATTTGTATCCATTTGTACTGTAACACAGTTTGATGCCACTTTAGATAAAGTAGAGTTGACTTTTAGCATCTAAGAATATTTCTTAGATTCTCAAAAATCCCAAACGGGTCTAAAGCTTAGACGTTCAACCATAAACCACCAGTTCGACAATTCACATGCACTATATTGCTACGTGCTTATCCACATTATACTTTATCTGTTCAATAAAGATATTATGCTGATCTGCAAAATTATGCACCACCACTCTAGCTAGGCAGACAAATGATATTAAACCAAGTGGGAAAATTGCTATGGTAAAGTGCAAATAGTGAACGAAATAAAACACACGTCATACACTTCTCTTATGATTAGGATCTGCTTTAAAGTAAAAGTTAAGGAGTTCTAGTAAATGTTTCCCATTTCGTGAAAGCGACAAAAATTAGTCGAAGAAGTTCAAGGAAATGAATGCGACTTTTAATACGTCTTACTTTCAGATCATTAGTAGTTTGGTACATTATTGCTCTTTTACATGGTTTAATTAGGTTCACAAGACATATTATTGCTAATATGTGGGACCCTAATTATGATACTGTTCTTTTGGATCATCTACATAACTTCATAACTTCTAGAAAGGTTGTAAGTGTAGTTGTCTGATCATTTTACTTTGTTTAGAATTAAAATTTGTGGAACTTTAATTGCGTTCCTTATATATGTAGCATGATTATATATATTTTCAGCGAGCTGTTGCAAATTTAGGTGGGTTAAAATGAGTTAAATCAATAATATATAGGTAGTGATCCATGGTTCAAATAACATGTCATATATATGCAACCCACTCAATATGACTAACCTGCTACCTTCTTTTTTTTAATCATATCACTATTTTTACAAATATATCCAATATAAATTCACAAGTAGGTTTAGGAAGAGTGATGTGTACGCAGATCTTACTTCTACCTCGAATAAAGTAGAGAGGTTAGAATAACCCTCGGCTCAAGAACAGTAAAAGAGTATACAAGACAACAATAGTTTTGAAAAGGGGTTAGAAAGGGGAAGGGTAAATGCATGCTTAAAATGCAAGAATAGAAAAATACATGGCATAATCATATTACAGCTAACGAGGGTAAACGAAATAACAACGCTAGCAAAAGCAAAGAAGACAAAAATATAAAAATACTTAGCAATAATACAATTAAGGTTGAAAATGAATAAGTGAAGACTGATGTATATATTACTATCAGCTTAAGTTTTTCCAAACTTATATATAAGTTTCCATCTCAAGATTTGGTTTAGCGTGTTTGCTTTGGGTTGCATTTTGAATGTTCGGATATACTAAGACCCCTTTCGATTCAATAGCTTGATTAAACAAACGAATCGTAACTTGACCAATTTAAACTTGAGAGGATTATACAATGATTAAAAATAAGTTATTTATCACTCCCTGAAGATCACTAAACGGGAGTAGGAGATCATTTCAAAGACGATATATATGGGTTCTATTGGATGAGAAATGTCTTGCAACAATTCATTGAATTCAAAGTACATAAAGGCAGGCAATCCTCGATCATATATAAGGCACTTTAATTTGTGAGAATACTGTCACGCGTGAAAAAATATGATAGTCTTATAAGGTCTTATCCCTATCCCAAGATTAGTTTTCTCTTTAAAGATTGAAAGAATATATCAGTTCTCTGATCTATATGATTGTTACTGTTGAGATGGAAGCGCCGTGCCGTGTTGCAGCGTCTCATATATATTCTCTTTACATTGCAATCTTTGGATCTTTATCCTTTTGCTCATTTCGAAGAATACAGCATTGCGAGAAGACCATTCATTGTGTGTGTGTGTGTGTGTGTGTGTTTGTGTTTGTGTTGTATGATTCACAAAATCCGGTGCTGTATTTTACTCATTATTAGAAGTGAATTGAAGATCAATTTGTCTTGTTGCACTAGAGCCAGCAATTCGGTCCCACTTCGATGCCCATTTCCTTCTTCCAACACTCTTTTCATTACTGTTAGAATATCACACATTTGATCAAGAGATGGAAATGAGAGAGTACTATAAGTCTCGTTATATGATATAGAACATTTATCATTTCACGAATTAAATTAATTTTTGGAGCTAAGTTATCACTAATGTCTATTTTCTTCGTTAGTTGCCTTTCTATTTTGACGTGCTAAAGTTATATATACCTACCGAAAAGAAGGAAAGAGATGCTACTTATGTAATAGTTATAAGAAAACACTTCAATATGGCTCAATAAAGAATTGATTTTCTTGGAAATCTATCAAAACACATGTTGAAACCTTCCATGGTAGTTCAAATTGCCAACTGACGGATTAATTTTCTGCTGGTAATTTGCAGTATCTGTTGGTAATACTCGCTGAATTTAGATTTATGCTTTTGCACTAAAGTGGGAACATGTTAATGAGGATATATCAGGCAACACAATTTTGGAGCCAATGGTTCAACTTGGATCGTGAGAAATGATAATACGGAGTAGTATTAGATTAGGGCGAAACTTGCTTGGAGTATGAGAACTAACGTCATTTGCTTGGGCTGCATTAACTTTAAAATATGTACTAAATCCCTCACTATATAATACTACAACGTTTGGTTTGTTTTGTAATAGGATATAGAAATCTGCATTAATTAATACAATATTTAATTTGGATTTTGCTCTCTGCATAATACTCGCATAAATTAATGAGGGAATCTATGTATTATTTTGTGCGGGGTAGAAGATGAAATAAATAATATGGGTATTAGTAATGCATGTATTAAAATTTAAAATGACAAAATTAACCCTCATAATAATAAGGATATTTTTTAATTTTATTTAAAGAATAACTATATATTTTAAATTATAACATTGTATACTAATTTGTAATATATTAGTGATTCAAGAAATAATCCCTACGTTATAATGCATGCATAGCTAATACACACATTACTAATTCCCGCATTACTAATATTCGCATTACTAATTCACACATTGCTAATAACCGCATTAATAATATCTTAATACGTGCATTGCTAATACCCGCGTAAACTCTTTCTCAACCAAACGACCCCGGTAAAGTTGGAATGTGTACTATCTTGCATGTATAGTTGTATGGGTGCATGGTTCGCATACTTCTAGCTAGGTGTTTTGTATTGAAGACATCAAGCTTCAAACAGGCTTGTCAAACAGATATCTGATCACGGATTCTAAAAATGGTTGATAATGATTCGAGCTTGTCACTAGTAACAGATTGAATTACTACTCCCTCTGTTCCAAAATGATTGTCACAGTTCGGATTTCGAGAGTCAAACGAGTTTATTTTGACCGTGAATTTAAACATATAATCTTTACGTTTTTTGTAACGATATTTATATATTTAGAAACTACATAAAAAGTACTATAAGTCACAATAATTAATAATTCAAAATATTTAAAAGACATATAAAAATATTACGGTCAAAGCTAAACTCGTTTGACTCTCGAAATCCGAACTGTGACAATCATTTTTGGAACGGAGGGAGTATAAGTTTTTTTTGGTCAGACAGAACTAGACATAATCTCTCTCACTCGATCGCATTTTTCTTTGTGATTGTACAAGCTTTCAGCCAAATAATTTTTGCGATTCTTGGTTTACCAATTTCTTCTTCACCCATCGTGCTGACCTGAACCATAGAGATGCTGACACGTGTCTCATCCAGCTATGCTTGTTGCCATCTTACGTTCGAAGTTAATCTTACGACAAGATGATCAAATATATATGCCAAATAATTTCACACGTGAGGACCTATTGCTACTCACGACTTTCGATATTTTTGCTTTTAATCCTGTATAAAAAGATAAATAACAAAATTTACCCATATAGCTACCATAATAATACTGAGAAATATAAACAAATGATAACATGTTCCATTATATATATAACACTTTGGATCCACTCAATTAGAAAGTACAAATTAAGGATAGGAGACATATAGAAAGTTAAAAGAAAGCATTTAAACTCAAAAATCTAATGTGGAGACCAGTTCTTTGTAAGGATCATGGTAATAACTATCCCATTTAGATTTTAAGGGCCAATATAAGACCTACTAATAATCAACATCATTCTTTATAAACAGCATTATGCATAATCAACATCATCTTTATATTAAGACCTACTAATAATCAACATCATTCTTTATAAACCGCATTATGCATATAAATGTACAACTATCATGCATGGTTCCATGCGGATTATCATACTCTCCCCGTCATGTAGTCCTAAGGACTCTTTTAAATGAGCCAAGCTAAATGATATAGAAACGGTTGTGATGGTTACTCTCTTTGAAGTTTGAATATCAATGGGATAATAGTTTTAGCCAGAAATTTTTTATCTTGCAGCAATAAATTGGTTGGGCTACATTTTCGTGCACCATAAGAATGGTAGCTTATATTCTCTTAGTTGGAGCCTCACACATCAATATCAGAGCCTAATATCTAAAATCTAACTCTGAGGTTGATAAAGCATCACATCGTGGCACCACACTTTTCACTAGTGCACTGTACCCGCAATAACAAGTTGCTACTATAACAAAATCCGTTTACATAAGGGTATACTCAAACTTTAACTTTCAGGAGTTTATGTTATATGGAGTATATAAATTTAAATTAACACACACGTATGAAAAAGTTGTCAAAACTATTTGTTGTTAATTCGTTTGTTACGCGAACAATATATATATACAAGCTATTTCTATAAAATATAACTCGATTGGCATACTATAAGATCTATGTATATTATGTATATGCTTTACTAAATATATGTTCAGTTTATTATCTTCCGATCCAGGGTACACAAAACCAGTACGGACGGGAACTTTCTTCTGTTTGATATATGAGCCTTGATTAACATCCATTCCTTCTCGTATTATCTCGAATGTATGATCCATACACAGATAAATAAGAAGAAGAAACAAAAAAGGAAAAGAAACACATCTATGAGAATGGAACGAAAATAGTTAAGCAGAGAAATACTCAGCTATTGGTAGGATTGTTTGTCTTGTTTCAAACGATAGGTCCATTTCTTCAGATGACATATTGATATGGTAAATGTGGTCCAACATTTCCCTTCTACCTTGGATATGTATGAATCTATAATGGCATTTCAGATTAGAGTACTAAGACCGCATGTATATATTTACACAATCTAGTAGTCACTTAAAAGGTAATGTCATGAAATCTATACAATATTCCTAGCTAGTTAATGGTAATTACTACAACAATATTATAATCAAATTATAGTGATGATGTACTAATTCATTACTTTATCTGTATATACAACTTAAATCTATCCGATCATAGTAATAACCCCTCTTACTCATTTGGCAGAGTTTCTCTCCCTAATATATCATCGTCTCTTCTTCCTATATATAGTGACTACTCTCTCTCAACTTTCACTAGTTAAATAATCTATCAGACAAGAAAGAAATAAATACTGTATACTGAATTTCTGCAGTTTGATGGAGATTGCATCTTCAATTATTTACTTCCTTCTCTTTCTCACATCTCTTCTTTTTTACATTTCAAAGAAACAAAAATGGAAAGACATAAAAAAAGCAAAGTTTCCACCTGGTTCAATGGGCTGGCTATACATTGGGGAAACTCTCCAACTATACTCTCAAGACCCAAATCTCTTCTTCGTTAACAAACAAAAAAGGTTATAAGTACTAATTAATATTCTTCAAAGAAAAATTACGTTTACTTTTAAAAAAATACGTTTTAAACTATGTTCTCAATATATTCTGTTTCAAATTTTTGTTTGCAGGTTTGGTGATATATTCAAAACACACATTCTTGGGTACCCTTGTGTTATGCTAGCTAGTCCTGAAGCTGCCAGATTCGTGTTAGTAACTAACGCTCACTTGTTCAAACCAACGTACCCTAAGAGCAAAGAGAAGTTAATTGGCCCTTCTGCTTTGTTCTTTCACCAAGGAAATTATCATTCTCGACTAAGGAAGCTGGTTCAAAGCTCTTTATCTCCTGAGGCTCTACGTGAACTAGTTCATGATATTGAGGCCTTGGCCATCTCTTCCTTAGATTCATGGGCGGAAAATAACCAAGTCATCAATACATTCCATGCGTTGAAGAAGGTCCGTTATGGATAACTTGTGCTACTTGTTGAATTTAACCATCTTATCTAAAAGTTAAAGGTGCTTTCAACATTACTAATACTTTGATAAAGTCGCTTAGAATTAATTTTCTTCAGAATAAATGAGCTCATTATCTCACGTGAATCCCATGGGCATGCTACAGTTTGCTTTTGAAGTTGGCATTATTGCTATTTTTGGTCAGCTGGATGCTAAGTACAAAGAAGAGCTTAACAAGAACTACTCCATAGTAGAAAAGGGCTATAATTCTTTCCCTACGAACTTACCTGGAACTGCTTATTACAAAGCTATGGTGGTAAGTATATCTAAAGCTTCACTTTTATACCAACCATATTCCTACCGCAAGCTAATAGCTCTATACTGAGCTTTACTATTTTCTGTTCAAAGGCAAGGAGGAGGCTTAATCAGATTCTGAGTGAAATAATTAGTGAAAGAAAGGAGAAAAAAACAGTAGAGAAATTTCTATTGGATCGTCTGTTGAATTTCAAAGATGAAAAAGGGCAGACTTTAACAGAAGATCAAATTGCCGACAATGTCATTGGAGTACTCTTTGCTGCTCAGGACACAACAGCTAGTGCTTTAACA
Source organism: Petunia x hybrida (assembly GCA_037355625.1). Taxonomy (NCBI): domain Eukaryota; kingdom Viridiplantae; phylum Streptophyta; class Magnoliopsida; order Solanales; family Solanaceae; genus Petunia; species Petunia x hybrida. The sequence continues at coordinate 3,200,120 of JBBBVM010000536.1, forward strand.
TGGATTGTCAAGTACCTCCATGATGACCACAAACTTTTAGAAGCTGTTAAGGTACTGTCCTAGCTCGTTTGTTTCTTTCTGTTTAGTTTAACTTAGCTTCTATATATGGAAAAAAAGGAACTTTACACTGGAATTACTCAAATGATAACTACAATTAATTGTCCATAAAAAGTGAAATTAGTAAACGTAAAAGTAAAACGAGCAGCCTGCTAAAACAAGATAAGGTTTACCATCTCCATTCGTACTTCCCACATCTTATTGAGAGTCCTGGAGGTCTTAAATCCCAAATTTAATACATATTTTTTTCATTTCAAGTGCAGGCAGAACAAAGAGCAATTTATGAATCAAATGAAAAAGGAATGAAGCCGTTGACATGGGCTCAAACAAGAAATATGTCACTAACTTACCGGGTAATCTCTTTTTTTCCTTACAGATAGTTCCAATTATACTAAGAGCTTGAGTAACAGATCCCTCTCATCAGTTAAAAAAAATTCAATTGCAGGTCATTTTAGAGAGCTTAAGGTTGTCCAGCATTATATCTTTCACCTTTAGAGAAGCTGTGGTTGATGTAGAATACGAAGGTAAGGCAGTAGATTATCAATTATATGCTCAACTCTGGATATAAGTGCATATGTATATATGGAGACACACACGTATAAATTCAGAGCTCCTACAAGACTGCTCTGATCATCGATTAAACATGGACTTGACTACTATTGCGTACAGCGTTTTACTATTGATATCAGTAACACTTACAGTGTTTTACTACTCCCACTGGTTATTTATATGAAGATTTGACTGCAAACAGACATTAAGAAAGAAAGTAAAACTTTTGGCATATAAGATAAATGTATAACATACTAGTAATGTAACTAGTAGGAGTAAATCTTGAGATTTTGACGATGTCACGTCACGTCATTATATTCCTGATAGGGTACCCATTCCTGATACTATGGAAATGTTAAAAGTAAATAGTTTTCATATATGTAGTGCCAATATTTTTGGAATGGACTAAAAATGGAAGTGTGATTTCGCCTCAAAGTATCGCACACATTCACATTCATTCGACGACACGTGTACGTCGAGACAAATTGAGAATGTAGATATAACACTGTTGATTATACCTCTAATTTTCCCGTCTACGTTACGACGTTGAAGATCATGAGTTGCATAGTAATGAGACCTTTATTGCAGGTTACTTAATTCCAAAAGGTTGGAAGGTCATGCCACTATTCAGAAACATTCATCACAATCCAGAATATTTTGCTGACCCGCGGAATTTTGATGCTTCCAGATTTGAGGTATGTGGTCATCTCGAGTACTAGCAAAGTGCTTTCAATTCTCCACCTGTCCTATATGAACATTTTGGTTCAACCCCTCTTGTTTTATGTGGTGGCGGATGGATACAGGTTGCTCCCAAACCCAATACCTACATGCCATTTGGCAATGGTGCCCATGCTTGTCCAGGAAATGAACTTGCCAAACTAGAGATGCTGATTCTCATTCATCATTTGGTTACCAAATTTAGGTACAATAATGACATTATTTTGTTCCAGCTTCATAACTTATGGAATAACTATCTTAAGACATGATATTAACTTTCTTTATTGTAACAAAAGTAAATTATAAATAATTATATAATACTGCAAAATATAACAACTACTAATACCATTACAATGAAAATAGAACCTCTGCCACAAAGGCAGATCAAGAAGTTAGTCAGTAGGTGCAAAGCACCATGCATTAACGGCTTGTTTATAATAATGGGTGTGAATTTAATATAAATATATTTTCATATGTATTCAGCCATATACATCTAGTTTGAATAAAATTTGATATGGTTGAATGTTGATGTCATTTGAAATTGGTTCTCATGATTTTAATTGTTACAGGTGGGAAGTCGTGGCTTCCAAAGGAGGTACACAGTATAGCCCATTCCCAATACCTCAGCATGGACTTCCATCTAGGTTCTGGAAGGAAACTAAAAGCCCAACAGATCTCTAGAAAACGAGATGCCTCCTGTAAGAAATAATAGCAAGAAAAACAAAAGTAAAAAGCAGAAGATACCTCCAAACTTAGAATTTAATTTCTAGTTAAACTCATCCCAGCAATTTTTTTTTTCCTGGGGCCTATTTTGTTCCCTTTGACGAATTTGTATTATATAATTAGTACTAGTAGCATGTAAAGTCAGTCACATTTGCTAACAAACAAAGCTATATCATTTCTTCTGGTTCAATCTGTAAAATACTTCAGGAATATTTCAGCTCTATGCAGTCCAAGTTTTGTGAAAGATATGTTCATTTAAGCTTACCAATCAAAAGAAAGGATGCTGAGTGCAACATTTCTGTGTGCATGGCATTGAAGCACCAATTACTTTCATGTGGAAGTCAGCATCATTCTACTCAGAATATCCATGTGTCCCAGCTGTTCGAGTGGCTGCAGAAAAAGAAATGTCCTGATCAAATGGGAAATCCCAAGAGTGGAAATCAGCGCTTATGGCATAAGATGAAGGGTCCCACACAAGGGCTGAGGCAGGATTAGAGGCAAGGAAATCCAAAAACAATGAAAGATTAGAGACAAGGGGATATAGAAAATGCTAAAAATGACTCCGCTGGAGAAAACCCATGATCTAAAACATTTTGGACTCCCTTTGTCACTGCGTGGAAGCTTTCATTATGTTAACAGGATTCAACAATCAATACATAGACAAAAAAAAATACACAGTATATTTTCCTAGCAAATGGGATTGGATTGACACTGGTCCCGTGAGACACTAAATACAACAGTAGCCATCATTTGTATAATGATCCTGTATCTATTATGGTCTGGTCGGTTACATTGTGGGATTTTTCTGGACTTAATGGAAAAAGTCCTGTGAGCAAGTAGCAAATGGATGTCACATACACATTTAGGGCAAATAACTACCTTGTTTTCTAGCCCACCGACTCTTAGTCTGGATTGGTCCAACCGGAATATTCCTCACTGATAGATCTGGATGGTCTGGACCAGCACAAGCATCACTGATTTACCTAATAAAAACAAAGGATACACCAATTACAATAGAACAACAACAGCCATATATCATTTAAAGAAAGAATGCAAAGGCATCAAAACCACTACATGAATAGGAAATGTCCAAATACACTACATGCCACAGCTTGTGAAAATAATATAAGGGTGCAACAAATGTTTAGTATTTCAGGATAGTGACTCTTATTTTCAACTGATTGTTGTACTAATTTAGCAACAACAGATTGCATATCTGAACTAAGTGAAGTTCTTCATATAGCAATAAGCTTCAGTTGGAAAAACTGAATTTCAAAGAAAGCTTCAGTCAACTTGATTTATCACCTTGTAACCTCAAGGGCAGGGAAAAAGGACTTGTCAAGGCACCCTTAAGCATTATATAAGACTACTTCTTAATATATCTGTTTTCTGGAGCCAGGGGAAGGCGTATATGCCCATAGCATGACCTTCTCAACTTCAAACTGGTGCTCTACCCATCACTAGAAAGACACAATGAGTATGTTTATTTAAGAAAAATAGGACTCTTTGAAAGGCTAAATAGATCCATCAACCAAGTCATAGTCTTCCACAGCAACTAGGTAGTCAAATTCATGAGGATGATGCTCACAATCTACTCAAAGACTATGATAAACAATCACCTAAGCTGATAAAATTTCGAAAACAGAAAGTAAACAATATAAGCCATCACGCAGACATTCTTGAAACAAATATTTCGAACTCTATGCTTCCAAGGTTCCAAGGAACTGACAGGTTAAAAGTCGAGAAATTAAGGAACTGACCAACTATGAGCTTTCACTAGCTTGAGACACAAAATATGTAAAACATTTGAATATCAGTTCAGAACGTTCATTCAGGAAAGTAACTAATACAGGAACATAACAAGTCCGTAGTTGTTATTCTTTCCAGCATTACATACTCACATATCTTAGTTCCACTTTAGATATTTAAGTAAATACTACATTTATGCAAAAAAATACATCCATGATGCACAAATTATTGGCCTAGTATTCTGTGTTCTGCATAAACTGACCATATACAGAGATTTCCCTTTTGCAGCATAGGAAATGTGGCCTGCGCATTGTAATAATCATTAGGACAAGCATAATTTGAGGCAATTTTGAGAGTCTCTTATTAACAGCATCAGATGCTCAATTATTGAGATCTCCTGTGATGGAAATATGACATGTATATTGAGCTACTACTAAAGTGAATAATATTCGGGTTAAGACTCTACAGTAGTTACAGATAAAGTTTAGCATATCCTGAAATTGAGTCTATAGAACCTTACCTGTTCACTACAACATTGCGGAATTCATATTAAGCCTGAAGTTACAGCATCCAACAAAAGGCTCCTGCTAAACACATAAATTGCAGTTAGAAAATTCCTGAAATTTACTAGCATAAATCTCCCATGAATACTTATGTGACAACTGAAGGATTAGCTACTCGTTCTAAACCAATTTAACATATCTATTTAAGCATCACAAACATCCAAAACAGAAGCACAGAATGGCTGGTTCCTAGCTAAAGCTCACTTATCATCCCAAAGATCCTATGCATAAACCCCTTGTCGATCAAGCCCTATCTCGAAAAGGAGATTGCCATTTCCGAAGAAGATAAGGAAACACTTGGATTAAATCAAACACTTGTTATTCACTTGAACAGGCTTAGTTAAATAAGTACAACTCTATTCATTCATCATACCTCACTTATCATTTCCTAGCTCCCTAACTTCACAAGACTCTACGGCTTTCCAGAACTCACAGGTTCAATAATTAGTGCATAAGGAGTACAGACTGCAGTATAGTATTATATATGAGAAAATGTGACTTTGGCCAGACTCCAAAGCTAGGGTCCTCTGTCGATTCAAACAACTTTAGAAGATTTCTGTTTAACCATGTTCGGACCTCTATGGCAAAGGCATCAATTACTAGATCATAATAGTACAGTATGAACAAAATACGGAAACAATTAAGATAAATCACTCATAAGTCATAATTCCAAAAAAGGTATTCAAAGGGACAATCGATCGTACTTCATATTGTTATCAAGTACTCCCCCGTCCTAAAATGAGTATCTACCTTTCCTTTTTAGTTTGTCCCAAAAAAGTGTCTCCTTCTATATTTGGTAAATCTTTAATTCCACGATTTGTTTTGGACCACAAGATTTAAAGGCACCGGCCCATATTACACACAATTTCAATTTTATACCACATGATTCAAAAGTCTTCCCTACTTTCTTAATTTCCGCACCAAGTCAAACTCATACACTCATTTTGGGACAGAGGGAGTATAAAATTACATGTACTTACCTCAAGGCATACTTTATTTTCTTCTGTTACAATTTTTAGAAGTTCCTTGACAGATTAACCCTCATTTCTATGGCCTACTTAACTCCTTCTACAGCTAACCATAATTTCTCCTGTTACCTAACACGATTAAACAACTTACAGAACAATTAAGCATCGTGATCAATCAATATTTAGACATGAACCAACACCCTGACATAAATATCATCATGCATGTAGGGAAGATAAATGAAAATTCAAAAACGTCCTATTTAATCCACTTCAAGCTATAAAAAAAAAAAAATTAACTAAACATGAATGCTAGGAAAAATTCATAAATTTGCATGTATTAGGGAAAACCTGTGGCCATGAAGCGAATTCATCCAGACTTCAATCTCATCGTTGCCCTAATTCGCAGCGAACAATTTGACGGACCAGTTCTATAAATTTTGAGGGAACGCAAACTGAATGCAAATAATTACTTAATAAATAACCTTTTTCTACCGAGTTTTTTTTTTTCTCGTGATCATTTCCTTCTTTCCCGCCGAAAACGTAGATTACTGAATTTGGATCCTAAATAAAACCTTCACTGTCGCTTTCGGATTCATAAATTATAAACTTAGAGCCTGTTTGGATGGGCTTAAAAGCAGCTTATTTTAAGTGGCTTATAAATCAAAATGTGACTTAAAAGTCATTTTTTGAGAATCAAAAAGTGGTTTTTAAGCAACTTATGAAATTTTGAGTTTACCAAACATATATTAATGAACTTATAAGCTTATAAGTCACTTTTAAGCTCATCCAAACGGGCTCTTACTAGTATTACTATTCTATCCGGTCCACTTTAAATATAACTTTAGCATGTGTACAACCCTTAAAAAATATAATAATTTTAAGTAAGTGTATCTAATAAGTAGGTCTCAAGGATATTTCCGTTTTTCATATACGGCCACGTCGGGTGCGGCAATTTGGAAAGGCGAATTGCGTGGTGATACGGATTTCTGTAATCTTTATTGTGTCTAATAGCTGGCCTGAATCCTAATTATTGCCGAATTATATTGAACTAAATTTAGGAAAAAGTTTATTGTATTATGGTTAATGTCTACGTTGCTCTGATTAAGTAGGAAAAAAAAAGTAGACGTTGTTATGATTTTGTAAGAAACTAAGGACATATAAATCGTCAAAAGAAATAGCTCTATTATTGAATTGTAATTTTGCTGATCTGATCTGAACATCTATAGCTTCTTTCGGATTAATATGTGTAATTTTGTGTTTTGACATCTATAGCTTCTTACGGATCGGCATAGTTATCCTTGCACTACACATGATGCAAGTGATGTCTTCCTTGAAGCTGCCAAAGTATTTAATAATACTCGGAGAAGGAGCTTCGAGCCAGCGTACTATTTGGTTGTTTTGCTGTCTCCTGGCTTGTACTTAGGCTGTTGCCTTTTTCTTTCCATTTTGAGTCATACGATCCTCAAGGTTTGGCCTTATCAGTGTTTCTACTCATATGGTGTTGTTCAGCTCCTTTATCTGGTTTCCCCTAATTAGATTAATGTGTGTTCACTCCCAGCTATGATACATGTGAGGTTTTGAGGTTGTCAGAGACATATGATATGATGGTATACTGCTCCTGACCCAACTTGTGTTCCACATGTACTGGTGGGTTCTCATATGTTCAATGATCATGAGACAATTGAAAAATAGAGGGGAAAGTTGGGGAAGACATAAGATCTGGTAAGCATCTTATTTATCTTAGCAGGGGTGCACCCGTTGATAATGTTTGCCACTGAATGCATTTGTGTATGATTGGTTGTTGGACAGTTGGAGTAACTATTTGTGATCTTAACTTTGTGAAGCCGTGTGCCTGTGCTTAATTTAACTGTTTCTATGCAAGTACAAATGAGTCAAGCAAAATATCGATAAAATTAACTTGTTAAAAGAGTTGAATCGTATCTAATGAAAGTGAGTTCCGTACCTCACACAAGGTAGGTGTAACAGTAGCCAAGTTTTAACTACCAACTCAACAATTCAAGTTGCAGAATTACAATAAGAATTGCAGAAAGATAAGTAACTAAGGATAGGCAGCTGAAAGAGGTGAGAAACTAGAAGAATGGAGATGAGAAGCCAGACTAAGAATAGGGGATGAGAGGAACATAGCCATAACAACTTTTGCCTCAAAATTGCTCTATACCATTTTGCTATATTTATAAGTACTGATTCTCCACCCAATTTTGCTCAATTTCACGTGCTCAACCTGTGTCCCACACTAAGTTATTTTGTATTTCTTGTGTGGCATCCCTCGTGGCATCATAGTCAGTTGGGACCCAATGCTTATTCATAAAAATTGTGGTATGTTGATAAATATCATTTCATCTCAATCAAAAGTTTTAAATTTGAGCTTTGGAATGAATTCACCTTCGTTAGGAATTCATTACCCATAATTTGAACATCTAGTTGAGCCCAAAAATGTAGTATAAGAAATTGGATGGGAAGCAAAAAATAAATTTATATTGTAGAAATGAAATAACTTAATTAACTGATACCACAAGTAAAATTATATACTAGTATTAGTATGAAAACTTTAGCGCTGTCATTATATATGAATACATTTCCAAAACTATATGAGCTGATGGTTCAGTCAACTTTTACTAAAATTGGAATTAAGCCATATGAGGCGGTACGTAGGGAGAGTTTTTAGGGTCAAATACGTGGCCACACCACAAAAAAGAGAGTTTATCCATGAAAATGTTGTGCATCTTTTTGCCTTACGTCAGTGCTTTTGTCATTTGTAGGCATGCTTCTTTTCCTTCTTTGTTCCAATGCTTCAGGTCTTCACTTCGGCCGTTGACAAGATTTGGATAGATTTTGAATAAAAAGGGAAATTTTCAAAAATAGGCAGCCCACTGCTTAAAATTATAAACAAGAGGCCATATTTTTTTTTCATGCACAACATTCATTCCTAAAATTACAAATTTTAGCACTCCTTCATAAAAAAACACCCTAGCAACCAAATCTCCCCCTCCCCAGCCACTAAGTCGCCGGCATACACCCTCTCCCGCTAGTGGTGTCGTTATTTTTTGTATTTTACTGAATTTATGTTGTTTATTGCGTTTAAATCATTGTTTTGGACAAGTTTATACACACAAATCTCCCCCAAAAAAATAAATTATACATAGATAAATGTGTAGCAATAAGAGAAATACAAAAATATACACAAAAAAAGTAAAAATTCATATAAACATCCTTAATATACAGATTTATTCACTCGCATATACACACTTATACAAATTTATACAATTTTATACATGTGTATAAATTTGTATAAACTTGCGGCAGACTGCTATCTCGGGAAAAGAGTGACAACTCGGGTAAGATTCAAAAATATGGGCCATTTTTGGTAATTTTCGTCTTTTGTTTGTCTTTTATTGTAATTATCCCTAAAAATAATGGGTAACTATTTGGATAGATATTACTCCCTACATTTTAACTGATGTGGCAGTATTTCTTTATTAGTCTGTTCCAATTCAAAATTACAGTTCTGCCATTAGTAAAATGGTTTACAACCACACAACCATCTATGCCTTATTTTAGATCGCAAATTTGAAAAGTCTTTCTTTATTTTTTAAATTATGTGCCGAGTCAAACTATAACACATAAAATGGAACGGAAGGAGTACTTCATCTATACGTATCTTGTTTTTGTCTTAACTTTTACTCTATATCACCTAATTTAACTACGTACAAATTCGTATATTGGACATCTTCCCACTGTATAGATGTCTCCTCAAATTAAGGAGTAGTAGTCCGACCAAGAGGTGGGATGAAAATTTGAGGCTATGCCTGTTATATGAGGTTCCACGCACTATAAAACAAAACACTTGTTTCACTCTTTTCAACAACATTTATTAATTTTGATTCCAACCTATGAATCAACTTGGTACGTAGGATGTAATATGAATATTCTGATGCGTGCTCTTTATAGCCAATATTCTTTTTTCCGAATTGAGGTATGATTCCTAATTCCCAGCCTTTATGTTGAGGGTCACTTAAGCCTCTGATATGTCATTCATGCATGTTTAAAAGAGAATCCTCATTTTAATTAGTAGCCTAACCTTAGGTGTACCACACTTTTACCAAAACATTTTAGTGTATGTTACATGTGAAAATGAAGCTCAAAAAATTCACTTAGTATATGTAGCTTGTTTACTGCAGGATCGGTGATGTTTTAAAAGCAAAAAGGAAAAAAAAAGATTATCCGGCCACAAAGTGATGACAACCTTATGATTCCAAGAAAATATTAATTAAAGTGGCTTCTTAGAATTTAAAAGAAAGTTTAGTTCATTTATTCCGATTCTGCAACATTTTATAGTGTTTTTTCCTTCCTTTTTTTTTTTTTTGACACATTAACGCAGGTTAATTTGTTAACTCTTTAATGTCCAATAAATCGAAATTTCTAAGAGAACATTTCTAAGCTTAGCTTATTTTATGTTGATGAATGATGATAAATTTTCAGCTATTGATGAGACATATATACTGGAATATAATGGTGGAAGATGAGCTTTAGTTAGATAGTTTGCAATTTTACCTGCAGAGAGAGCTTTGAAGATGAATAATGTATTCGAATTAGTTGTTTATATAAAATCATATTAATTTTATAGTACACTGTTTAGTTTGAAACAAATGAGTGATCTAATTTGATTAAGTTTGACAAATAGAGTAACAAAGGAATTATAAAAAAAATATCAATTGAAACTAAAAAAAAAAAATCAAAAGACAATTCGATGCACAAAATATATTGTGTTCACATAGAATCATAGAAAAAATTCTACTAGAATAAAAGGTCATATAGGAGGTTCATTCTCTTACTTTTAAATAAAAAATAAATAAAACAAAAAAGTCACTTTTAGTTTAAGGACTAATATAAAATAGTGTTTCCCCATTTCTTTTTGAAAGGATGTAATAAAAAATAGGAACTAGAAGTCTAGAACTATATTTAAGTGACATAGTGAATCCAAAAAGCTTACAGTATTTAAGTGACAATGAACCCAAAATGGCTATGAACCTCAAAAAAGAAAAAAAGTACTCCCTCCGTCTCAAATTAATTGTCACTTTAGCAAAATGTGTTTGTCCCAAATTAGTTGTCACTTTAAGATTTCAAGGCTAAATTGATTAGTTCTTTCCAACTATACCCCTAATAATTAAAAAAATTCTCAAAAAAAAATTAATGGTGAAACATTAAATAGGAATAAGATAGTAAAATAAACACCATATTTAATGACTTTTTTAATGGGCGTGAAAAAACTTAAAGTGACAACTAAAATGGGACGGAGTGAGTATCTTCCCTAAAACATAACCGTCCTTTCCCGACAAGGCGGTCCAGGTCCTAAACCCACATAAAAGTTGCGTGTGAACACGTCCCACTAGACCAAAGTCATTCATCTAGTATATCACCTGAAAATATCCCAGTTAAATTAAGTATACTGTCCTTATTTAATATGCCAGCTAAGCTTAAATTCTATTCCGTGTATTAAAAGTGTATGAGCTGTCTCTCCACGTAGACTTTCCCGCGTATATAAGCTTAACTCCCCCTTTTGACCTCTGTATTTCAGAACTCACCCAGAAAAAGAAAAAAAAAAACACAAATCTACCTGAAAGACTTCAAAATCTAAGACCAAAGTTTCAAAATTTTCAACTATGCAAAAGTCAAACAAGAGATTTAGACAAGAGGGTACTTCAAATATCGTCGAAAATAACCAACAATTTCAGCAATTTCCACGGCTTACAGGAGATCAAGAGTATTCAGTTATGGTTACAGCTTTGCAAAATGTCATCAATGGTAGTGTTCCAATGAATGGTACTCAAGAATTCACTTTATTTTCACCTTTTCAGTATTCTACTGCCACTACCACCACCGTCACCGCGTCGAATTCGCCTTCGTCTAGTATGTCTACAAGTTTTGAACAAGTTCTAGGTGTTGTTGCAGAACAAGAACCTTGTAAATTTTGTAGAATCAAAGGTTGTTTAGGCTGCGACATTTTCGGAACAACGTCGAATGCTTCTGCTATTGTTACTGATGATAACAAGAAAAAGAATACGAACATGGCAATAGGAAAAAAGAAGAAGAAGAATTATAGAGGAGTTAGACAAAGGCCATGGGGAAAATGGGCAGCAGAAATTAGAGATCCAAGAAAAGCTACACGTGTTTGGCTTGGAACTTTTAATACAGCTGAAGATGCAGCTAGAGCTTATGATAAAGCTGCTATTGAATTTAGAGGTCCTAGAGCTAAGTTAAATTTCTCATTTGCTGATTATACTGAGAATATTCAAGAACAACAACAGAGCACTTCTTATTCTGCACCTCCTCAATTACAACAGCTAGAGCCACAGGTACAACAAGGAAATAGTAATGCAGAATTTGGACATGAGATTTGGGATCAATTAATGGGTGATAATGAGATTCAAGATTGGTTAACGATGATGAATTTCAATGGTGACTCTTCTGATTCTACTGGCGGGAATGTTCATAGTGTTTAAGTTTCAAATTTAGAAACAGAACTTAAAGAAAATAAAACGAGGACTTTACATAGTTTATTAAGGTCAAAGGTCCTTTTGCCTTGTTGTATTTACATAAATTTCGACATATTTGTCAAATGAAATGTAAAAATTTTAAGGAATTAATGTAAAGAAAAGTTTGTTTTTGTATATCTCCAGTTTGTAGAATTAAATTTTGATTTAGTACATGAAATGTGGGGTCACATGATAGTACAAATAGAAAAAATCACCTGGTGATTTTGATAACAAGTAAACGCCACCTATGGCCCACTAAACTTGCCAAAAAGTTCATAAAAAGTTCATTGTTAATGTCAATTGATAGAAAAAAACGTGCATAAATTTAAAATATTGGAAGCATATTTAACATGTGTTGAATTATTAAAAGGAATGTTCCCACGAGGGGAAATAAGAGTGGGTATCCACTCATTAGTTAAGTAATTGTAGGACCAAGTCCAAAAATAGGGACAGCAATTAATAACGTGCGAAGATGGACACAGTAGATGAATAGTCATGAGATACTCGGTATTGTTGACGGCACTAACATTAACGCCGCGTACGGATTTGACATATATTTGGTACACTTATTAAAGTCCAGGTTCTAGTCTCATGAGTCATGGAACAGTCTTCACTAACTTTTGCTTGACAAGGCTTCCATTTAGTTTCAAGATGTGTAAAGTAGTACTCCCTCCGTTCCAAAATGATTGTTATAATTTGATTTGAAGCGGAGTTTAAGAAATATGATAAGACTTTTGAAATTGTGATCCAAAATAAGCGTACATAAATATGTGGCTGTAAATCATTTTATTAAGGGTAAAACAGTAGTTTCAACTCAAAAATATTTTTAAATTTAGAATTGTGTCATTCTTTATAGAACGGACTAATAAGGAAATAGTGTCATCTATTTTGGAACAGAGAATATTTTTTTTTAAGTTGGATATATATGCTACCAATTGAGAGCTGTGACAATAAAAAGGATACAGATCGTTTATTAATTCCTATGTATTAATTTATGTGACAAACTCTCATTTTTATTCTCTTCCAAAAAGAATGTAAATATTTTTTTATTTGTCGACTATTTAATAATATTATCTCTATTTCATTTTTATTGAGGCTTACTTACTTCAAAAGCTACCAATTTTTTACTTACGCAAATCTTCTTTCTACTATTTTTTTCTTTACTTTTACCAAGGGTAATTTTAAAACTTTATAACGTTAATTTTTATTTTTTAAACTGCATACAAAGTCGAAATCGGCCACATAAATTGGGATGAGAGTATTGTACTTTAAGCCAATACTTAAGTGTATTATCATTCTTTTCAAATTGGAGAAAGTAATCTTGATTTTGATACGACATTTTATTACTATAAAATCGGAGATTTAGTTTTGTAGTTTTTACAATATTGATTTAAATTATATGGTATTTTCACAAAAGAACCATTAAAAATACACCAAGATATTTATATAAAAAACATAAGAGAATTTTGTAGGATCACTAAAAGGGTATTATATGATCATTATTTCCTCGGATGGCTAAGATGGAGACACTTGCAACTTGCGGCAAAACATCTTTACTATAACGTATAAAGTAGACTAACGTTTAAAACTATGGCTTATTTGGTTAGAAAATACAAGTTAATAGTGTGATGAAATCATTGAAAGATCATGTGCTTAAATTATTTAAGAAGAAAAGTCAAAGTTTCATTAAGATTAAATCGTTTCGGCAAAACCGCAGCTTTCAAGGTGTAATTGTGTAAATCATCTAATCTCCATTTATCTAACATGAAACTAATTAGTGATTACTATGTGGCCCTACTTTTGACAGATCTTGAATTGCTAATGTTTCATCTTTTCATCGATCCTTTTCGGCAATTAGGTCACGTTATGTCTTATAAGTATTACTTCGTCCGGTCCTATTTAGTTGTAACACTCACTATAAATATTTGGACTAAAATATTTGTCATTTTACAAATATCAAGATAAAATTATCTTCTTTTTTTATTACACCCCTAGTATTTATTGCTCTTGAAAAGTACAAACACCTAATTTATGAGGTTCTTAAAATATCAAGAATGATAGATTAGTAAAAGTGCTATACATATTTATGATTTCTTAACAGACATGTAAATGACAAATGTTACGACTAAAAAGGACATAAGTAAGTAGTAGTTAATTTGATATGACATGTGCCCTATTTCCCTAGCTCACTGCACCTATGCTTAGGCTGAACCTAATTTCCTACGAATTCACTGTTGAATGGTAAATTAATCTCAGTATGTATAAAACAAATATTTGAAGGCACTGGCATAAGTCGACCAGATTACAACTACCAACTTAAATTAAGTGAATATACTGGGAAAGAGGTGTTTTCGGGAAGAATAAAAAATCATTGGGGAAAACAGGGAATAAACATTTCATGAAAAGTAATTTGCCAAATGAAAAGGAGGCAGTAAACATTACAGGTCGCAAGTCACTTTCAAAATCACCACGTGAGCAATAATCATAGCTTTCTTAAAAAGGCTTGTGTTATTATGTCTATTTTAAAATACTTTCGAAATATAAGCAAGATGCTATATTCTAAGAACAAATATACATATTAAACAGGTGAATCATCCATCTAATATTTTAATCAATATACAGTCATCATGTGTAGTTTATAAGTTTACTCCTAAAAAGACATTTTTCTCATTGATGCTTAAAATTTTTGGCAGAAGCAAAGTGCGAATTCGAAGTTTAAGGATTCAGGATTCAGGATTCAGGATTCTAAATTAATAATTTGTAAATACATTTCGTTAGACAATACATGATTTTGACTAATAGGGATTTGGCCAAACCCCGCCAACTCTAGCTCCGCTCATGATTTTTCACACATGATTGATCTCTTCATGTTGTTTACTAGTGGAGAAAATATCGATATAATGTTGTTGAATGGATACACTTTAGCGAATTTAAATTCTACTAATTAACAAATTTCCTTTTTTTAGAAAGCAAAAGTCACCATGCAATGATGCAAACTAAGATCCAATTTGGCTAAGTTTTTGAAAGTCCAAAAGTGCTTATTTTTCACTAAAAATACTTATTTTAGATAATGAAAGTGTTTTGCCAAATTTTTGATTCAAAAAAAAAAGTGCTTTTGAGCATAAGTAGAAGCTGTTTTTTACTAGTAGCATTTAAGCAGAAGCTTGAAAAAGTAGTTTATTTTTATTTTTTAGGACAAGAATACACATACAAAAGAATAGGAAACAACATATATGTATATCTTTTTTTCGTAATATGGCATTAAAAATAAGTTTTTAAATATTTGTCGAATATAAATTACTAACAAAAGCACTTCTCACATAATTTGGTCAAACACAGAATGTTATTTTTCAAAAGTACTTTTTGCAAAGCACTTTACTCAAAAGTACTTCTCAAAATTCTGACAGCTTAGCCAAGCAGTCTCTAAATGGTATCCCTGGTGATGTTCCTAGACGAAACCAACTACTGTTTGATTTTTTTTATTTTTTTTTTCCTTTTTACTACTCCCTCCGTTCCAAAATAGTTGTCATAGTTCGGATTTCGAGAGTCAAACGAGTTCATTTTGACCGTAAATTTAAACATATAATCTTTAAGTTTTTTGTAACGATGTTTATATATTTAGAAATTACATAAAAAGTACTATAAGTAACAATAATTAATAATTCAAAATATTTAAAAGACATATGAAAATATTACGGTCAAAGTTAGAATCGTTTGACTCTCGAAATCCGAACTATGACAACCATTTTGAAACGGAGGGAGTACATGACAGGATAAGTTAGACTTTGGCGACAATATCAAGCCGATTTTATCTAGAAAAAACATGCAATAGTACTCCATTTGTTTCAATTTAAGTGTCTACCTTTCCTTTTTAGTTTGTCCTAAAAAGAGTGTATCTTTCTATATTTGGTACTTCTTTAACTCCAAGATTTGTTTTGAACCACAAGATTTTAAAGCACTGGCCCATATTACACATACTTTAAGTTTAAACCAAGATTTAAAAGTCTCACTTATTTTTCTTAATCTCCACACCAAGTCAAACTCAGACACTCACATTGGAACGGAAGGAGTACTAAATAAGAGATTTCCTTGGTGATGTCTCCCAAGCAAAAAGAGCCGCCAGTTTCTTGCTTTCTCCAATTTTCCAATTAGCAAAAATAGAAAGTTCATTTCATCTTCTACATAACCAAATCTCCTTCATGATCATGTTAGAGGAAAAGCAATCTTCGACTGGCCATAGAAATAAAAAAATTGTTTAAAGTGTTTTAATCGATTATGGCTTAAAAATGGTCTCTTGTTTCTGTTCGTAAAGCTCTCTAAACCCAACTTGGGATTTGCACGGATAAAATGATTACAATCTCTGCTTATGTTTTATCATCATTTAAGGAATCATCTTAGTTCCAAGTTCTAACTGGTGAGCAAAAACTTCACACAAAGTTTTTACATATCCTCCTAAAGTTCATTTGTTTACTAACGTTTTTGGAATTGTAAAAACTTGCTTGTAAATTTTAAAGAGTGGCTCCAACGATTCGGTAAAATTCCTGAACAAATAAACTTTTAACTATGCTTAAAATTTGTGATAAAACTGTTAACAACTTTTGAAGTGCCTATTACAACTCGAAAATTCTGACTATTTGCACAAATTTAAACGGATACTTTGACCAAAACATACAACAGTCTAGCCCAACTGCCCAACCAAACATTTAAATTTTGGGAAATTTACGCCCCATGAACATTGATCAAGAAAAATTACTTTTGCTGTACACCTTTTCTTGTTTCTTTCTTTCCATATACATTTTACCCTTTTTAAATATATTTTAAATATGTATTTAATATTTTAAATATATATTTAATATTATTGATATATTTAATATTATTGATATTTAATAATTTAAATATATATTTAGTATTTTAAATATTATTATGTTGATAGGACTCTATCATTAAGCCTAAAATCGTGCAACTACCATATTTAATGGTAATCTATTTTTTTACCATTGATTGTTTCCTTTAATTAAGGGAGTTAAATATCATACTATTAGATATAGAGGCTTACCTATTTTTCGGGGGTTCATAATATATAAATATTAATATTAGTATTAAGGAATATATTTAATATGTATTAAATTTTTGGATACAAAAAATTATGGACACTTAAAAGTAATTATTTCTTGATGGACGGATATATATGTAAAGAGCCCTTTAATTTTGGTGGCCCTTTCTTTGTTTGATGCCTTTGGTAAAAATTTAGCCCCGTAGCCTATTTGCACCGCGCTAAATAAATACTAGCCAGCAATACAAAACTGTTTGAAGATTAGCCATCTCTGGGACTTTGAACATGTTAGTTCAACGTCGCATTATAAAATGCTGGGATCACTTAAACACTAATATGTTCAAAGTCCCATTACAAAATACTGAGACTTTATATATAAACCTCCATGGAGACTATAAATATAAAACCCATTATAAAATAACGGTACTTTGAACATGTTACTGAGACCAGTCTAAGGTGTTTTTCAAAGTTAATGGAGTGTAAGTGTGCACGCGAATCTTTGGCTATTCCACAATTAATTTTGAAACGGCGGATAATTCTCACTTAGCGCGTCAAAAAATGGCTACGCATTAAAATCACACATACCTTTGTTGTACGAAAAGTTCATCCAATAGTCACCAAATTTGTCTGGTTTTGAGGGTTAGCCCCTGTTTTCTCTAGCTTTACGTAAATAATCTGCAGCTATTGTCGGTCTAGAACCCCAAGGCATTTTAGTTGGAGAGAAGAGGTGAAGGAGTCGAGGATAAGTAGTACATATTTGTCAAGATTCCAAGACAATTTAATTGAAATGGGAGAAGGGATTGAGGGCTAGTGCTGTGCTACCAAGACTTTCAGAATTGCCGAGTGGCCAAAGCAAGTCAGTTGGATAGGATAGAAAAGGTTGATGACAAGTATTATCATACTCCCTCCGTCCCAATTTATGTGGCACCATTTGACCGGGCACGAAGTTTAAGAAAATAGAGGTTGACCTTGTTAAGTGTCAATTTTACCCTCAAAAAAACAAGAGAGAGAAAAGTTGAGTAATAAAAAAGTTGTTGGTAGGTTTAAAAGTATGTAGGACCCAACAAGGGTAAAATAGAGATAGTGCATTAAATAGTTGTCAAATAAGGAAAGGTGCCACTTATTTTGGGACAAATTAAAAAGGAAATGGTGCCACATAAATTGGGACGGAGGGAGTACTAAAAATTCAGAGTAATTTAACTGAAGAGGATAGGAGTACGAACGCACATCATTGATTAAGAGGTATTTTCATAAATGGGTCACAAAATTAACCATTACTTCGAGTGTCATAGTTTTGTAAATATTCCTTTCTCTGCAAATCCCCAGCGCTTTATACGCGCAAAAGGCGAAAAGATTGCCGCCATTTCCTTAATCACGAAGCTTTCATCTACGTGTCACCGTTAGATCTACGCCAACTCACATTATATATAACACTACTAATCCATTTTCATCTTCTCCAGTTCTCTTTCCAAATTAAAGCAAATCAAATTCCCTTTTTCCAAATTTACTTTTCCACTTTTCCCCGCTCCATAATTTCAATTTTAATTTCAATTCTATTCTTCTCCGCTGCACAAAGCATCCCGCAATTAATCGTCGATCATGGGAGCTTCACAAAGTCGGGAAGGTCTAGAACTTTCCGACGAATCAGATTATTCAGACGAGGACGAAAGTACCAAAACGGAAAGTGAAGAACATTATTCAGACGCGGCTGATGATCACGCGCCGTATAAAACTCCACCGGTAAGTAGCAAAACCCTAGATGAAGTTGATTCTAAACTCAAAGCACTTAAATTAAAGTACGGTTCTGCTGAAACGCCGTCAAATGTTAAAAACGCCGTTAAATTGTACTTACATGTCGGCGGTAACACGCCGAAATCAAAATGGATAGTTTCTGAGAAATTAGCTTATTATGAATTTGTTAAAACGTTGAAAATCGACGGCGATGATGAAGGCGATGGCGATTATGAAATGGAGTCTAGTAGGAGGAGAAATGAGGGATTTTGGATTTTGAAAATTGGGAGGAAAATTAGGGTTAGGGTTTCGACCGATATGCAGCTGAAAATGTTTGGAGATCAAAGGAGAGTTGATTTTGTGGATAATGGAGTGTGGGCTTTGAAGTTCTTTGTGGATGACGAGTATAGGAGTTTTATTAGTAAGTTTCAGGATTGTTTGTTTGAGAATGTGTATGGAATGGAAGCGACCGAGGCGAATAAAGTGAAGATTTATGGGAAGGAGTTTATTGGATGGTTAAAACCTGAGGAATCGGATGATGCAATGTGGGAAGATGCTGATTCTGGGGTATGGAAGGGGAGTGGAAAGAGTTCGGAGAGGGATAGTCAAGATCTGTTGCAGGAATTTGAGGAAGCGGCGACGGGTGGAGGTATACAGAGTTTGGCGTTAGGGGCGTTGGATAATAGTTTTCTTGTGAGTGATTCAGGTGTCCAAGTTGTGAAGAATTTTAGTCATGGGATTCACGGGAAAGGTGTTTATGTGAAATTTGATGAGAGGGATAAGAGGGGAAGTTCGACGCCCAAAAAGGCTCTTTTGATGCGTGGAGAAACTAATATGATGTTGATGAGTCCTTTTAAGGAAGGGAAGCATCAGTCGACGGGACTTCATCAACTTGATATTGAGACTGGGAAGATTGTTACTGAATGGAAGTTTGAGAAGGATGGGACTGATATTACAATGAAAGATATAACAAATGATACTAAAGGGTCACAGTTGGATCCTTCTGAATCGACATTTTTGGGTTTGGATGATAACCGGTTGTGCCAGTGGGACATGCGTGATAGGAGGGGTATTGTTCAGACATTAGCAAATACGAGTTCTCCTGTGTTGAATTGGACTCAGGGACATCAGTTTTCTAGAGGAACAAATTTTCAATGCTTTGCCACGACTGGTGATGGCTCCATTGTAGTTGGATCACTTGATGGGAAGATTCGGTTGTACTCGAAGACCTCGATGAGACAAGCGAAGACTGCATTCCCTGGCCTTGGCTCTCCAATTACACATGTTGATGTTACTTACGATGGCAAATGGATATTGGGCACCACTGATACATATTTGATCTTGATATGCACCTTGTTTACTGATAAGGATGGAAAGACCAAAACTGGTTTTACTGGTCGAATGGGAAACAAAATCCCAGCCCCAAGATTATTGAAGCTGACTCCTGTTGATGCGCATATGGCTGGGGCAAATAACAAGTTTCATGGTGGTCATTTCTCTTGGGTAAGCATGCAAAATTTATTTAGCTAAGCTGTTTAAACATATAGTTGTTGTCTATTGTCATCTGTGTTTCGAATTCATATATATTGGTTATTGCTCCTTCCATATAAGCTCTTATGCAAGTTTAGTAAATGCAATGACCTTGGACTTTAATTGTAATTTATAAATATGGCATAGTAATACCCGGTTGTGCTGGTTTTATTTTCTTTCTTGCTTGTTAGAGAGGCTTTTTGCTACTCATCAGCCTTGATTTCTTCTTTAATCCTTCTCTTTAAATGTACCTTATTTTCTGTTCTGAATGAACTAGTTGTTTTCATGTTTCCTGCATAAGTAATCTAGATCTCTCTCTTTTGTCTATGTATGATTAAAAAGGGAAATTCGTTGAAACCTCCTTCACCTTTCTAGAAACTCACCTTTACTCCATTGAGGATCTGGTTACTGTTTGTTATGAGAAATCTTAGCAGTTTTTATAGCCTTTCATGAAGACTATATTTTATTCAAGTAAACATCTCCCATGTTCCTGTTTTTGTATATTTTTCCTTTCTCTAGTGTAGGATATTACTCTAGTAACTATGCATGCTTTTCTGTTGCTCTTCCTTATGCCAGATGTGAGTGCATAATCTGACCTGCCTTGTATGTTATTTTCCAGGTCACCGAAAGTGGAAAACAAGAACGCCACTTGGTTGCAGCGGTAGGCAAATTTAGCGTCATATGGAATTTCCAACAGGTGAAAGACAGTGCCCACCGTTGCTATCAGAATCAGCAAGGGCTAAAGAGTTGCTATTGTTACAAGATCGTGCCAAAGGATGAGTCCATTATTGAGAGTCGTTTCATGCATGATAAATATGCCATCAGTGACTCACCAGAAGCTCCCTTGGTTGTAGCAACACCAATGAAAGTTACTTCCATCAGCATGTCTGGCAAGAAGCGCGGACTGGGAACTAGTTGATTGGTTAATGATCAAATGCGTGCAGGAAATTTTTCTATTGTGTGTATAGGCAGGTCCCTTTTTTTCTTTTTCTTTTTCCTTGTTTTAAGTCCATATTGTTTGTTTGTGTTTATAGTTTAGACTGAACCTCTTTGCTTTATGACTTACATACTGTAAGCACGAGTGGAATTTTTATGGCATGCAATTTTTCTATGTCAGAACTCAGAACGTTTGGATAAAGTGTGTGTATATCAATTAAGCTCTGTGATTTACTTTTGGGATTGAATCTGCTGTTCGTTGCTAGTAGTCCCTTCACTGTGCACACTGCACAATAGGGTTAGAGAGGCCTTTGAACACTTTTACTTGCGTTGCTCTTTACTTATCCTGTCGTGATGCAAGATTAACTTAAGTATCATCAGGAATAAATTTTACTACAAGTTTTATAATTGAAGTTGGCAGCTGAATTCGTCAGCTATCCATGATCCATCTGAAGTGATCTAAATTAAGGCTGTTGTCTTGATCACTGAGGCTGTAAATTCACATTTTTCTTTGATAAGCCAAATCAGCCATCACTAGTTTCTACATAATATTTGAGACATTAAACACAAGCAAACCAAGCGTAAAACAGTTGCAACACAGCGTCGCATTTATCATGAACCTCATAGTGTCTATGGGGCAGATAAGAGTAGCAAAACAGGGTATTCTCACAAAATGTTCAAAATAAAACTTTCTAATACAATAGTTTTACAAAGTTTTACAAACGAAACAAATAATTGTTATGCTTGTACTGCTCATAAAGCATCTCGGGAAGCAATCCTGCATGTTATTGCATCTGCAAGTGTTGATACCTCCAGCTCCAGATTAGATATCTTGTAATGCTGTCGAATTTCAGATAATTAATTCATAATACAGAGAGGAAACATGACCATACTCCCCATACTACTTGGAAAGACGAATATTCACCCACTACCCACCTTTTGAATCTGAGCCTGGTTTATTCTTTGTTCCAATTCCTCCATGTCAATCTCATTGCCCTTTATCAGTTTTTCCATGGCCACCATCTAATTATAGCATAAGAAGACATCATCACTGTCAGGAAAAGAAAACTAAAAAATCGCCCTGGTGACATAGCATTGTTGGCTTACCTCATCAGCTGAAGCACCAAAGCGTGCAGCAAGGATGTAGCTCGTGTTGTCTGCAATGCCACATCTTTTCAAGGACTCCGATATCTACTATGTCAAGCCAAATAAAAGTCAATGGACCACAAAAGGATTTAAAAAAAATCAAATCATTAGACAAGTCTTAAAGCTTCTTACATGTTTAGATCCTGAGTAGTTGTAGACAAGCTCAGAATGTAGGGTCCGTGTAGTCAGTGAGTCCCGTGATTTAGCTAGAAGTGCCTTGTGTGCAGCGGCCAAAACAGGAAATACATCTGGGATCTGTTGTAATATGACCAAAGCTGAATCAACTGATAGGAACAAAGCAATAGCTAGTGAGCTTTGAATGAGAGAGTGAACTTACAAGTGATGCATTCAGAAATGCTACTTCTGGCTCCAATGTCCCAGACTGCATTAAATCTAGTAGCTCCCTGCAAAAGATGAATCTCTTAGGTTTGTTTACCTTATCCAGTAATAACTTTTGGATGAAGCATAACTTATTTCTCTGATTCTAATTTGTTCACTCTTGCTGATGTTAAGCATTTTGAACTTAATGAGAATCTTCTCTCTTTGGCAAAGCAAACTTTTCCATACTGGCTCCCAAAACATGCATCAATTGAAACCGAAGATTGCACAGTACGCGTAGCTGCCAAAGCCTTTTCAATTAAAAACAGATTACAAAATCGACTTCTGCGAAATACACCTAAAAATTCATACTTCCTGAAGCTGCACACTTTCTGGTAGTCTATGAGCTAAAGCTAAAATTAAAATTAGAAAAAAACAATGAAAAGGTACAAACTTTCAGATATCTAATGCTGAAAGAGTATGGTATACAAAGGTCTCTCCAAATTACTACGTGTCCTTGAATGCGTCCTTGAATTAAAACAGACCCACCAATATATGTGTAGGACTAAATATGATAAATACAATCGGTAAATTCTAGGTGACAAAGTTTTGGCAATGATAACATTTTTTCTGTCAAGTGCACCATAGTTTTAAAAGCAAGCATTTAAAGGCTAGTAAAGGAGGAAGAACAAACAAAGAAAATTAAGCATGAAGTCAAAATCACTGATAAAGCCAATTATACTACCCAAAGAAAACGCAAAGCGGAAATAGTTTATATGTGAACTTGTATTCTGCACTTCACATATAGTTCTGTACACTTTCAGAACTTAGGTATTTTTGCAGCCCCAACTATTATCTCCAGGAAAGCAGAAAATGGACAACAGAAAAGAAGGAAATAAAGCTCCGATATTTAACTCTATCCATATATAATGTAGGACATCGGCTTGTAACCAAGAGAAGCAATAGCCTTTCAAGCTAAGACCTAAACTTCCAAACATAACACTGAGCCTAGAGGTTCCATTCTACTTGTCAAGAACCAAGGTCTATTTCCTGTGAAGGATAATTTTCCTTCACGAAACTAATTCATTTCCTGGAACTTTCTGAAGTAGTATATCCTTCATACCAAGGATTATCCAAAACAAATGAGCAAGAAATAATTAGAGAACTTCCCATTGGCCGATAATTGTGAATGGTCCATGAGATTTTCATATGCTATATTCTAGAGTATGAGCGAAATAATTCTTCAGAATTGACGAATCTCTTCAGAGACATGTAGATCATGGCATACAAAGATATGTATGTATCTTCACAAAGGTTACAACCAAGTTGATGTCTCAGTATGCATGTTGCCATTAGTTCCTATTAAACAACTTCTAAATACTATGAACAGAATAGAAATTACCAACTTATACAACTTATAGACAGCCAAACCACATGTAGAACTTAAAACTCTGGTCTCCCGTGTATTGTTTTAAAAAATTCAGATATTGCCTCGCGCTACACTCCTCATGAAAAGAAAAGAGAACAGTGTGGAAAACCTAAGACTTATTGTCCTGCACGATTGCTCAGTTGCTAGCCCAATCCAAAAGAAGTAAAAATGATTAAAACGTAGTAGGCTTGTTTTTCTGTAGC
Organism: Petunia x hybrida; assembly: GCA_037355625.1. NCBI lineage: Eukaryota > Viridiplantae > Streptophyta > Magnoliopsida > Solanales > Solanaceae > Petunia > Petunia x hybrida. The sequence goes on from JBBBVM010000536.1 coordinate 3,224,346, forward strand.
ATACTCATATCCAGCAGAGTCTTCAAGCTTCACTTAGTCCACAAATAAAAAGGAACATGTAGACTTTCGCACCATGCTGAAAAGCAGCAAAACCGCAAGCCATTAAACTGACCTATCAGATGGCAACTCCATTAAAGGCTTATACCAATTTTCACATGCATCCCTTACTTCTATCTAAACCATGGACTCATCTCTATCTACAAGTCTAGGAAAAGTTTAGGAGTGAACACAGAGGAATTTTCTTTCAAGGAATTCTAGCATTTTAACATGTATGGCAACATCCCAACACTATAACATATTGTCCTTAAACCTCAACCAGCAAAATGTTTCTGAGCTCATAACAGAGGCAACACACACAAAAATGAGATGGTGCATATACCATGCATCTTTGTTATCGGAAACGGCCTCTCTACCTTATTCAAGGTAGGGTAAGGTCTGCGTACACCTCACCTTCACCAAACCCGACTTTGTGGGATAACACTAGGTATGTTGTTGTTGAGTCAACAGGGCAAAAAAGCAAGTAACTTTTGCCATAATTATAAAAAGATAGGATCTTTAGTCATTATTTACAACAAAATTACCAAAAATTACTTAAATGACATAGCAAAGAGAAAAAAAAAAAAAGGAACTTACTTAGAATTAGTAACCTCATTGAAAAGGGCAAGAGAAAGGCTTGTTCCACCAACTTCAAATGACTTCATTGTTCACTGAAAACATGAAATTCCAACAAAAAGATTCAATTTTTAAACACTAAATAAAAGAATCAAACAGCAAAACAAGAATCATGAAATTATGGTTACAGATATGATAAAGATTGAAACTTGAGGGGGGAAAAGGTTAAAGAAAGCAACCCTTTTATGTACTGAGCTTAGCTCAAAAGAAACGGAGAAGAAAACCAAGAAGCGGCGCCACACTGGTACACAGGGATTAACTTGGGGTCAAAAAATATATTTTGAAATTTTATTATAAGATTGATTTTGGTCGACTAAATTGCACAATGGTCCCAAAAGTATTGTATAGCATTTATTTCATCCCTTATGTTTTTTTTTTCGTTTTCTTTTTCTCATATTTGAGTTGTTATAGTACTTTCTATAATAACGAAAAATATCACGATGGTCAATGACGCAAGATTAGAAATTTAGTAGATGATGGGTTTACCCATGTATCATTATTCACTTCAATACCATACATTTTATCGAATAAAAGATAACTTTTTTTACCACTCAGTTTGAACGATCAAAAAATAGCACGAGTGTCAATATCATACTATAAACGTATAATTTGCTCAAATTAGAATGTGGTAATTGTTTCATTATGATCAAATTGAAAGAGTTCTTACCATCTTCCCACATATATTTTGGACGGGTTGAACTATAAAGGGCAGTCCAGTGCACAAAGTATTTCGCATTCATGCAGAGTCGGAGGAAGAGTCTCACCTCAAGGGGTGTGATTGTTTTCCAGACTTGAAGGATTGAACTATAACACAACATTATAATTAGTTTAACTGAAACAGTAGATGTGGATTCAGTTGTCATTTTTCTTCTTTCCCTTTCATGTAATTTATTATTTAGCAATCTATTTTCCAATGTGGTTATATGTATGCAGAAGTTAACAAGACTTATTTAAACAATATAAAAAGAAAATAACCATCAACAAGTATTCAATTAAAGTTTGTACTTAACTTTACATCTTTAGACATACAAAAGAATGCAACGTAAGGTGATCCAATCAATGTCCAAAGCAAAACAAACGTAACTACATGGAGTAAATCTCCATCTCTTATGCCCATAATTCTTTTATTCCATTCTTTCTTTCTTCCTTGGCCAGGAAGGAGCAAAGGCCCTTTCATTTCTGCCAAATCATTTTCCAAAATGTGCACCTCCATTTTCCTCCTTTGGCTTGTTAGCATTCCTCTAACAATTCATGCAGCCACTACTAATCAACCCCAAGGTAATTAATGTGCTTTTCAATGACAAACTTTTATCCTTGTCATAACATTTGTAATAATAATGTGTTCAGAGACGGATTTAGAACAAGTTCTAATGGTTCAACATGTATGCATACGTAAAAAGTTTTTTGAATGTATGCATTTGTGTAATAATATCATACCGATCATTATATGAACCTACTGACTTTAAATTCTGGATATGTCGTTGCATGTGATGAGATTGTCCACGCAAAGATATTGATTGATGGTTATGTCGTTGCAGGTTTCCTCCTAAATTGTGGTGGAAGTAAAAATATAAAACAAGATTCCGGCCTTACATATACACCAGATGATAACTTTATTAAAACGGGGAACAAATCAGAGATAAAACAAGAAGGGATAGTGCCTTTATTATCCTTTGTTCGTTATTTCCCACATGATGTGGAAGAAAAATTCTGTTTTGATTTCCCAGTGAACAAAGGAAGGAAATTGCTGATCAAAACTATATATTATTATGGAGGTTTTGATGGAGGCAAAGAGCCACCAATATTTGATCAAATCATTGATGGTACAAGGTGGAATATTAATACAACGGCGGATTATGCAGAAGGCCTTAGCTCCTATTATGAAGTTATTATGGTTGCTAAAAATAAGCTTTTGAGTCTTTGTCTTGCTAAAAATGAGCATACAACTTCAAGCCCTTTTATCTCAGCTATTGAAGTGTTGTATCTTGATGACTCCCTTTATAATACCACTGATTTTGAGAAATATGCATTGGTCACTATTGCTCGCCATAGTTTTGGATCTCATGATACCATAAGGTATGCATGCACTTCTACTTCTTTTATTTCTTTAGGTTTCCTATACTAGTTTTGGTTACATGGACATTGATTGACATTTGATGTAAGATGTTGAATATGTTGAACTAGTTTTCCAGATGACAAATTCAATCGTTATTGGTATCCATTACTAGACCATAATCCAGTTGTAACAACCCATGAACATATAAATCCTTCAACATTCTGGAATATGCCACCTGAGAAGGTATTTGAAGATTCAGTGACAACAAGTAAAGGGAAGACTCTTGAGGTTAAGTGGCCAACATTTCCACTTCCTAAGACCTATTACTACATTGCTTTGTACTTCCAAGATAACAGAACTCCAAGTCCCTATAGCTGGAGAACTTTTGATGTCTTAGTGAATGGAGTAAAATTCTACAGCAACCTTAATGTCACAACCAGTGGTGTCACTGTTTATAGCACTGCTTGGCCTCTTGAAGGCGAGACAACGATTACATTGGTTCCCCCGAATAATAGTCCTGTTGGACCATTGGCCACTGCTGGTGAACTCTTCCAACTTTTGCCGCTTGCTGGACTAACTCTCACTAGAGATGGTACACTGATTTTTTTCCAACAATATTTCTATACTAGTTAGTTATATGTCAACTTAGTTGTTAGCTTCTGTAGTAACACATTTTTGTTGTACTTAAAACAGTGGCAGTAATGGAGGATTTAAGGAAAACTTTTAAGAACAGACCTCATGATTGGCATGGTGATCCATGCCTTCCAAAGGAGAAGTCTTGGACTGGAGTTACATGTTCTTCTGGCACGACGACACGAATCATCTCCCTGTAAGTTTAATTGTGTGATTTGATCCAAGAACAAAATTAGTTACTTGACTACTGAATCAATAATTGTGTGTTATGCTCTTTGGATGAAGGAATCTAACAAATGCTGGAATCTCTGGACCCTTCCCACAAAGCATATCTAAGTTAACTGCACTTAGTCATCTGTAAGCAATCCTTTATCATATTACATTGCTTGGTTTTGTCATATATCAATGGGATAGTACTAATTGTAAATGACTACATTTAAAGGTGGCTTGGAGGCAATCAACTTACAGGTCAAATACCTGATATGAGCCTACTGAAGAACCTAGAAACTCTGTAAGTCATTTGTTTTTTTTCATAATTTTTATTTTGTGATAACCGAGAAATTAATGAGGGCCAGTTGGCACACTGCTCGACACTCAGTGGACTCGCTCCTCTATCATTCTCTGCTTAAATACGAGTCTTATCCTAATCTGACTTTCTAACAAATTCATATTTCCCTGCAATGGAATAGGCACTTGGAGAACAACCAATTGGAAGGATCAATCCCAGAATCATTAGGACAACTACCGAATCTTCGAGAAGTGTATGCTTCATTTAGACTTAGCTTTGTTTTTGTTTTGTATATTTGATGATTAAATTTCAACTCTATAAAGTCCATTAATTTTTCTTACTGGTATTGTAGGTTTCTCCAAAACAATCACCTCAAAGGGAGTATCCCAGCAAGCTTAAAAAACAAAAATGGCATAAACCTCAAGTGAGTGATCTTGAATTTGAAATGTCACTATTTCAAATGTGATACAACTTTTGATCTTAATAATACTACATATTGTTGTTTAAGGGTCTCTCCTGGAAATGAAGTATCAAGTAGGTGGCTGGCATAAGGGAGAAATAAATGAAGAACCACAAGAATTTGTTACACACTTCACGAGATGGACAGAGTTACTCGGAACCTTACATGGAAAACACAAGCTAGAAGATGGAATGAAGGGATTTGGAGCTATTTGACTTGGTATTTCGTGTATAACATAAATATAATCACGTCTAACACCTAACAATTAATCAGCAATGTAAATGTGTATTTGTACAACACTTATTGATGAAAGTTAGATTTTAACCTTGTATTTCAACGAGAAATTTTTGCTTCTAAGTTTCAGTCATTTGTAATGAATTTCTTTTTTTTACAAAATTCTGTATTAAAGGGATTTGCCAAATCTATAGAAAAATGTAAAATGTCATCACCTCTTCTGACAAAAGCAAGTTCTGCCACTCTTTGCTACTTTTGACATATATAACGAATAGGGGCGGAGCTAGGTATTGGGAAGGGAGTTCTGAACCCCCTACGTCGAATAATTACACGGCATAAATAAGGTAAAACGAAATTTTTTGATAATATGCAGCTATTGAACCCCTTAATATTCTAATATTTTTTGAACTCCTTCCGTTAATTTTTGGCTCCGCCCCTGATGACGAATTGTATTATAAAGTTGGGTCGTCCACCTTAATCAAAATATGCCGGAAGAAAAATCTTCACCTAGATGAAACTCTAATATGGGCTATTGGATTTGATTTTGGTTTAGTTTTCAAGAAAATATACTTGGAACAACAACAACAACAACTTACTCAATGATTTTTCAATAAAATTTAATTCGAAAAATGTGAGATGTATGCAGACCTTACCTTCACCGAAATAAAGAAGTTGTTGCCGATAAGCCCTCGGCTAACAAAAAAGTATACTTGGAACAAGTTATATATTTAAATTATCTTTTGTAAAATGTTATATTAAAAAAGTTAGGCGTTTGTAAATGTCACCGACCTTGTCCACTGTCCAGTCTTTTGGCAAATAAATTTCCGCTGTCTCCTCTCTGGCCATATTTAAATTTCCTGTAAAATAAACACCCACGTTTTTTTCAAACAACTCTCACTAATATCTTTTCTCCTATATAGCCATTGACCCAACAACATTTCATAGCATAACACACTTGGATTATTACTATTCCATACATATGTTCCTCATTCTTTACAAATGTTGTCTTTAAATCCTCCTTCTATTTTCACTCCAAAATATTCCACATTCCCCTCTCTTTTTCTTCACAAGAAATCCATTTTAATTCATTGCCACGCTGCGGCTAACCCACCAGCAGGCACCCCATCTTCCCCTCGTTGGACCCCACCTGGGTTTGGCAGAACTAGCCAAAATTCAAACGAAATTGGAAATAGTAGCATTAAAGTGAATGCTAAAGAAAGGTGGTCACGTAATAGAGAGAGTTATTTAACTGATGATGGAGATGCACTTCCTTTACCTATGACTTATCCTAATACTTCTCCTTGTTCCCCTGATGAAATTGACCGCCGCCTCCGTTGTGATCCCCAAATTGAGGTTATTTTTTTAAATTTTGTTTGAAAATGTGGTTATTTGGTTAATTTATTTGTTGGGTTTTTATAAAAATGCAAACTTGCTGAGAATCTTGAGGCCTAAGTTGAGATAAGGTAATTGTACGGGGATAAGGTCGGTAAAATTGTTTGAACCGTTTTGATTTGTTAATAGTCTTTGTTTTCTTGTGGGTGTACGCAGACCTTACCTCTAGCTGATTCTGATACACCCTCGGCTCAAGAAAAGTGTTTTGAAAAAAAAATATACATGAGTAAAAGCTATGATGAAAAATATTGAGAACAAAGAATCGTAAGGATAACTAAAGTAAAAGAAGCTACAATAGTAATAGAATAGAAGAATAAGATAATAATAGTACTTTGCTTACTTATATGAATAGTACTCCCTCCGTTCCATAATGGATGTCTAGTTTGACTTGAATCGGAGTTTAAGAAATGAGTGAAGACTTTTAAAACTTGTGGTCCAAAACAAGTCCTACATAAATATGTGGCTATAAAGCATTTCATTAAGGGTAAAGTAGTAGTTTCAACTCAAAAATGTTTCTAAATGTAGAATTGTGTCATTATTTTTTGAACGGATTAATGAGGAAATAGTGTTATCCTTTTTGAAACGGAGGGAGTACTATATATGAATTCCTGAAAAATGAACATTTCAGTTCTTTAGATTGACTTCTTTTATGTATGGAATGGACAGTTTGCAGCCCCTGATACTTTATAATTTTGGAATAATTAGAAAGGGAGAGAGATACAGATAGCTAGATAGATATATAGATAAATAGAGAGAGGGAGAGAGGACTTGTCAAAGAAAACTACTACAATTACGCTTCAATCCAAACAAGTTAGGATCGGCAGTTTGAATCCTCATTGACCATGTTTCTCCAACTAAGCTCGTGTCATCATGCAACTAGTAGATATCACCTATACAGATCTTTTTCTCCCATTATATCATATATTTAGCTAAATCTTCATTGATTTCAAGGAATTGTAGGTCCCTTCGAGGCAACTCCCTTCCATGTGACTTTAGGTCTAACACCTTCACTCACTATAATTTCATACCTACGAACCAGTGCATCGGCAGGTCGACGCTGGACGCGACCAAACTATCTCAAACAACGTTCTCTCATCCTATCCTCAATGCGCTTGCACCTTATGTCGAATTGGTCGTTTCTATTTTTATCTTATCTTATGCGACATCACATCCATCTTAGCATTCGCATATACGCCACAGTCATCTTGTGGATATGTTGGACATTAGTGGCCCAAAATATGGGAAAAAAAAACTATTTAAGACAGTCATTTTCGTCCCACATTGTGAGGTGGCTTTGATCTAAGGTACTGGGCATGACAGTATCGGCATATCAGATTTTCTATTCTATGAAACGTACTGACAGAATTCCAGAACTGTATGATATTCATGAAAATGTTTGTGTGTGAGCATCTAATTTGAGGAAGCTGTTTGCATGAGAATTTTAAAAGTCGTGATTTATCTATGCTTGACAATTTTTCATTGGTCGTACTTATTACTTCAGGATTGCAAGACAGTCGTCTATGAATGGACTGGAAAATGTCGGAGTTGCCAAGGGTCAGGATTTGTCAGTTACTATAACAAAAGAGGGAAAGAGACCATCTGTAAATGTATACCTTGCCAAGGAATCGGTACACCAATCACACTCTTATTTCTATCTTATAATATCTTGTACAAACGCTTGCACAATATAATTTGCCTGTGCTGTTTGCTTGGAGGCCACACAAATGCATTTGTAGGTGGCCTCAATCATTGGTTCTCATCGTCTATTGTAGGATTAAGCACTTCTCTCATAGCATATGTTTACTTTATGAGGTTTTCAGCAGAGTGCTTTGACAGTATACATCTGAGCTATTGAATTTAAAGTAGCTTTCTTTAGTTGTATGGATCTTATCTGGATTCCTAGATAATTACCCCTTAGGATCATAATTAACCCGCTGAAAGACCTCAAATGTGGGGTGAAGATGCTAACTAGATCTGTTTAGAAGGAAGATTTGATAAAATTTGGAGATTAACAGAGATTGAGGATAGTCTAAAGTTCTAGAAGCAGCAGGAGTTTATGGAAATTGTTGTAAGTAGGTAGGAAGGCCTTTTCAGGGGGATATGATATCCTTGGATGATTAGAGTTTCATCTTTGCAAACTAGCTTTATTGATTCATTAATTCACTTTCTGGAGTTATGGTGGATGTGCTGATCGTTACAGAGATTTAGATGAGTTTTGGGCAAGTAGAGATGTATTGAATTATGAACAAATGGGAGATGTATTGGTTGAGCAGATAATGAAGTAGGATCTGAAAGGATTATACATGTGACATGTCGATGCTCTCTTCATGGGACTAGCATGGACCTCAGAAGAGATATCAAAACATAATGAGGACCATTAATTAACTTTCTTGGTTCGCTATAGAGGAAAGGACAGATCCTTGTTATGAAAACTCTAAATTATTCAGGCAACTACCATCTTGCTGAGATTGTGGAGCCATCTATTCTGTAATTCATGAATGCTTTTTCTGCTTGGCATGTCTTTGATTTCAACAATTTGCATTGCTCGCTGGAGTAATCTTTTTTCACTTAGCTGATATTTTGGGTTTGTGCTGCTGGTATAGAGGTTGCTTGCAAGTTGGAATGCATTGCTTCCTTTCAAAAGCTTACATCTGAAAAACAAGAGTTCTTAGAGTCGGGATCTTGAAAGTTATTTCCTAGAAGCATTACATGCCATGCCCCTTTCCTTTTCTTCTGCATCTCTACATCTATGTGATGTCTGGAAGAGAAAATCTTTTTTGGTCTCATTTTGCTTATTGCTACCTTTGACCTATAATCTGTGTGTCAGTTACATGTTTCATGCACTGGCCCAAATTTGTCCACCTGCACTTCTGAACTAAAAGAAAAGGCGAGTTTCCTCCGTGTTTTCCAGATTCCGCGTTTTCTGCTTGTGGTTTCAAATGTTATTCAAGTTCATGCCTGTAAAGGAAGAATAAATTCCTGTGATCGTTCTTTCTCTGGCTTTTCTTGGTGAATTAATTAACTTTATCAACCACTATGATGGTTTTTAAGTTCTTGATTCTTTTAGTATCTTATGTGGTCCACCAAATAATGTTGTAAAAGAGAAGACACATGAAATTTTCCTCCACAGATGGATGTACATACGTATGCATCGTATGCATCCACAGATCGCTTTGGACAAGTTCTTTCTTTTTTTCTTTTTCTTTTTTCTTTTCGGAAACTACCCCCACAGAAGCTCTAATCAAACTTTCAAAATTAGCCCCTAAAAGTTTCTGCTGTTGTTTTACAAACCAGGATTATGAATGTTTACTTATTTAGATTTGATAAAAACGGCATTCATATGTGCATATTATCTTTTGGAACCACACTTCTTTTTTTGTGGCTGTATGATAAATTTGTTTGGAATCTCAATTACAAATATAATCTTTTGGCATTACAGGTTATGTGCAGAAAATAACACTACGCAGGGATATTGATGTGATGGAGGACTTGGACAATGGAAAACCACCTTGACAAAGCATACTCTTCTATTTGACCATTTTGTTTAAACCAGTACAGGTTATACATTAACAAAGTTTTGAAGAGGCACAAATCATTGCGGAATTGCTTAATTTTCAAGTGACAAGTGTGGGTCCGATACTAAACCAAATTTCTTAAGTCAATTAAAGAACAGATTCTGTACATCCGTAGCAGATCAAAGTACGTTCGGAGAGAGAAAGGAGACGGTTGGTAGAAAATGAGCAAGCACCAGAATGTATTTTTAGCTTTTTATACCTTTTTTTAACTTCAGATCTTTCCTTCTTGGTTCTTTAATGTTACAGTATCATACATTCGATTGAGTGACAAGTAGTTGAGGAATAAAATATATTCTTCCTTATCTTCTTGATTTGCTTTAAGCATCAGAATATCTGTCTTCTTTATTCATAGTCATTCTACTATTTAAGTTCACATGTTACACTGTTTGTCTCCATGTTCATACCAGTTTAAGTCTTAGATATCTTCATTCAAATACAATAGAAATGTCGAACTTGAGCTTTCTTGATATCCGATGCAACCTCTCAAAGAGGAACTTCCTGCGTAAGCCAACTAGGATGTTTACTACACGGAGACAAAACTCAGGCTTTTTGCCTGTTTACCAGCCTAGTCTGGATGATCTAAAGAAAGTTTTCGATAGATTTGATTCAAACAAAGATGGCAAGATTTCACCAGAAGAATACAAGGCTATATACAAAGCCATGGGGAAGAAAAACCTCCTTACAGGGGAAATTCAAAAGATTTTTGACATTGCAGATGCAGATGGAGATGGATTTATTAATTTCAAGGAGTTTGTGGAAGTGCAAAAGAAGGAAGGTGGAGTCAAAACAGTGGACTTGCAGAATGCTTTCAACACTTTTGACAAGAATGGTGATGGCAAGATCAGCGTGCAGGAAGTATACGAGATGCAGAAGATGCTCGGACAACGATGCAGCCTTCAAGATTGCAAGAAAATGGTTAAGGCTGTGGATGCAAATGGTGATGGTGTGATTGATTTGGAGGAATTTGTGACTATGATGACCCGCACTATGACACTCTGTTAGAAGCTTTTAATCTCTAATTGAAGGCCCAACAGGGAACTCCAAGCTCATCAGTCATCATAGTTTGCTATTCATATTAATGTAAAATATAACTTGACTAGTTTGATATTTTATAAGAAGCTGATTCATTATGATTTTACGTATGCATCCACCATGCCTTGCCAGCCACCATGGAAAGTTCAATACGCATTTAAAAGACCATATGTTACATAACAAAATCATTGTTGGTGTGTGTGTGTGGGGGAGAGGGTATAATAACCATTGCGTCCAGCATATTACATGCTAATAATTGCTCAAATACTAAATCACATTGAAAAAGTTGTTGGCTAATAAAGCCATGATAAGTGACACATCCACTTTCATAGAGTAATGGCGGACACTTGAAATGGTCTTCAAACAGCGTGGCTACGAGAACTAATGCCAAGAGGGATGTAGATGCAAGAAACTTTAAGGAGGAACCTGTTTTACATCCCTAATACTCTGCTAAGGTGTCATTTTCAAGGTAACACTGTAGAGACATGCATCAGCTCAAATGATAACCCCGCTTCAATCTGTTATAGTGTATCAATGAGTCGCAAAATCTACAAGAATGACATGGTATATCGCTACATCAGTCATTAAACAAAGTAAAAGGGCCGCAGACAGTTGCTAGAGAAAATTTTTAAGTAATACTCGAGCCCTTTTCCTCGACGCTTTTCCTTTTGGTGTCATGGGATGAACCATGGGAAAAAATGCATTTGACAATATTTATTTTTTTTCCCATAAACAACTGACAGAATTATTGTATTGTCTTATTAAACTTTTACAGATTGATTTAAATAATTCGAAAATTTTCAAATTCACCAGTTTGGATGCCTTGCATGCTTGAAATATAGCCAAGTCTAAGAAATATGGAGGTGCTTGCTGGAGCTCTCAATGGGCACCACCATTCTCCAATGAAGTTCTCAAAACCCCTTTCAACACTTCAGTATCAGAAAGCAACAACACTACCCAAACTAAATCATTTCCCTTTAAAGTGAGAGAACTAGAAGACAACGTGAAAATATTGTGCAGATACAATGGAACACTAATTATAGACTGGCACTTTGGGGACTAATCTCTAAAACGAAAAGATCAAACTATTATTACAAGTCTTAGATATCCACAAGGGTTAGCAATCCGTAAATTGCAAGATATGGTGATACTTGGCATTGTAAAGAGCATTACATGAAAATTGTTGGTGATTCTCAATGAACAGTGTCACAGCAAATCTGTAGGTACCTCTTAGCGTCGTGGTCATCCCAACATACTCTTGATGTTTTCTTGATTAACCAGGGAATTGTGGGACCCAGTTTATAAATACTAGCTTTAGCTAACACACTTCACCAATAATCACCACAAGAGCATTTGCCATCCTTGAAATGATGAAACCGTTTGTTGTCCCTGACAATTAACTCTCGCCCAACAATCCTTGACATAATCTTGATAGCATTGTGACAATCACCACATACACGAAGATTCTTTATGATACGTAAAGGTGTTCTAGCAGGAGTACTAATCAGACCATATGCAATGGCTAAACGTTCGCTATGGTATAGCAAAGCCTGTTCCTTAGCTTCCTGATCAATATCATGAAGAACATATCTGGTATCAGGCACATAAGCTTGTTCTTTCATTGCAGCCCTCAACTTCTCATCATCCTTAAATAGGGTTGGATTACGAAACTCAGCCACTCTATTTCTTCCCTCAAGCATATTAACCGCTAATTGCTTCTTTGGTGGGGGAGTTGGGATCTTATTATAAACAGCCTTAGAAGGGTCAAGCCCAACCATCAACTCTTCAGCCCGGTCCTCAAGGTCAATATCTCCATGAATACGAGCATAATTCATTAATGCTTCCCAGACAGCTGCTGTTGGTTCAAATGGAAGCTTTGAGATGTATTCCTCTGCCTCGGCAAGATGTCCACATTTTCCAAGAACACCCATAAGTCCCAAATAGTGCTCCACTTGCGGATTAATTCCATACTCTGTCTTCATCGACTCAAAATGCACGAAAGCCTCATCAATGGCATCTGCACTGGCACAAGCTTCGAAAACATAAAGAAAAGTTTCCTCGATTGGCTTCATTCCCAGCTCCCGCATCTGATCATACAATGTCAACCCATCATCACCCAATCCATTTAATGCATACCCATTTATCATCAAATGCCACGAGTCCATATCCCTATCTGGCATATGATCAAAGACTCTTCGCGCATCTATCATACTTCCACACTTGGAATACATATTGATAACTTTATTGTTCAAACGAAGATCACTCCTGCATTTTGACCTCAAAAGGTAATCATGAACCTTTTTAGCATCTTCAAGCTTCTTTGAATTCGCACACAACTCAAATAGCATATCAAAACATTGCGCATCAGCAATAATCCCCTGCTCCATATGTACAATAACTTCTTTAACTTTACCCTCTCGGCACAAGCTAACCAAATCAACAGTAGGCACAGGGCCACCACTCTGAACTTGATTATGCACAACCTGAGCTTGGTTGTTATGCACTTGATTATTCATCGGAAACCCACTTCCCGGAGGCACACTCTGCACCTGAGGATTCAGCTGACCGGGGTTCACTCTCGGCATATAATTCTGATTCTGATTATTATTCCACTGATTACCAGAACCAGGCTGTGGATAATTCTGATTTCTATTGATCCTTTGCTCATATTCCGGGTTCTGATATCCACCTGGTGAATAACCCGGATTCACATTAGGGTTTTGTCTAAACCCTTGATTTTGATAATTCCATTGGTTAACATTCCCCGGGGGCGGGGGCGGGTAATTTCTGGACTCACCGGGGTTACTGCTAGGCCGATACGAAATATTCTGATTTTGAACATTAGGGCTACTATTATATCCCTGACCAGGATTAACATTTCCATAATTTGAATAACCTTGATTATTCACCTGATTAGGATTTTGATGATACTGAGGATAAGACATATTTATATGATGATTATTATTATTATTACTATTATTAGGATAATTATTATTAACCCTAGGTGAATCAGGTGGGGGTGGGGTAAATTGAACATCATTTGGTGCTGCAAATGTAGTTAGGGTTTTCGGGGAGTTTAAGGTAAGGGTTTTGGAGAATTTAAGGTTGGAAATAGAGTGTAATGAACGTACCTTGTATGAAGAAGTGAAAATGGAGATTCGAGTTCTGCGAATCGCCATTAGAGAGGCCATTTTTGCAACACTGATTTAAAGAGAAACTGAAAATAAACCCTTTTGTTAAACCCTAGCGTGGGAGCTGAGCTCGTGAATTTGGACTTTTTGTTTAGTTGGGCTCATTATCCGGGTTGTGGGTCGGAGCTTCGCGGATAACCACTAGATTAGATTTTTTTTTTTTTTTTTTTTTTTTTTTTTGGGAATTGGAAAATAAACCGTATTTCTAGTTTTTGTTATAAGATAAAAGTTGCAAAGTAAATAAAACAGTGAAACTGTATGTAAAGTAACTGATATATTATTTCAGTTCAAATTATTGTACGAAATGAATTGAGTTAGCTTCCTATTTATATAAGAATAGAAGTTGCTGCAAGACTTTTCAGAAGCTGCCTACATGAGCTACTTATGAGTTGTCTACTTGATTGCAAGTCTTTTAAATCAATTGAGTTAGCTTCCTATGTATCTAAAAGTTCAGATTACGGAAGAGACGAAATTGTCTTCTGAAAAACCATCAAATAGTTCACACTAAGAGAAATGAGTGATTGTTACCGGCAATTACTTTTTTGCGTCTTTCTAAAGACGAAAATTTATGGACGAGTTGCTTGCTTTACCACACCAACTTTCTTAACGCCGGAAGTTCTAGCGACATCATGAAAAATTACATTCTCACAGAAACGTGAACAAAATATACATACTCCACTAAACAATAGAAATACTTCAGTCTCCTACTAGAAAAAGGAAATACAACATAATGCATTTGTGGTATATGTATTTTCAGAATTTACACTTTAGCACTATTAACTAAAGTTACAATTTCGCACAATTAATTGACACACTGCGATTTTGTAACTTTGTCCATGCAATCTTGCAATGAACACATGTGAAAACACAACTAATGGATCCCCTTCTATGAACAAGAATGTTAGTGCTCGAAACACCAACACAATCATTGACAGAGATGTGAAATCCAATCCACTGCCAAAGAGGATTCCATTTTATTTGACCAACTAGATAAGATGCTGAAAGCATATGGGCCAAACAAATATGCATGAGATTCGCTATTGACCCAACCCAACAGAAATCTAACAGAGATCCATGAAAGGATGAGGCCCAGCATTCATTCAAGGCTGCTGAAGGGTAATACTTGGGCTCTCATATAGCGTTATCACTTCACTTCAGTTACTTGCTAGTTGCTGCCCATGCGGAGCAGGACTATCTCATTATATATCATATTTTAATTATAAATTAAATTTTAAATATAAATATTATGGCTAGATTATGTTAGTGCTAGATAACTTGTTAATATGGTATATTGAGGACTATTTATATAAAAATTCCCAGTGTTTGGCCATAGTGTTTAGCAAAGGGTGCTAGGCTCCATTTTATGGAGGTCCAAAAGTGCAATCTAATGTCTAACCACCCATTTTGGCAAATTTGCTTACCATTCCACTAGCTAGGGATCTGAAAAGTTGAAGGGCTGTGCAAAAAAGCAGTCAACACACAACGATGCAGAACATGGGAAGCACAGTGGACTACTACTACTACGTAAGTACATGTAACCACTAAATTGGCATGCTTAAGAGCCAAGTCTTTGGATAAATTTTCCTTTTCTAAGGCACAACACATGCATTTAAGCCGAGTTTAAGCAATACACATGGTCAGTGCAAAAATTATTTACAATATCATGTTAACTGTCTTATTTCAATGTTATAGATTTTATTTTTAAGGATATTACTTGTAAAATATGATGATGCAAAATTTTTTTGATGCTAACTATATAAGTATATGCTTAAACTCGTTGAAACTTGTGAAAACCTATCTTTAGATACTGAAATTTGTAAAGTCGATGTACTCTGGAAAAAGTTATGCCGACAAATCAAACCATTAAAGTTCGATAGATTAATTTTGATAAGGTGGTTGCGGTAATTATAATTTTCTACAGCACAACAAGAATGGAGCTATCCCTAGGTCTAACTGGCATGGCACATGTGTTCTTGTGTAACCTTTCTGCTTTGAAAGAAATCCAAAAGAGTAAGACTGGTTAGGTATTCAATTGACTACTTATTAATTAATACTCTATGATATAAAAAGGTAGTAGTAAAAAAGATTCCAATTCCATGGATGGCAAAAATTGATCCTCACATGGTTTATCTTCATCATAAGGATATTTTAGGAGGAACCTTTAAATGGATGCCCAACAGGTGGTTGATTCCTTTGACTACAACTTTGGAGACTGGAGGACCATGGACATAAATGATAAACCACAACAAGACAAGTGAACTAAATTACAATGAAATGATTTGACGTATTTTGGACATTGATATCTTATTGTTTCACTCATTATTTCATCAACTACTATACATGTAAGGCAAATTAAATGATTTCTTCCCATCTTTTTAAATATCGGTATAAACGAAATTACCTTAACATATATTTTATATAAAAAATTATCTAATAAAATAGTTGAAGTAGGCATAAGTTGATCCGAACACTATTATCGTTAAAGAAGAAAATATTGGGAGGTTTGGTCATTGAAAATGTGTCTCTTATGGTCTCCCATATGGTGAACAAATTTTGTCTTTTACTAGTAATAATAAAAGTAAGCCCCATCTTGTAATAAGTTTATGTTCTCTAGCACGTTTAGCAAAGTCAGATCACTCCCCCCCCCCCCCCCCCCTCCCCCACAACCAACAAAGTTATTTTCTGAAGGGGTACTTTGCATATTACCCCTTAATTCATTCGAAAAACTCCCTTACTTCAATGTTGAAAATCTTTAAGCATATCAAGGAGTTTTTCTAAAATGGAAGAAATAACTCTCTGGTCTCTGCTAAAGATAAGGATAGACTAAAGATAAGGATAGACTAATGCCAAACTCTTCCTTAAGGATTGACAAATGCCAAACTCTTCCCTAAATTACGGCCAGAAAAATGGGGTTTTGAATTTGACTCGTTGGAGTATATATACTTACTCCCTATGTTAAGTATATATACTTACTCCCTATGTAACAAGTTTTATATATAAGAACTGTAGGTGAGGTTGTTTATAGATCCTCACCAATGAAAAGTCACTCTTGAAAGCAGTAAATTTTGATGATCAAGAACTTATGAAACAAAAAGTGGATAGCTTCCAAGAAAGTCATAAATCAATCCATAATAAGGGGGATAATTAATAATAATAGTGCAAAAAGCCAGAAGCAACGGAGAAACGTGGAGGAAGCAAATTCATGGATCTTAAACGTAAAAATTAAGCATTACCAGCTTGAGGTTTACTGGCTACAACTGATAGTGAACAGGTTGTATCTTGGATCAACCATGCAAACCCGAGAGCATACGTTATTCGTAGTTTTTTTACTCTTGAAAAATTCAAGATAAATAGAAAAGAATAATTTGAACATGACAAATGGTTTTCCTTTTCGAAATTGCCAAGTGGTTAAGTTTAAGTAGTATTATATACCGACAATGTAAAAAATCACGTCACTTACAATTTACGGTAAGTAATTGATTAATTGATCGTATATGTAGGTTTTTAACATTGTAAGTGACTTGAGTAGTAAATAGTCAATAAAGGCAATGAATTTAAGAGCAGTAAACTATTAACTAGAGTGGAAAAGCTGCCTTCTAATACAATGCATATAGCATAACTCTCGAGGCATAGGTGATAATTTTTATTTCCATTTTTCATGTGCTTGAATGATGGCAGATAGATATCACTATCTTATAACAGAGGAGAGAACACATGCAATGTGATTTATTTTAATGAATTCACATGCTTCCAATGTTAGACTAAGTTAAAAATAGTTATTCAATGAACAACTTTTTAAGCAAAAAAGATAAAACTAAAAGATAGTATGAAATTGTTAGATCTGAGTGACATTATATATCTCCAGACAACTTTATATATTTGAAAATACATTGTAGTCAAAGTTGATTACATAATAGACAAGTTACCATCTATATAAAGACTAGAAAATTTGCATGTGACTTCTCATAGTGTGTCTTGAGTGCTTCATTAAAACATTTACTTCTCTCTTTCCTTTGAATGTCCCCTATGGCATGCCTAAATCAGCAAGGACTTTGCCCAACAATGGGTCCAAGAATCTCATTCTCTAATGATTTTGCTGATACTAAGCAAACTTTAAGGCATGAACATGGTTACAAAGAGGCACCTGTGTCCTCAGATTTCGAGTTCTCTGTCTCAGGTTACAATTTGATCCCAGCTGATGAAGTTTTCTTCAAGGGTAAATTGTTGCCTTTAAGGGAAAATTGTACTAAGGGTACTACCCTTAAAGATGAACTCCTTGCTGATGATGATGATGATTATGAAGATATATTTCCACCAGTTGGTAAAGGGAGCTGGAAAGAACGCTTTGGCTTTAAGAGAGCTCCACTTTCGCCAAAGAAAGCTGATAAAGAGACAAAACTTCCTGATTTCTTCAATGACATTATCACTGGTAAGACAACATTGTAACTGTACTGTTAACGCACTTAATATTATTATATTTACTTAATTATGTATTCAACATATCTCTTCACGTACGAGCACATTAAATTTCAGAAATTCTACCTGCTCTATTACTATGTTAAAGTGATTATATAATTTGAAAGCTTAAATTGTTAGGAGTATATTTTTTACTTACCTCCTAATATTTTTTTCACGTCTTTCAGGAGCTAATTGATAGATTGAAGAGGAAGGGATCAGTGGTAATGCCGTAGATTTCTTGGATCTATATAACCAGGGTGGAAGATTTTTTTATTTCTTGTTTGGGGTGTTTTAAGAGATTTTGAGATTTTCTTGACTTTTAGGAGATTGAAAACTTTTGATCTCTTGATCATTTATCCACCCGCTAGAATTGGACCTTGTAAACATCTGCAGCGTCTTTTGTTATATGTTGTACAAATATTTTCAGACTGTTGAGTACCTTTGATGTAATCATATGTATTTGTTTGATAAATTCTAATCTAATAATGCTCCAATATTTGCATTCTTTGGTGTACCAATTTTCACTTCCTGGAAAATGATGGCCACTGCTAGGAGTTAAAGACGCTAGAAAACTTAACAGGATATTGTACAAGTAAACCCCCCAAAAGCCCCACTGGTGAAGGACAGGTCGAACATACACACAATGAGTGGAGAGAAACGACGTGATTTTGAACTCTCAGGACAAATTATGCCATTTGTGATGATAAGGTTGTTATAATCCAAAATACATTAGGAAATATTACTTGGAGCTAAAAAGTTTCACAATAAAAGACTAAATCACAAAATAAATAAACCAACTTCCGTGCTACTGCTCTAGCCATATTACCACAAGGGAACATTTTTCACCTATAAAACATCTAAATTTTTTCATATTCGCCAAACCATATAATATCATGTTTCTAGTGGCCGGAAAGTAATGTGCCCCAAAAAAGTTGGGCAACATCGTTCCGATAATCGGAGCTGCATTGACACAGCTCTATGCGTTGCTGTACTCATCCCAATATTTTTTATCCCTCAAATAGGACATGATTTGATCACTACTAAAAAAAGACAGATCTCCCGCCACCTCTGTGCGACCGAAAATCGGTCTGTGCAGTTGTGCGACCGATTTTCGGTCGCACATACCACTGAAAAAATAAAATTAAAAAGCGGTCGCCACTTCGACCGCTTGTGAGTCGCTGAAAATTGGAATTTTTTAGTCACAGCTATGGGACCGAAAATCGGTCGCATGTCGGTCGCCTAACTGTGTATGAAAACGGGGCAGCAGCCCTTTCTCCCCCATTTCAACATACCCAAAACCCATCCAATCCCTAAAAACCGAACCCCCCCACCCCATAACCAACTATCCACCATTACATACCCCATATAACTTTAAATTACTACTCTATAACCTCCAACATAACATCTAACACAATCTACACCTACTAATTCAAGGTAAATTTCATTTTTTAGTAATTTTTGTTATTTTTTAAAAAACTCAAATAATGACTTTTTAATTCACTTTTTATTGTAGTTATTGGGTGTATAGCACATTGGTGAATCATAGTTACATGCGATTGGATCCCAAACAAAGTTGAGGTAATTTTTTTTTTTGGTTTAATATTAATCCGAATTTATATATTTTTTTTAAATAATTCGGCCTATATGTTGTTTACATGTTAGTTGTTAGTTATAATTAGTTTATTCTATATAATGTGATGTCGAGTAAGTTGTTTTGGGTTGATGAACTTTAAATATAGGGTTGTGATGTTTGGGATTAATTATGGTAATTGTTGTGATATGTTTGTAACAGCCCAAGCCCGTTAGTGATACTGTCCGCTTTGGGCCTAGGCCCGCACGGCTTTAAAACGCGTCACTAGGGTCTAAGGCCAGTTTACTTATATACCCAAGATCACTCCTGTGTTATGCCGATGTGGGACACCTAACCCTTAGCTGGGGTGTTACATACACCCCCTCTTATGGACTCAGCGTCCTCGCTGAGGTTTGCCCCGCGTACCGGGATTCGCCTAGACTCACCACGGAGGTTTGCCCCGCGTACCGGGATTCGCCTAGACTCAGCCTTGAACTTTGACCCACATCGACAAGGCTGACACGGAGTGGCTCTGATACCATCTGTAACAGCCCAAGCCCGCTAGTGATACTGTCCGCTTTGGGCCTAGGCCCGCACGGCTTTAAAACGCGTCACTAGGGTCTAAGGCCAGTTTACTTATATACCCAGCATCTCTCACGTGTTATGCCGATGTGGGACACTTAACCCTTAGCTGGGGTGTTACAATGTTGAAATTGTTTGGTAGAGTTGTTTGCAATGTGTTGATGCCTTGTCATGGGTTGTGGTGTTTGGGATACTTTCTATGCATTTATAGTTAGGGTTTTGGTATTGTTGTTTGGATTGTTCATGTTTGGAACATTTTATGCCTAAACCGGATAAATTGTATGCGTTTTGTATTGCATTGCTAATAGTAATTAATATGGAATTCAAACGGACCAATGGATATTCAAAAAAAGGCTAGGATTATTAAAAATTGGTACCAATTAGATTGTTCTCAATTTGGCAATTTTTGTGTAGATATGGGTGCCAAGAAGGGCGGTGGAGAGTGGGTCGAGCCCCGCGCAAAAGAGGCATGGGTAAGTTTGTAAAATTCGATCTTTAGTCGCGCCAATCCTTCAACGTTTAGTCTTTCTATTAACATCATTAATATATTTATGTTATTCAGGAAAAGGCTACAAAGGCTGTGGAAGACTGGACATCGACCCAAGCATCGGGCGCCTGAAGCAGCACCCCGGCTCCCTTGACGTTCGAGAAAGAAAAGCAAATATGGGTCGATACTGTTGGAGGGGTTAAGAAGGGGTATGCTTATGGTCTTGGATCGCTATTTGCTCCGGATAAGCATAATGCTCGCTTTTTGGGCAATTCAGCTACTTCTTCTCCGTCGAGCTCCGTTGATCCTGCTGAAATGACTCAAATGAGAGAGAAGATCGAACAGCTGGCGAGAGTAAATCAAGAAACGCAAGACATGATCAAAAAGCTCCTTGCCAAAAAGGAGAAGAAAAAATCGAAAAGAAAGCATAAGAGCAGGCGTCGACGCAACTCCTCTTCCTCTTCCGAGTCCGGGTCTAGCTCTGCCTCGACCGAGTAGTCTTTTGAATGTTTGTGGATAACTGTCTGTTAAGCTTTATTGTTAACAATTTCAGGATATAACTAATGATGTTGGATGTTTTTGAAATGTTAGGTTTATTGCGTTGTATTGGTAAATTACTGTTTTTATTGTCTTCGAAATGCAGTTTTCTATTTATTCCAGGTTTTTTATTGCTGGTTTTTGCTGTTGCTACTGCCTGAAAACAGGTTTTTTGTTGCAGGTTTTTTCCAGTTTGGCGACCGATTTTCAATCGCCAAATCAGTCGCACAAGCGACCGAAATTCGGTCGCATAGTGGTCACAGGTAATTCCCACAACTGAGACCAAGTATGCGAAGGATTTTCGGTCGTGTATTGGTCGATTTCTGTTCGATCACGAAAGAAGCAAACTCGATCGTGTGCAAGACGCAGATTGACTTCGAAATTTCTGAGATCGGAAAGAAGCCGCTTCGGTTTGGTTTTGTTCGGTTGTGCAATGTTGTGATCGGATAAAATCGGAGACAACATCACTATGGATAAGGTTTAACTGATCCTCACCTCTAAAAAATCGGAACAGATTGGGCAAGTTTAGCGGAATGGATGACGACGTGCAATAGTGGGAAGAGAAACGTGGAAAGGTGGAAGTCTGCTAGGGTTTGGGGTTCTCCTCCATTTCAACCTATAAATAGGGCCTCAAATTTTCATTGGAGGCCACGTTCATCTGAGCAACTTTATTCTTAAAAGTTATCACTCTTGTCAAGAAACGAATTGTTGTTTCATTACCTTACTAGCTTGTTACATTAAAGACAATCACTGCATTCGAAGTCCTGATCGTGGATTGATTCAAACGTGGAGGGAAATCTGCTCTTTCCGTTGAAGCGACATCCATCGATCCATCAAATACAATAAGCCTTTACTGCTTTGATTATCTATTCATTGCTTGTTTCGTTTAAATCCATATTTATCTTGATCGTAACATATTTTTGCTCGTTATTTGCGTTTAGTCTAAAACAATCTGTCATCGCCATTCATTAATCAACTCATTGACATATTCATCATTACTTTACATCGGATTCATTGTTTCCGCATCATATTATTCGATTGAATACATTTATTCGCCAGCACATTTATCACATCATGTTACACTTATTCATCACCATATTGCCGTCATCTTCATCGAATCAAGTATCGTTGTCGTATTTAAATAATTGCGCATCTTGATAAAACGAAGTTATCTCATCGTATATTGTTAGCCTATCATTTAATTCGAACTTGCTTGCTAGCATTTGCATTTCAACTTGACATCGAATCTATTTGACATCGATTTTAGAATTGCTTCCGAGTCAAAACTGTGGAAATCGATTAACTCGCTTACGTAAACTGCTTATCAAACGATCAAATTGAGATATAAAATGGTCGCCTTAGACTCAACCAAATATAAATTTAATTGTAAAACCTGATACATTTTTGGAAAATACAGGTCGCCTAAACAGTCACTGTTTCTATGCTATTGTGCGACTGAAATTCGGTCGCTTTCGGTCGCATAGTGGTCGAAGTATCGACCGAGTTTTGGTTGCAGGGCTTTTTGCTACCATTAATTCTCGGACCACCCGTATCGGTCGCCGATCGGTCGACCTGGCGACCGATATGCAACCGATTTGGTGGTCGGAAAACTGTGTTTTTTTAGTAGTGGATGTTTAGTTAGATGCACATCAATTCGAGCCTCATTGCAGACAAAAGGCCAAGTAAATTTGAGTGGAGAAAAAATGCGAGGAAATATTTCGTCGAGTTCCAATCATGTGCCTTAGGAATCTATCGACTATTTGAAAAATATCTCGTACATTTGACGGAAGTTACATGCTTAGGACTATTTCTTTTCCTGGTTTTCGGCAAAATACCTACGGGGGCTAGGCACAAAGTTTGACGTTAGACAAATAATTTATTGAAATATCAGCAAGTACAGAACAAACAAAAAGAATGCATGCAACCCGCCAACCCATCCTCTAATGAGCACAGGGGCGGATGTGCCTGGAAAATGTTGGTTCACGTGAACCCATGCACTTCCATTAAACTCGGTATGTTATATACAAATTTTTTAAAATATGTCCAATATGATGTTCGTAAACCCATGCTCTAAAACTTTAAATGGTTCACTTTATGAAGCTATGGTTCACTTACGATTAGGAGTAGGGATCAATCCCAATTTAAATACACTTTTATATATTTTTCCTTAATATATCGTCATATAAAATGATATTTGACTTATATGCACAATAAAAAATTCGGCGAAGGTGGATTCGTCGACCACTCCTGAGACGTCGTAACTCCGCCCCTTTTAATGGTGAACCCATCCTCCTAAAATCCTCGATCCGCCTCTGAATGAGCATGTATTCGCCAATTTAACGGCTGCTTTCTTTGCTTAATTTATGAAATCACACTACCACGTGTATGACACTCTATGGTATCGAATTTCAAACTGAAAGCAAACAAGATATCGAGTAATGTGTACAAATCTCAAGACACAGTGCCATATAGGCAGTCGATTAGAGAAGTCCGATGTGAGTCATGCTTGACGAAAAGACAGACGGTTAGCATACATTTGCACTAACCTGATATTAAATAAATTTACCAACAACAAGAGTTCTCAATATCATATCAAACCCGGGTTCCCCTTGATGATAGAGAGTATATCAACAAAGCATATTACCAGAAAACATAAACTGCACAAACTTAGCAACTCCTTTTCATTTTGAAAAGAAAATCCAAGTATACATGGTGAGACACCGGGCACGGTAACAAAGAGAAGAGAACAAGTGGGGCAGGGAGGATACACATGAGTACAGAAAAGATAATTACAACAAACAATTTTGTACAGATGGCAATTCTGCCAGCAAAACTAACGGAACCCATATATTTACATTTCAGACATAAAAACAGCTGGCATAGCCAAACAATTGAAACCAATGGCATTGCTTGGCCGTACGAGCAAAAAATAAGATCACCACTCTAATATTTACATGATACCTGTCTCCTCAGATAAAAGAATCTGTTCAATTGTCCTACAATCTGTACACCTGCCATCAATCAGTAGGCAAAGCAAATAAGATGAAACTGCTTGAGTAGGAAAAAAAAGAACCTAAGTAGCTGGCTGAACGAAAGTGGGAAGAAGGGTGAGTTATTTACAAATGAAAATTAGCGGAATAACTAAGTAGAAGCTGGAGATGGTTGGGGGTTATAGACACTTGCACGGCAGAAAGAACTAAGTTGACTTAAAAGTTCCACTTTTACCAGCCCCAAGTCCAACATATAAATAACCTTCGAACTTACCTATACAAAACTAAACCTGGCCTGCAAATTTTGTCGGAGCTCTTGATGAAGAAACTTCCCTAATGCAAAAAAGAATAAAATTTGTTACTGCGTTTCACTCAGGAATCAAAAGCTTTCTCCGTCTATCTAGGTTGTAATACTTGTTACCAAAAGATTAGCCAACATAAAAAAGAAAATTTAACCACAACGGGAATGACCAATAGACACAACAAAGGATTCAAGCTGCATACCCACTACATGTATTGTTGAGGTGGAGAACTCCCCAAATATTTCTCCAGTGACTCTTTCTTATGCTCCGGATTGAGGCTGCATGGAAGTACGAGTAAAAATTTCACATATGGAGTAGATAGGTTAAGTGCCAAAGTCTGCATCATATCAAACTGATTGAGTGGAAGCTATGAAATTGATAAAGGAAATGAGGAGCTCACCTTAAATGTAGGGAATGAAAGAAAATCCCAAAAAGGAGTAATTTTCAATGATAAAAGAAGCAATTTACAATGGCTATTAATCATCAACTGATACCCACAAAAACAACTGTGTATAAATCCTACCCTTAACACTTCAAGACTTCTCATGCAAGCAAAAATCTACAGTTAGTCAAACTCTTAATTAAGCCAAAATACAACCATATCAAAATTTAAGTTAAAATATTAAGGTCTGACAAGACAAACACTAAAATAGCTAAACAGATCAAAATGCTCAATAATCCTTGTGTGTGTGTGTGTGTGTGTGTGTGTGTGTGTGTGAGAGAGAGAGAGAGAGAGAGAGAGAGAGCAGACCTGTTCCTTGCCCCTAAAAGAGCATAATGAAAAGCTCGTGCTGTGGCAGAAGCGGGGGCAATGGCTGCTGCTGGAGCTGCTTGGACAGCAGTTGCAAAAGCAGATACCACTCCAGCACCACGCTGATATCTTTGCATGGGACCACGTATCAAAGCAGAAGCAGATTTACTAAAGCCGTCACTCATACTTTCATAAGCCTGCCAACATTATCAGGGATCAGTACCTCAGTTTATTTTGATAAGCCTGCCAACCAGGGTATTTCAATATTTTTAACAATTTGAGGAAGAAACCCCACAAGACTAGAGTAACTCCTTTTTGGGGACAGAAAACTTTCATTACATGCTAAAACTCATATAGTTCTCTACCAATCAAGCACTCATAAATTTTATAGTTCCACAGGATTTTGAACAAAATCGCAGGGCTTTGACACTAAATATCAGAAACAGGTTAACCAGCCAAAAAGCAGAACAAAAGAATGAATCGGAAGAAGGATTATGACCTGTTGGATCCCTTGTCGGGCATCTCTAGGTTGATTAAATCTCACGCCAGTGTTTCCTCCACTTTGCACAGGCCATGGTGCTGGTGATGGGATACTCGTAAGAATATATTCAGCTTGCAGAAGGATTTCATGAGCGCCAGCAGCCAAATGCACTCCAAGCCCAATAGCTTCAAGTGAAATACTTCTAAGGAATGCTATTGTACCTGCAAAAAAAAATTTAATGATTATTATTAGTATTATTTTGACAAACAAGCATTTAATTCATCATCATAGATCGCAAAAAGATTTTTTTGAGGTACAAGCAGCAACTCTCTTTGGCACACAGGAGAGGTGACACTTTTACATGGTTTTTAATGTCCCCCGAGACAAAAAAGCATTTGTGTCCAGTGGCAGGGTTGACCACGCTGAATTGAACAAACTAAGAGTCCAAAAACTCAGTTCCACTTGATTAGAAGATAACAGCAATTACAGCAGAGGTACTACTAGTTGTGACCAAATACTAAACAAGTTAAATATTTTCTCGATCAATAATAGACGTTTCCTCTTAGTAGACAAAGATAACTTTTACCGCATTTGGTTATCAAGCTTTTACAGAAGACAACGAATAGGGAAGCCGAGTAAAGCGTAAAAACAGGTCGGAAGTTATCCACCAATTACGCATATAACCTAGCTAGTATTATATTCAAATTTGTTGGAGAGAGAACAATTACATTTATATAGCAATAATTACAATGAAACATATAAGTTGGGAGCAACAAGAAGAATTTGCTACACTATTTAAGGGAAGATTGCTTATATAGTGTCGGTAGAAAGTGTTCACTCTATACACAAAATTATCCCACAAAGGCTAATGCAGGCACACCCCACAAACACAATATATACACATATATGTCAGTGTACATACTTCTGTTGTTATGTGCTATAGTTTTAGCGCCTTGCACGAGTATCCCACAATAACAATATCAAACAGTGCAACAAAGCAAACATTTACCAGCACAAAAAGTGCAAAACTTGAGCTCCTAAAAACAAGTACTCCACAATCAGGAAGAACCTAATCAGTTCAAGATTCACCAAACTCTCAAACATACGGGAGAACCTTCAACTCTTTCACTACATGCATCCTCCAGGGGTGTAAGAGAGAATTTCATAATTATTACCTCTTTGCATTCCTTTTAGCAATTTATGATCCTTCTTGTAACTCTTCATGGGCAGAGATACCAACTTTGCTGCACCAGAACCAACAGCTACCAATGACCGAATAGGAGGAAGGCCTTTCAATAGTTTATGAATCTAAGGAAAACACAAGAATTAGGATCAGAACTCACAGCAAACTTTGACATGCAAAGCCTAAAATTATCCCCTATTCTAACAAATTTGACAAACCTGATTTTGGGAAATATCTTCCAGCCATTCTCCTATTATTATTTCACATACACCACTCCAGCCATAGACACCTAGAGCTTGAACATGCTTGAGATGCAGGTCAATCCCCTGCATCAGAAGGGTATTAGACACACTACATTATGAACTTGTATGTAATAATATTTCATCTCATGTACGTCAAAAACAAATATATCGCTGGCTATCTCAATACACATTCATTCAGCCAATGCCAAGTCAAGGAGGCCTAGCCAAGCACCTTAAAGTCTTGACTTAAGTCATCTTGGAAGTTATTTGCTGCATTTAATCCTCTTTCATTATAATTGTTCACTTTAAAATTGCCTTTTGGAGTTAATCTTCATCATTCTTACCTTATATTTTGTACTTCCAATGTTTCAACCTAGAGAGATATATAGTACTCTATGAAAGCAAGCATGCAAACCATAAAAATGAAATATCATTTCCCCAAAAACAAAATTTATATGAGGTCTTAATCTAAGTTGTGACCACACTGGTCCCTATAATTATAAAATTTCCATTGAAACAAAAATAAAATTGAGGACCTTTTCTTGCCTATTGTTTACGTAATATATTATATGTATATGTGTATTTTTTTTTTCTTTTTTTAATAAGGAATAATAACTTTATCTTTTCTAATAGCTATCAACAGAACAGTTAAATTTATCACGGTAAGATAGGTACAATGGATCTAAATAACATGACCAATAGAAAGTTAGGACCTTTAGTGAATATCGAACATTAGGACGTAAGGAATCAGGAAACATCTAACTTTAGCAAGTTCTGCATGCATTTGATGTGTCCTTACAGAGTACCATATCATTCGGAAACAGATACTATGAGACTACACCAGGGGATAAGCAACTCTAAAGCATTAGTCTAATGTTCTTCCTCGCGCCCCCACCCTTCCGCATGTACAACGAAAGGTGATAAACTTCCATTTTTAGGTAAATGATGTTTCTAGAAGAAGTGATGAATTTTAACACTAAGTATCTGGCCATCAGATGTCAGTTTAACCAATTTGGATCAGCTAGAATTTCCCACCTATCGTGAAACTTAATGTGGCATTAAAATTATGACAGCAGATGGACAAATTCAACTCCATCTGAATAATATTAATACACTTTACGCAACAAAAGAATGAGAAGAAAGAGAGAAATCTAAAAAGGAAAATCACTAGGGAAAAGGGAGTAAAATACCTTCCAAGGTACAAGGTTAACAAGTTCGACATACTTGCCACCCCTTAAAGCGGCTAAATCAACATGGCACGGGCTATAGTCAACCCGTAGATGAATAGGCCAAATATCAAATTTCTGCACCAAAATCCAGTAAAATCAGCTTTAGCTATTAGGAAAAGTACATAACTGTAGCAGGCTGATCAAGCAACCAGCAAAACGACTCTCAGATTAAAGCTGTTATGTCCATAATTAAAAATTTTGGAACAGGATTCAAACCCAGGCAACAGTCGCAAGCATATAGGCAAGAAGATTCGAAGAAACGGTTTTCTTTTTCTTTTTTCATTTACCTTATCTTTCCACAAGTATAAAAAAAATTCTCCAAGTGCAAGCGTTTAAGTTTACTTGAAACGAGCCAGATTATTAAATTTGGCAAATAGACCTTGTGATTGCTCACCTGAAAATAAGGAAGCAATGCTTCTGCGGTGACTGAATGACCCCCAAATCTAGTGCTCTTTGCGACTATTTCCGATTCACTTAGATTTTGTGAAGCATTATCGGATGGGGTAACTGCTGATGTTGTTCCTCCAAAGAAGCTGATGAGAAAATCTAACTGGTTTTGATGAAGATGTAAACGCATTGGGAGGAAAGCGACACGTAACCTGAAAATCAACACATCATATAAACCAGTCACTTCTTCGTTCATACAGACTATCCAAAAAGAATAGAGATATTGTCTGAACAAATTTTGGAGGGAATTTTCCATGTGGAGTTTTCTGTTGAACATCAATGAATGCTAAAACTATACACGTGAGCAAGCAAGAGAAAAGCATGTGAACTGTGAAGCATGTGGTTTTTTAAATATTAGCGGCAGAAATGTGGACGTAAAAGAAGGGATCCTATTGACTTGTTCCAATTTAGGATAACAAACACAGACTGAAATTTTTTATCAAAATTATGCCGATTCCTCCACATATTACAGTGAAAATGAAACATCTCTACTTTTTTTCCCTCTAGATGGATAGAGTAACTAAGATAAAGTATCCAATGAATTTGATTCTAAATCAGTCAAATACATTTTTTTGTACCAACAGGTACTACATTTTCTGCTACAACCGTTCCTATATGATAGGAAAGATGGAAGATTTGTAAATACATCTCGTTACCATTTTGTGGAAAATCGGTAAGTATGAATATGTAGATATTTATTAATGCAGTCTCAATCGTGCATCCAAACAAGCTCACACCTTTGATGGGTTTAATTGTGTTAACCATGCATTCAAAGTGGACGACACATACTGGTAAAAAGTTTATTGGGAATTGCCCCCTTCCCACCAAACACAAAGTTGTAAAACTCGCTTTCTTCATTTATATCTTTTCCCACTAAAGAAATTAATTCGTTCAAGTATTTTACTATTTTAGAGAACTGAGTGTGTTTCTGCCCAAGTATCTCAGTTCTCAGCAAGTATGTTCTCTACTTTTTGGTATAATGCTTGTATATGGGAGACTTTTCCCATCATAAAATGATGGAAAATTCACCTTACACCAACATACCCAGTATAGTCCCACAAGTGGGGTCTGGGGAGGGTGAGATGTACGCAGACCTTACCCCCCCCCCCCCCCCAAGGAAAAAATATATGTTCCTGCTCAAGTGCAAAACATCGGGGGGAAAAAAAGAAGACTCAAAGAGGGTGTGGTCTAGTAGTCAATGAAGTGGAATAGAAACCACGGGATAAAGGAGTTAAAATCCTAGCTAAGACCCAAAATATACTAGGTGATTTCTTCCCACCGACTAAACCATGGTAGAAAGAGTTACCCAGTACCTATGTTGATGGAAAGTATAGCACGTATCCGGTGCAATTGTCGAAGTGTGTGCAAGCTGATTCACACGCCAACATTCATCAAAAAGAGTAACAACTGATTTCATGTTCATGTGTTGGTGATTGTGGCATCTTATAGAAGCAGTGATTTGAAAGAAGTGGAAAATAATTTCCATCCAGAAAAGATGCAAGTTATTATTTCTATTTTAAGCCTGAATTAAAGAACTTCTGCAATTAAAGGCAACCAAATACAGGAAACATATAATAGAAATCAGTGGCGGAGTCAGGAATTTCACCAAGTGGTATCAAAATTTAAATAATTAAGCACACAAAAACATCAAGGGGACTCAACATATAGTACATATACATACAAAAAAATGTTATCTCTACAGTGTAATTTTACAGCGTAGTAACCATCTAATGTCATACAAAACACCGACTATGTGACTAAACACGCAGCTGATCTTCTTTTTTTATTAATCATGTTGAAATTTCTGTTGCATATTACCACCAGCAGTTCTTTGCTACTACTTACATCATTACATGAAGGAATGATTATCCCTTTTAGATGAAAAGATCCACTACAAAATCTTAGGTTTTTATTTCCTAGTCATTTCAACTGCGATATATACTTATGTGGTTCAAATCTATATTTAAATTCTTTGAAGAAAATCATCTTTCTAATATTCTTGGAGAGCTAAAAAAGAAATTCATAGATACTTATGCCTGACGGGATCTAGTAAGATACAGGCCATAAACTTCTTTTCTAACTGCTGGCTGAAAATAAACAGGTAAAACTGTCTTCTAGGTTGAAGTCCTACGTTTCTCTATATCCCAGACTCTGTTTTTCCTTCCTTCATCAAATTCCAAAGCACATAGTTTCAAACTACTACTCCCAAAGTCCCAATTTATTTTTTGGACTGTGTTAGCTCTTTAGTAATAGCTTAACATTGTACATGAGCAACATAATCAACCTTTGTAACTCGTTTTGCATCTTCTTGATGCCTTTTGACTAAAAGTTCTTACTTCATCAAAAAAAAAAAGTCCCAATTTATGTGGCGGTGTTTGACTTTACACGGAATTTAAGAAATAGATATTGACCATGGAAAGTTTCAACATTACCCTTGCAAAAGTAAGAGAGGAGATTGTGGCAATCAAAAAGTTGTTGGTAACTTTTAAAATGAGTAGGGCCCAATAAGGGTAAAATAGAGATGACACTACTAAATAGTTGTCAAATAAGGAAGTGTAACATTCTTTTTGGGATAGACTAAAAAGGAAAGTGTGCCACATAAATTGGGGGACAGTACCAAATTACAATTTTTATCACCTAAAATTCAGAAACTTCAATTCGATGCACATCCAAATGAAATTATACATGCATATAAAGGGTATAAAAAGATGTGCTCTCTGAAACATATCAAGCAAATTATGGAGAAGACAAAGATTCCCCCAGGAAAGAGATATAGGTACGAAATTGAGAAGTTCGAGGAAAGCGGTGAATTACCGGTATTCCTCAAGAGGAATAGCAGGATCAGGTCTTACAGCTTCAAGATCCAGCTTAAACGCTTTCGCCGAAGACTTCCTTAGACAGCCTTTTGATTGATAGTATCCTAGCACCTTGAAAACCAAACAAAAGAAAGAACTTTATATTCACCATAATTGATGGTAAACAATTTGCAACTCCAAATTAGTGAAGAAACTTTTCATACCAGTTTCCAAGGGGCAGCACTACTGTTGTCTTTAAGAAAGAAATCCTGAACTGTTATGGACTGGCGAGATACCCAAGTTCCACCATCAGGAAAGACGTCATACTGAAATCGCATTCCAGACAGTGTTAGCTCTAAACAAACAGTTGCATCCCGGCCACAAATTCCTGTAGATTGCTGTGCAGTACTCCGATCATTATGCCAGTCAGATCCAGCATACAATCTCCAGATGATATTAATGTTATTAAGAACAACACGACCCTTAACATTATTCTTTTCATCAGGTTCGCTGAGAATGCTAGAAGCCTCAGATTCTGTCAACTTCTGTGAACCAGTTTCGCTGTTGACTTCTGAAACATGATTCTCTAAAATTCTTAATGAGTTCTCCCCATACCATCCAGTGTTTCCCTTCAAGTCACCGCCACTTCTTAGAGAACTAGGTGTGTGTCCACAAATATCCTTCGATGATTGGTCCGTCAATGCTAGTTCAGTCAGAGGACGTAGGTCAGACAGGAAATATTCTTCAATCAACTGAGGTAGCGGTTCAGGTGAAAATGAAGTCTCACTAGTTTCTTGGCTAAATACAGGAACTGAGCCAGTGAGAGGCGAGCTATTCAAAAACCTTGGAGAGTCTTCGTTGCTGTAGTAAAAGGTCTCGCCAATGAAACTGTTATTCGGGGACAGATCAATAGGCGATTCACGATAATCAGCTTGGCCATCCTCTTCATGGTCCAAAAGAAATGCATCCTCGGATATTTCATCCATCAAATTAATATTACCACCTTTACTACTTATATCTCCAGTCATAGACTGCATATCAGAAGTCGAAGCTACAGAATCCACGTCAAAAGACCAGCATTCTTTGCCCTCACGTGCCTGCTGAACATTATTCCACCTTGTTTGCAAGTGAACCACAGATTCTTCTAAGTCGGGTGCAAAAAGCTGTTGAAGTTGAGCAGCCAAACGCGTTAATCCGCTAGTCGTATCTTGGCAAGTGTTCAGAACAATCTGTGACTCTGAACAATCAACTTCCCAAAGTCCTCCCTTGTCAGAACTGATTCTGAAGAGAGCTTCAACATCTGCCTCTTGAGCAACTTTAACATACCCAATCTTGCGAAGATGCTCCACGCTGTAGACACTACCAGCACAGTTGGGTGCACGCATAGCAGAAAGAAGCAGACCCAGATCCTGCACAGTAATTTTGTATTCCCTGATAGCACAATCAACAACAGTTGTACTGGAAACTCTCAAGGAAGATGCAGCCAACACACATGCTACATACTGATCGTCTATTTCTTCCTCGCGACTGGGAGAACTTGACTGAGAATCAGCGGATACATGCATCATCAATTTGTTTGGGTATGGCTCATAACTCAAAGCAATGTCTATCAAGCTAAGGATAAAAGAAGATTCAAAAGGGTCATCAGTTTCACAATCCCCTTTCTGCACATTACCATCACATTCTTGTGTAGCTTCAGGAGAGGGTAGAGCGAAAAAGGAGAATATTGTGTCAAACCAATCCAAGCGCCCCCCAACTGCAACAACAGTGCCACACCTGATGGTAATGGACATGGCACTGCTCCGTGGATCGTGGAAGTGGATAATATCTGAACCTGACAACTTAGAAGATAATACATTTGAACCTTCTCCATCACCACGGCTGCTGGAAGAGTCATTGATGGAGAGGAGGAGAAACTCTTCCCCTGAAACTCCAGTAACTGAACCCCACAAGTTCCCCTCACCATGGGTCACCCAAAGAAAGCCAGCACCGTTTGTTCCTCCAATATCTGAAACAGATAATAAACTGAAATTCAGAAGTTCCAGTCTAAAGCTATGCCAAGAACCAGTAATTTCACTTTGAAGCGAACCCTTAATATTCTCCTCCCGGGGTTCATCATTAATTGATATGGTTACAGAATCACATTCAACAAGAACCGATGATTGAGAGCCAGAAGTCACTTCTTCAGTATCAAGAGGAACCAGTCCTGATAACCTATCAATAAGCTGACTCAGAAGATCATTTAACTTCACAAATTCTGATTTGCTTAAATCAATTGTAACGGGAGATAAATGTGCATGAATGCAGAACTCAGAGCTTGTAATCATTTCATGCCGAATATTACCATTGAAGTCCTCAGAATCCTTAACAGCGGTTACAGAGGAAAAGTCATATCCTTTTCCTCTAAACTTCTCTATGTTCCTTGCATTCTCTGAACAAGCAAGCTGCCTGGCTCTCTTCATTATCCAAGGACCAGTTCTGGCACCCTCCTTCCAAGAAAAAGTAACAGAAGGCCCTCTTCCATTTGATGTGGCCATTATTTTCTGAGCTAAAAGTCTAACCTTAGGAGTGCTTCCATGGGTAATTTCAGCATCCGCTCCAGACACTGATGTAATTAAGCTGACGTCAAGCTTTCCAAAATTCAAGTACAAAGAGCACAATGTAGCCACAGGATTCCTACTCTTAGAACTAGCAGCAGCACTCTTTTTAGTTGCATGACTTGCTTTCTCCCCAGGAATTGATGGTGACGATACATCAAGAGAAATAAACTGATGCCAAGAGTAATAGCTCTTAAAACCTTCAGCTTTTCCAGAAGGGAATGATAATATAATCCTGGCAGTTGGAACAGATATAGTACCCCTGAAACTTTCTTGTTCTGAAATTCTTCCAGTACTAGAGCAAGGGCTAGTCCTTTCATTCCCTCCGGATGAAGCCCTATACCTATGCTCAACCGCGAGAGTGCTAGTCATTTTAATAGGAGCCACAATTTTCTTCAAAAGCTCTGAGATATCACTTAACAAATCAAAGTTCACCCAGAAAATAAATGGTGGCAACTTCAAGGAAAAAGATGTTGGCCCAACAAATGAGCTTCCTGAAGAGCTTATGGTGGCTTCGCAGAGGGTAGCACCAAAAGTCTTGAGCAGTTCTACCTGCAGTCCATCATCAGCAAAAAGACTTGCATTGCTTCTTGGATGAGTTAACCCATCAGTAAAGTTCATCCTCAAAGGAGTATGAGCATCAGAATGCTCATTGTCCAGATCAACATTCTTGGTGAACCAATCAAGAGGTGGAATAGCAATTTGAACTGCATCTTGAATTTCTCTGATGTTATTATAGGTGTGCAATTTGGAATCAACTGTATCATCCTTTTTCGAGAAATGATCACTAAGTCCAACATGCTGAACAGTTGCTTCGAAGTTCATGCCCTGACGCCGTACCTATTAAGCCTTAATGGTTTTTAGAGTTAATAGAGGATTTTCTACATGTCCAATGAATTATAAATTCTACAAAGCAGAGTCAAAAACTAAGACACAGAACATTACCTGCAGCGCCAGAGACAAATCTTGAAAATTTGCACTTATATAATGAACATAAAAATCAGCATTCCTTTTATCAGCATCCACGCTGCAGCAATGTCTCTCTTCCTCGTCGATAAAAGAAAAGAGAAGAGATACCTTGGCAACCTTTGCCCTAAGGTTGGTTTCAAGATGCTGCTGATCTGCAGTAAATGGCACAAGAAATAAAATCAATTTCCTGACGAAAGGGATAATAGGTCCCCCACTAAACAATCACAATGATTTTCCTCATTTTCTAAAGTCACATAATTGAGCTGTATAATTCATCTGATAAGATTAGAAATTGAATAGATTAAAAACATAATCAAATTGCAAATACAAACTAACTCAAGTATCAGCTCAGCATAATCATTTTAAAAGATAAAAAAAGATTTCGCAGTTTGAGCTCCTCCCCGCACTCGTCCTTTCTTCACTAACCATGTAGAAGCCTTGTGCGCAGTAACTTCTGTGATGTCTAGCACACTCTGTTCTAAATGCCACCCCTCGTGATTTATCAAGCAAAATGTCAGGAAACAGCATTATTACATAACCATCTTGAATCCAAGTACTAGCTATGGGCTTGAGGAGTATTTCCCTTCCTTGTGGTTGTTCACCAAAGGGCTAATCTAATTTGGTTTGTATGAATCATTTTGCAACAGAAAAACATATCAAAAGGAGATCAGACATTTTCTGCCAGGATGAAACTACAGAACATAGGAAGATTAGAGGAATCTGTTGAATGTCTCAATACATTCCAGAATACAATGAATACATGTTTGGCGTGGAGCTCAGAAAACATACCGGAAGGAAGAAGCAATGATCCAGAAGCAAGGTTAGAAGCAGCTGTTATTGCACTAAAAACAGAACAAGTCCAATTCCACATCCCACTGCTTCCTACAGCTGACTGTGAGTTTCTTAGACCATCAAAACATTCAAAAAACTGGTGCACGCTGCAAGATACAACCATAAGAACATAAGGATATATCATTCATAAAAAAAAAGAAGATAAAGAGATATCAGCATAAGTAGAATCCCGCTTCCATTAGCAATTTATTGTGATGTTATCAGTAGGAAGTTGAAATTCAAAGTGTCTAAACAAAATTACTACACAAGGCTACGACATCCAACTTAAAATCATAATTATCAATGTGAAGAGTTAATGTTGAATTGTGTGACCAAGCTAGGTCTGATAGAGAGAGCACACTTTAAGTACTCAGTTATGTCTTTGACAAGTCCCCTCACGTTTGCATCTGACTCTTTTCTCAGACCAAACACGTGTCCTAGGACATCTAACTGCTTTGGTACCAATTGAGTTGTAACAATCTCGTCTTATAACACATAAAAAACTCATGAACTCCCACGAGAATTATCATAATTTAGAAGTGCTACTGCATGATCAGAAAAATGCAAAAGGGTAACAACCTTTCCCCAAAATCTGGTTCCTCTTCATTGTTGACATTCCGGCTTCTACTCACCCAATCTGATATAAGACACGACTCGGACAGCAAGGCCTCCCTCACTGGTTCACTCTCAAATGCACATTCAGCAGAAAACGCTTTAGAACCTGGAAGCACCTTATCCGTACTGAGCATAGAAGTATCTGCTGTTGATGAACCACAAGTTGCTACTGAATCACAGGGGAAGAATTCTGTATCCTTCTTCTGACCCAGATCTTTGAAAATTTCCCACAAATATATTAAGCATCTGATGCTACTCGGTTGAAGGTTTATTACCAGAGGATCAATAGAAGCATCTGCCTCCACTTTGCCGATATCGAGGGAACCATTTCTCCAAGGTATAGTCACTTTTAGGTTCCCAGAAAGTCCGCCTCTTTCCCCCATTATTATTGGGGTTGTGACATTTGGTGAACAACATCTTGACCACTCACCTGTAGTTTTTCCTGAAGCACATGGATTTGCCATCCTATCAACAATCTCATCAATTTGAAGGAATTCAAGAGCTGCTCCTCTAAATTTGATAAAATTTGTCATTTGGCTCAACCCTAGAAAGTTAGCATCCGCTGCTTCACTATCCGTAGAAGCGTCTTCTGAGATGTGTGTTCCACATTCCACTTCAGCTACTCTTAATACTAAGGTTTTGCAAAGCCCTTTCTGTATTTCCTTACCTAAACATGGATCAAATGCTATGATCAATTTTCTAACTTCTACATGAAAGCTAGTGAGCAACCATTTGACCATCTTAGCAATGGTCTTCACGCCTTCGTGAACATCAAAAGCAGTTGTTTTAGCACCACCATCATCAACAGTGTCATCATTATGGTTTCCCAAATCTTGGTAGACTGAAGCAGCACCGTCTTGCGCTGACAGACAATTTCCAAGTGTAGTTCGAGAAAAATTTGCCTCAGGAGCAAGCACAAGCTCAAGTTCATCCACCTCTATACGACAACCATCCCCTTTCCAAGGCATTGTCACAAGCAGAGAGCCAATTGACCCTTCTTGCACATATATGGCTGCTGCCGAACCAAACTGAAAAAATGGGACACCATCATAATTAGTAACAATCAAACATTTCTTTGGATAATGAAAGACTGGAAGATGCAATGGATTGGAGATAGGCAGTATGGAAATTCATATATACCGTGGTTGAGTATAATTGATGCTTTTGTACCTGGATAATAAGGTAAAGCGAGTAACATATGCTGTTGGTTCTCCAAATCCAACCCACCCGCCCCCACTCCCAACCCAAAAAAAGAAAAGTACCAGGGATAATAGCACCAACAGGCAATACAATTCCATAGAAACCAGGTGAACGCAGGAACTCCAAATTGATCGACTCTAACAAATGACTCTCCTATGTAGTACCTTAAAATTAGCTAGCTAATGCTGCCAAATTAGCGAGTAAGTACAGCTTCTCTGGCTGCCAAAGAATCCGGCTTTCTGGCCTAAATGATACGATATCTTTATTTTTTCAAGTAAAAACCACTTCTATTCTCAACTAATTCGCCAACCAAATAATGATACGCCTCCAAAGAGGAAAAAGTTATAACTAAAATAATATATGCGGACCTCAACCGTACATATAGAGACTATCACGCTACCTTTCCAGAATGCAGGAAAAAACGAAGATATCGACTTCCAGGGATAACTTTGAATCCCATTATCTCAACTTCAACATGACTCGTCGGCTCACAGTAACCAGTTGCAGATATTCAAGTAACAGCACATAGATATTTAAGTAAAAACAGAGTAAACAAATTCTTCTAGTTTTAGTATCAAATTCAAATTCCTATCCTCTGCAAAAACACAATAGAGCTACACAGAATCTAATATCGACAAAAAGTACAGATTAAAAAAAAAAAACGTTACCTTTTGATTAAGATAATCAACATTGAGAGCGAGATCAGAGAAAAAGAATTTAATATCTTGTTTAATGCTAAAAGGCTCTGACTAACATGCTAAACCATGTTCTACCGCATAAAAGGGAAACCTACTCACCTACCTACCACCTTTCTACCCTAATCCTCGACCTCCAAGCTCTCCTATCTAGGGTCATGACCTCGGTGAGTAAAAACAGAGTAATAATCTCGACTAGTTTTAGCATCAAACTCAAATTCATATCCTCTGTAATTAGCAAAAAAAAAAATACAATAGAGCTACACATAATTTCATATCAACCGACAAAAAAAAAGTAAAAACATTAAAAATCAAAAAATTAAATTAGTATTACCTTTTGATTAAGATAATCAACATTAAGAGCAAGATCAGAGAGCTGAATTGTACCAGCACTAAGCTGAACATCAAGCTGATTAAGATCAATATCACCTAATATAAATTTCCCTAATTTCTTCTTCAATAAAAATTTACAAACTCTCTTAATTGCCCACCGCGAGAACATCGTCTCCGCAGACCTCGCGAAATTCCACGGAAACATAATATCGCGGGATGCTTTGTGCACCGAGCTGGCCTTTTAGGGTTTCCAATTAACAGCTTTTGATAGAGACTCCATCCAAGTCTACAAATCAAATTATGAATCAAATATTAGGGGTTTTATTTAGAGAATAATTAAAAAAGAGTGGTCAATGAATGAGAGTCGTGTTTAGGCTATAATTTCGTGTCTATTTTGCTTTTCCAATATTTTAATTTGGATTTTTTGTTGTTAACGGTAATGCTAATCCCAAGCAAACAATGACGTGGAGTTAATTAGATATATATGTAGTTGTGGGTTGTACTTGTTGGTTATGGATTTGTACGTTGGCCTTTGCCTTTAAGATTTGTTCAAGTTGATTCCTCACGCAACTAGCCAAATTGCTTTATTCTATTCATTAAATTAAAGTAGGTCCCCTTGTTGGAAAATGTTTTAAAAATCAATCATTCTTCTGATTCTAAAAGGAAAGGTCATAATAGTAAATAACCCAGGAAAATCCAAAAAAGAAATTTATAAAAATAATAATAATCCAGGAAAATAGAACGGGGCATTTGTGTTTTATGTCTCGTTAATCACATGATTCACATTTTATTTGTCCCATAACCATGGTTGTTATTTTTTGTTGTAACCGATATTTTTAATCCATTTGAGCTAAAATGTAAATGTGTTTTACGTTGCGATTGGCGAAGGTCTACCAATTTGTTATAAATGTGCTACTCTAATAATGCAATTCCTATTACATTAAGTTATTAAAAATTTAAATCTCAAATCATGCAACTATAATATCATTATACTCTAAAGATGTTAACTTTTGTATTTGTTTACTAAAATATGAGGTTTAGTGGATTGACTAGCTAGCATGAACTTTTTTATTACCAGCATTTGTAGAAATTGTCAAAGTAAATTAACCTAACCTCATTATTTAGGTATTGTTAAAAAAAAAAAAAAAAAATCTCAGTACTTAGGCAAATACTAAGATTGTAATAGGAGAAGATTTTATAGCATGGAATTTTTTATCCAATTTATGGTATTCTTGATTATAACATGGCTTATATTTGACATTTTGTTGGATTTGCTTTACTTTCTTCTTCTTTTTTTCTTTTTTGTACCAACATTCAAACAAGTTCTCGAGTAAAAGTGCATAGTTTAAAGGTTAATATATTTATTACTAATAAAGAGCATTATCACATAAACTAGATGTCCTATTGAATCATCCCGATTAGAAGTAGGTAGACGACGAACTAGTACGAGTTTCTACGTTAGTTCTTCGGTAAAGTGTATTTAACCTGTCACTTTGTTAGAGCAGTGTGATTTAAATAGGACAATAAGTATAGCACGAAAACAGTTGTGACTCGACCAACATTGAAAATCTAAACCTAAAACTTCATAAGATATTATAAACTTTTTAACGAGTTTATGTATTTATTCAACATGATCCCTTTTCTAACTTGTTGAGATGTGAAATTATAAATTAAATTTCTAATAATTAATTTCTTAGCATTTTTTAGTGGACAAGTAGACATAGTTGATTCATAAACTCTGATATAAATTGTCGCTTTCTATTCATATATGAAAGAAAAAACTTCATTATTTCATCGTATGATCATGATATTAGTAACATAGTAAATATTATTTTAAAATAATTATTTAATTTTCAAGATTTCAACAGTATAACTTTTTATAAAAAACTTAAAATTTGAATTAAACTACTCAAATAGTCATATTAGACAATATTATTTTTATACGATAATAATCAAATATACTATATTGAAATAAATGGCTAATATATGTTAACTTGAAATAATCTTTACTAATATAAATAGATGGTCTGAAATAATCTTTACTAATATAAATAGATGGTACTAGTAGCAAAACTTTGGGCCTAAAGCATATGCTCTCATAGCCTTGCCCTTGAGCCGGCTATGCACAAGAGATTATGCTCAATTATTGAAGCTATTGAAAATAGCGAGCATTTAAAAATGGAAAAGAAAAAAATAGATGAATTTTTACTTCCCTACTCTCTAGTAATATACAATAAGGAGTTAAGTTGTTCATTGTTGTGCAGCCTGCTTTTCTATCGGGGAAAATTGGTAATTTCGAATATTTTGTATAGAACTTGCCATAATTTACTCAGTTCGTTTTACTCTTATATAAATGTTCATGATATTACAACCTTCTCAACAATAATTAATATCTTATTGGAAGAATATGTGAAGCACTTTCATTATGTCAGTGAATTCATTGAAGTATATCAAAGACGTACAAAGCTCCACTTAAAAATAAGAATCAAACTTGGACAAAAAATTGCAACGTTGCAAGGAGTCCAGAGGCAGTTGTTGTGATATATCTCTGCATCAGTGAGAAAACATATCACTTTTAAATGAGCATTAACATAGAAATTTAATATCTTGAATTTATTCCTCATATGTTGATAGTGTTACTGATATTTCCGTGTATTGTTCGCTTTGATGTGCTATTGGACGTAAAGAAACCAAGAAAATGGAATTGTATGTGGATTCTTTTATTCTACGATATAAAATAATTCGGATTTACCAATTTGTTTTAGATGTTCTTTAATTATATTATAATCTAAACGTACAAATCTTGTTACATAAAGATATTAAAAAATTAAACCCTTGAATCATGCAATTTTAATGTCCGGCATGATGTTCCAAGACTTTTATAGTAACTATATTACTTTATTAAAACCAAAAAAAAAAAAAGATTGACTAGCTTGCTCTTCTTTTTTTTGTAAACTAAATTCAAATAAATTGTTAAAATAAGGTGAATTTAATCTTGTCATATTGATAAAATAATATGATTGAAACATGAAAAAGAATGAAAAATATAAATCCAAGGTTATTCTTGAATATAGCATGGTGTACATATTCGACATTTAGTTGGATTCACTATAGTTTTTCTATTATTTTTCCTATAAGCAACATTCAAACAAGTTTTCAAATACAATTGTCTTAAGGTGTCGATTGTTAGAATATCACTTCGTTTCAGTTTATGCAAACTTATTTTTAATCTGTTCTAACAAAATTGACCTCTTTCTAAATGAAAAAAAGCTTAACTCTAAATTTACTAATGTACTATTAATGAGATGATTTATAGTCACACAAATATGAATTGCTTATTTTAGACCACAAGCTTCAAAAGTCTACATTTTTTTTATTTAACTTTATGTCAAGTCAAACAATTTCACATAAATTGAAATAGAGGAAGTATGATTTAAGCATGACAAAACTATTGCAGAAATTCTTCCCGACTTATTGTTATTGATTATAGCCTAGTGAATTCTTTACTGGTACACATGAATTGTAAAGGATATAAATTAGACGAATAATAACGGTTGTTGTTATAATGTGATGGAATATACCATATGTAATTGGGACAGTTCAAATACACATTTATTCCTACTTTTTATGTATATTTTACTTCTTTTTTTGTTACCTTTTTAAATATGACTATGTTTTGAAAAAAATATAATATTACTATTTTTTTGTAAAGTGAAATATAAGTTTGCATAATTATGTTATTTTATCAATATTTAAGAGTCCAAAAGCGTTTATTTCAGATGAAAATAAACAATATACGCCTAATATGCAAGTTGCAAAAAGCTATAGTAGGAAAGGTGTCAATTATAAATAGCTAGTGGTCACTTGAAGTCAAGTTGCAAACTCCAACGTTTAAATTACGAGTAATGTTTGTCCTTATCATAAAACGGCGCAAACACAAGTCGCTATTCTATTATTTTCTTACAAACTGCAAGTCATTATTTTGTTGCAGTTTTGTTACAAAATGCAGTCAAAGCTCACTTTAATGACAGTATTTATTTAAAATTTTCATGGCTATTATAATGAGGTACTTTTGTACATGTATATTATCATTTGACGTTTAGATCTTATATAGCTATTGTAAACTAAAAAACACACAATACTTTTTTTTTTTAGCTTTTTGGTTTACCATACTTGTTAAATTTAAAATCTCAATTTATATTCATTAATCAAAAATTAAAAAAAATAAATACATTAATAATAAATTCATAACTAGTTGTATTGTACCTACAATTAGCATCAGTGGCGTACGCATGATTTTTTGCAAGCAGTGTCACATTTAAAAAAATGAGTAATGTATTATACTGACATCATATTATTAAAACATATCAATTCAAGTACAATACTAGAGCTCTTCACGACGATCTTTCACTTTTTCACTGATTCTGATTGGCAAATTTCTTTTAGTATTTGGGGGTTTTGTTAGAGCTTGCTTATAGATTTATTTATCTATTGTTAAAAGTTTAATTGGATGGAGCGCAGCATAGGTGGTATTTCACTCAGCAAGTAGCTTTTTATTAGATATTAAATGTTCAAAGATTTATACAAAAATTGGGCACCTAAAGGGATTCAAACCCAGATTGTCAATGCTTATTGTTGAGCACCTAACCACCAGACTACATATTTGAGTACAGTTTATGCCAGAAAGGTTGAAGTTGGACTAACTATCATAGAAATGTAAAATTTACAGCATACCACTAGAATAAATGTACTGTCTTTATAGGTAGAACGCTATCAAAAAAAAAATATATATAATATGAAATATTGGCTCTGATTAAATTAGTAAGGGGTCGTTTGGTTGGCTATGTATTAAAATAATACCAGCATAAAATCCAGCACTAAGTTAGTACCATGTTTGGTTAGTTTGGAGAGATTTTAATGTTTGGTATAAAATTAGTGCAACGTTTGGTTGCGTTTTTGTATATTCCGCATTATTAATACTCGCATTATTAATGCGGGAATCTATGTATTATTTTATGCGGGGTAGAAGGTGGTATTAATAATGTGGGTATTAATAATGCAGGTATTAAAATTTAAAATGACAAAATTAACCCTCATAATAGTAAGAATATTTTTAAATTATATTTAAGGAATAACTAAATATTTTAAATTATAATATTGTATATTAATTTGTAATATATTAGTGATTCAAGAAATAATCCCTACGTTATAATATATGCATAGCTAATACCTACATTACTAATACCCACATTATTAATACCCGTATTACTAATACCCGCATTATTAATACATATTGCTAATACCCGCATTACTAATACGTACATTATTAATACCCGCATAAACTCTATCTCAACCAAACACGTACATTATTAATACCCGCATAAACTCTATCTCAACCAAACGACCCGTAAGTTACATAGAAATGTTGTTTATAACAATGACTGTTATAATACTATCAATTTAATAAACAAATAGACTCCATCATACAGGCGCTCCCCTCGAAAAAAGACATGGACCATGAATTATAAATGTGAATCTGCACCATTAAAAATAGAATCTATGCACAAAACATTCCGCTTTCGTCTAGAGTTTGTGAAACGAACTCGGCAGCCTGACTAATGCAAGCATAGTGACTGAGTGTATTTGTCGTCTCACATTTTCTTCTCTCTTAATTAACTTGGGGAAGTATGGAGCTCAAGCCAGGCTTATCAGCTTTGGTAACCGGCGGTGCTTCAGGAATTGGTAATTTTATCACTTTCAACTCCCATTAATTTATCACAAGTATTTTGTATAATGTTACTATACTTTGTATTAATTCGATTATAAAGGAAAGACTGAATTGCTGTATTAGTCTAATGAATTGAGATAGCTATGTCACTGTAACTTGTATCATTGAGGTAAATAGTAGTAACATGTCTAGTAGGATTTGAACTTGCTCTA
This sequence comes from Petunia x hybrida, assembly GCA_037355625.1. Classification (NCBI taxonomy): domain Eukaryota; kingdom Viridiplantae; phylum Streptophyta; class Magnoliopsida; order Solanales; family Solanaceae; genus Petunia; species Petunia x hybrida. The sequence continues at coordinate 3,269,333 of JBBBVM010000536.1, forward strand.
CTATTGGAAGGCCATCCATTCAAACATTATATCTATCCTAATTAATTGTTCTAAGTTAGTTGCAGTGGCGTAGCCAGAATTTTTTTCAAGGGTGTTCAAGCTTCAAATTTTTTTTTTAAAATGTATAAGATAGGATTTGATCCCGGGTTGTTTAGTTAGATTTGACCACCCTACACCACTAGACTAGCACTATTAATTATGTCAAGGGTGTTCAAAATGTAATATTTAGTCATAAATAGTTAAATTTAATCCACGTCCACGGTATAATTTTTCGGCGAAGGGTGGTCACCTGACCACCCTGGCCACCATGTGGCTCCGCCACTGGTTAGTTGTGGTCGGCTATATATATCATGTGTACGTATGTATGTATCATATGTATGTATCGTATGTGTATATGTGTGAATGAACTAGTAAACATGGAGGTTAATTGTTCATCTGGTACTGAGATGATTAAGCAATTGACTTTAAATTATCAGGATTGAGGTCTCGACTTTAATAGAGGCGCCAGTTATGGTTTTATTGACTTTTACAAGCTTTAGTTTAATAAGGATGTCAGTTCTGTTTTTTACGAGTATTATAAGCACCCGATCATTTGTTATGCTTGCTTAAGGAGCTCCTTTAAGGGTAACATTCGGGTTCAGCTAAAAGTTCCTTTCTGTCAATAGCATTGTTATGATGTGCAGAAAGTGCCTTTTTAAGATGCTATTAACTGTGAAGCAAGACATCTAAATGCTAATGTGTTTTCCATATGGTTCTCGTGCAGGTAGAGCACTCAGCTTTGCTCTTGCCCAAAAGGGAGTTTTTGTTACAATTGTTGATTTCTCAGAAGAGAAAGGCAGAGAAGTTGCAACACTTGCTGAAAAAGAGTGCGCCAGATTCCATGCTGGACTGGAGCTTCCACTTGTTATGTTCATCAGATGTGATGTTACTGATGCAGGCACGTAACATGTTTAAATCTTGTGAGTCAAAGTGAATGTTAAGGTTGGAACCAGTAGTGACAAAATCAACTGCAACTTATCTCTGCAATAAGTAAAAGCATCTTCAACATCTGTGCAGGAGAACTAAAAACTGCTTTTGAGAAGCACTTTGTAACATATGGAGGACTCGATATCTGTATTAACAGTGCAGGCATTGGCAATACTATTCCATTCCACAAAGATCAAACTGATGGTTCCAAAAGCTGGAGACACACAGTTAATGTGAACCTCGTTGGAGTTATAGATAGTACTCGTCTTGCGGTAAATTCTGACTCACTATGTTATTGTTGCTCAAGTTGTATCGGTGTTTACCATTTTTACAGCTGTTAAGAAGCTTCATAGGAACCAAGAAAACTGCATCTTTTATCAAAGTTCTTTCGGATACTTAAAATTGAGGAGATACATAGATGGTTATACTCTCAAAACTTATATAGTTGATATTGTTACATAGGCTAGATGAAACTTCTTCTCTATTAGGTGTAAGTGTTCGGTCTTCAAGCTATGGAACCATTTAGCTAGTTTGAATAGTTAACTTATGTTAAGTATCACTGCATTAGACCTCCATATGCACTGGTCTTTAGGAGCGACAATATGACAATTGAAGGTCCATGTATATATTCTTTACTTGTGATATTAAGTGTTTCTTTTGTTTGAACCACAAAAATTCCTAACTCCGTTCCCTATGCAGCGGAAACTCTACAGCAGCTTTTGACGTTGCGACAACCTTAAGTACAAGTAGTTACGCTGTTCCATTACTTTACAAGTTCAAAAAGTTGTTTAAAATTGGATCAAAGCTAAATCTACATAAATCAATTAAGATTGTGCATCTTACAAACAATAAAGTCCATCTCACTAGTGACATTACTTTATAATCAGCCTCTTATATCTGAATGTGTCATATACACATTTAAGCTTGTCTGTCTAAAGTTACCTGTTTACTTCTTACTTCTATTAGTAAATCTTAGTTTATGATGAAATGCGCTGTTTAGATCACCTTATATTTGCAACAGGTTCCAAGTTTGTTTCCTACTGTTCTCTATTTCTTTTCTCTTTCTTGATCATGATTCGTGGTCAGATAATCATAAGCACATGTTATGCAGATTCAAACCATGCAAGCTGCCCAAAAGCCAGGTGTAATAATAAATTTAGGCTCTGCTTCAGGACTCTATCCAATGTATGTGGGCCCTGTCTATTCTGCCTCCAAAGGTTAGATGTTTTGTGTCAGTCCGTATCATTTACAATCAGCCTCCTTTTATCTTTTTCTTCCCTTTTTGGTATTAAATTAGCTCTTGATTCCAGTCTTCTCTATCCATTTCTATTTCTGACGACACAGATTTATTTATTTCTCTTTGCAATCTTTGGGCATTACGAGAGCAATTTTTGTTATAGGGGGTGTTGTCATGTTTACGAGATCACTTGCTCCATTTAAGCGCCAAGGCATCCGCATCAATGTGATCTGCCCCGAGGTACCCTGATCTTTCATATTAGGTAGATAGAGAGAAAGCGTCTCTCTGCCTCTTCCTCTCTCACACAAAGATTTTAGTCAGTCTCAGATATGGCCTGTGTGGCCCATATCTGCTGTCTGTTACCCCTATTTTATCACTACCATTTGCATGTCCCTAAAACTTTAGTATCACCATCATTTGATCGATTGTTTCGCCCCATGCAAGCCAACAGCTCAGCTTTGATAACTGAGAGAAAGAATGGTCCTTTTCATACAGAATTTTTAATGGGACCATGACCTTGCTAGCATCCTTCTGCTCATCCAGAGTATAGATATGAGCTAAACAAGAGGGAATGGTTCTGGGTGGTGGAATAGGAAACTATTGGTCTTATATAAGAGATACTCCACCTCAATTTCATTTTTGAGAAAATATCCCTTCCTTGTCACTTTGGAGGACTAGTATGCTTTTGGGAAGTTGACTTTGAGTGTGGGTTGTATTGTGTGTCCACCTGGTCCAATAACTTAAGTTATTATGTAGGCTATGCTCTTGTATACCCAAAAAGAGAAAAGGTGAGCCTAGGTTTGGGGATGTTGAATTGTGCACCTTATCTAAAAGCTTAAGCTATTTTTAGGTATACTTTATATACTTAATTATATCTTCATCACACCCACTCGTGAGCGGAAGAATGCTGATTTTTTTAATTGAAATGTGGTGATAAGAATTGAATCCAGACCACTGCTTGCTCCAATACCATAATGAATTATATGACCACCTCATTTAAAAGGTAAGTTGTTAGAGATGGTACAATCTGATGTACTTAATTATCTCGTCAACACTGGCGGTTTGCTTATTTTTCTACAGTACTTGCTTTGCTTTTATCGTTGATTTTAGAGGGTTTTCCCAAAGCTAGTATAGTGATCATAGCTGTAGGTTCTCTCTCTGACCAGAAGTTTTAATAAATGGCATTAAATTTAGGCTTCATATTCGAGGGATATCAGAAAACAACTCATTTTGCAAACATGATATTGTTGATGCTAAGAAGAGCACATAATATGGCAGTGATGTGTGTTAACCTCAGACAGGAATTTACTTTTTACTTGTCATACACAGTTTGTCCAAACTGACTTGGCGGCAAAGGCTCGTTCCGAATATATTGATCAACTTGGAGGGTATCTGCCTATGGAACTTGTGGTGAAAGGTATGTTTTACTGCAATCATTTGCCTTAGAATTATGTTTTTGCTGTCAATCCCAATGTTTATTTGGCATTCACCTGAGATGGACTAGTAAGCTGTATATTAAATGAGATGGCATAGAATAATTTTTTGCTATCTTGTCTTCTTATATGGTGTTTATAGCAACATATGATTGAATGATATCCTTCTGGCTCTCCTTTAGAGAGTGCTCTTTCTAACAGCTTAAGCTTTTTGATAATGTGGTGATACATTTCACATCAGAGTAGGTAGAGGTCTTGTGTTCAAGTCTAACCACCACCCGATATCAAAAAAGATTTTCACGTACTTGGCTCATAAAAATGAATTAGGCTCATAGGTGAGGGGACTTATTGAAGACATAATTAAGTTAATAAAAAGTGCGTTCTCTCTCTAACAATTTAAGCTTTTGGAGGAGGGGGTAACACGACTCGACAATTTTTTTTTGCAAATTATTTTTATGCTAGTTATTTAGAAAAGATTGTGATTGCGTTATGCAGAAACTGTTCTCCCTCCTTTTGGGGCAAGATATTCCTAGTCAGAATTTCTATGTTTGTTATACAACTTCAGGTTGGTGTAATCATAAAATGTTCTGCTATTTGATAAAAAAGTTCCTGACCTTCATCCTAGATGACTTGTGAAATCATTCTGGTAGCACTTTTTCCGAGTTTTGAGTCTGAACTCTCACGTACCCACATTTTACAGGTGCTTTTGAACTAATCAGAGATGAGAGTAAAGCAGGGTCATGTCTTTGGATTAGTAACAGAAGGGGCATGGAGTATTGGCCAACTCCCACAGAAGAAGCAAAATATCTCCTCCCCTCTTTGAAAGCACGTAGAAAATCTTCGGTCATGGTTCAAATGGATATTTATATTCCTCAAAGCTTTGAAAAAGTGTTAGTAATTGTGTGATTTACAAGGGCATATGTAGGATTTTGGTTATTTTATCTTGTTGTGGACATGTGAAGTTTCAAATGCACTTATTATCATGGTGCCATTCTACAAATGTCTCCGCAATCAGGGGAAAGCAAGAAAAAGAAAAAGTTAAAGAAATATAAGGAGAAAAGGAAGAAGGGAAAAAAAGAAACCCCATTCTCACTGTTCCACCTCAACCTATCTTTGAAACATGCAGTTGGTGACTGCCAATGCTACTAGTGTTGCAAAATTTACCCTTTCTGTATTTGCTTTTGTTACTTTTGTTACCTTATTATCTGTAGATATCCTCCCTCATTATTTCTTGTACTTTGATAGTTTTTGATTCTGACTCTTGTTTTCCAGAGTCGTTCACACGTTGAGTCACAATTTTCGTAGTGCTACCACAATCATGCGCACAGAATTGAGGTTGCCACTCAAACCAAATCATGTTCTATTAAAAGTCATCTATGCTGGTGTGAATGCTAGTGATGTGAGTGTTTCTTCCATTTCTGCAATAAACAACTTAAGTTTTATTGATGTTCTTTCCCTGCCCTCGTGCAGTCTGCATGCTGTTTTTGTAGCTGTCACTGTAAAATACAAATACATCTCTATAAACCAAGAGAACATTTTGTACATCTCTTATTTGCTTGTTGTTTGGCATAATGATACTTTCATCTGTAACTAGCTGATTATATCAAGGTCTTCTGGGGACAATGTATATGATGGACATGTCTGCCCCCCTAGTTCCCTCCACTCATGTACACACACATGGTTAAGTTCTTCACTGACAAGCATTTTGCAAGCGTTCGTAATTCACGCAGCCTACATACGCACATGATAAAGTTCTTCACTGACAAACTCGTTTCGCAATAGGTGAACTTCAGCTCAGGGCGTTATTTCAGTGGAGATGGCAACGACATCACCTCCCGTCTTCCATTGGATTCTGGCTTTGAGGTACAAAAACAACTTTCCAAAATTCTTTGGTAAACCGTACAATACTAAAGCGTAGTTATGAGAAGCTTCATTAATGTAAGCGTTGGTCATGTTATGTAAGCTCCTGTTAGTATAATCTTTGGTCATGTTATGTTATAGCTATCCTCTTAGGCTTTCAATTTGACCATGTGATGGCTATTTGCAGTTTATGAGCTTGTACTAATTGTGATGCTGGAAGATTGAATTGGTTTCCAAATGTATAATGGAATATCGCTAGACCATCAGTTTTCTATTATGATTATAATATAGTTACTTAAATTGGGGTATCACCATTCTTTCTTCAATATGTTACTTTATTCTGGAATTTACTTGCATCAAATTTAAGCATCATTTACTGTAGGCCGTGGGAATAATTGCTGGAATTGGTGACAATGTTAGAAATTTAAAGATTGGTATGCCTGCTGCCATCATGACTTTTGGCGGTTATGCAGAATTCGTCATGGTAAGTAAAGCTTTTCACATTTATTCTTGTCAGGTGTCGTGTAATGTTCCATTATCCCTGCTGAGCTTTATATAATTTGGCTTCTGTATTTAGGTCCCTGCCAAACACATCCTTCCTGTAGCAAAACCAGATCCGGAAGTACTTGCAATGCTTACCTCTGGACTCACTGCATCGATTGCTTTGGAAAAGGTTAATTTAAGTCTTCCTTTATATCAGCCTTTGAAGAATCTTTTGCCCTAGTCTATGATCACATACAACATATATACTATTTTATAACAATTGGGATTGATTTATGCATTTTTCAGTTAATTCTGCTTTTTGAATTATACTTTTAGCATTGAATCTGTAGACTGCTCAAATGGAATCGGGAAAAGTTGTTCTTGTGACTGCTGCTGCAGGAGGGACAGGGCAATTTGCAGTGCAGGTATAGCTTAAAACAAAAAGGACTCTGCAAGAGTATTTAGGTTAAGACAGCTTGTCTGCCATTTCATTAAAAGATAATAAAAGTGTGCTCTTCCAAGTAATATAGAAAATAGATAAGTGGTTACAAACCTATCATACTTCTCTTTGATCCCACTAATAATTTGCACTGATATCAAAAGTTTTTGTGCAACTTTTCTTTTGGGTTTCTGCCTTTTCCTTTGAAAAGGAAAATTAATGGTGCAGGTTTAACGTAAAAAATGACAAAGGAACTTGCAAGAATTCTTAATTCTCAGAATGCTTCTTACCTACTATATTAGTTTTTCTAGTCGTTGTGCTGCTTTTCTTTTCACATTCTTTCCGCATTAATGTTCCCCATCCGGAAGTGTCTGTATAGGTGAATTCATGTCATATTAGATTCCTGCTTGTATCTTTATATATTCTAATGTTCTGGCCTTCTCATTATCATGTTGGTAACTAACACATATTGAACTCTTTGCTACTGAAGCTTGCAAAATTAGCTGGAAACAGAGTAGTTGCAACTTGTGGAGGACCTGAAAAGGCCAAGCTTCTCAAGGATTTGGGAGTTGATCGAGTCATTGACTACAAATTGGAGGATATAAAAGCTGTTAAGTTTCTCAAGCCAAAACTGGCTAAACTATGTGCTATAACTTGTATATATCTTGAATAAATATCATATGATTAGTTTTGTCATTCAAATGTTATTGTCATGCATTAAGCACGAAATCCCTCAGAATTCTTTGTGGAAAAGCATGGAACCCCTCAAGGGTAGTTCTTATAGATGCCAAATTTTTTATGGGGCAAGAGTTTCTGAATAGGGGTCTCCTGAGAACTTCCAAGTTTAAAGAACCATTAAGTTGCCTAAAAATAAATGTGTAGATGCTGAGTGAATGGACCTGAATAGACTGGAATGGATATGAGGATTCATATAGCTGACTCCAAATATTCTGGTGTTGAGGCATAGTTGATTGTTTGATCAATTGATGTTGTCAAATCACCCTTGCAAATGATTGTTTTTACAGTGGACCTTCCCTACCAGCCGTTGTCGGTAGGAAATTTTATGCTCAGTAACTCACTGATAGAGAGGAGTGTCTGCCGCAGTATGCCTTATGTACTGAACACTCTTTCACACTTTTCTAAAGGGCCAAAACTTGTGCAATTATAAATCAATAGGTGAAACCGAGTGTTGTACACTGCTGAATCAGTAAAGCTTTAATTAGTGATGGAATTTTGATAGTTGTAGTGGGTGGAGATGTGCAACTTGACCATTACCATGGAGATATATTAGCAGTAAAATATGCATACCTAGTGCAGTATTAGCTTGGATGTCTAATTTCGGGGTGGCTACTCTGCTTTTATGTTGCTTATTATTCCTTTTCCGAAACAAGTTTTTAAATGTTTGCTCTAGTTCCGACTGACGATGTGAGACATTAGTTTCAGACTGCAGCTACTTTTCTTATTAGTTCTATATGCATATTTTGTTACCAGGTTTTAAAGAAGGAGTTTCCTAAAGGTGTTGATATTGTCTATGAGTCCGTTGGTGGTGAGATGTTTGACATCTGCTTGAATGCATTGGCAGTCTATGGACGACTTCTTGTCATTGGAATGATTTCACAGGTTGACTTCTCATGGATGTGGAATTTTTTTCTTCTTTTAGTGGATTAATCTCATTTTGTTCCTCTTTCTTTTTGGCTGCTGTAATGATTTCTTAGTAATAAAACTTTTATTGTTGTCTCAACATAATCATCTTGTTAGTTTGACTTTGAAAGCCGACTCAATAAGTTCTGATTTCAGTATCAAGGAGAGCATGGATGGAAACCTCGGAATTACTCTGGAATATGTGAAAAGCTTCTAGCGAAAAGTCAAATGGTGGTATGTCTTGCTGTCTCTTGTTTCAGTGATCCTATCCTGAATGTGATGATTGAGATTGTGAATTTTCAATCAGGTATTTGAACTAATTGTGCCACAGTTGTTAATGAATGCGATGAATAGATTATTAATGCATGCATTCCATTATCTTGGAAATAATCTCCCATGGCACACCCAGAATATGGGGCCGAAAATTGTAGAGGAGCAGGATCCAAAGCGGTAGCTGCGACAAGAATAGAATATTCCAAAGCATTCGCTTCTGAAAGAATTTGAATTAGTGGTGCCACAGTTGAGCGTTTCTGTCCAATCGCTACATAGACACAATCCAATGTCTCACTCTCAGAGGTGGTCCTTGAGTTCAGTTGCTTTTGGTTTAATATGGTATCGATAGCAATAGCTATAAGTTCTCGTTGACCATGACCTATAGGATCCAGGCGATAGCTTGCTTTTAACCCTGTTTGCATAGGTTCGTGCAGATTTACGTTGACCACCTCATATCTATTGCTTTCACTTCGACACGTCTTCGCAACGCCCCTTCCATCAATAGGTATTCCCAAGCTGTTGACCACACGCCCTAGCATAGCCTTTCCTGCAGGAACATCCACAGTAGATCTAGTGCGGTTGACAAGATCTCCTTTTTGTTTCATTTAAAGTTTTGATGAAAATGGAGGAAATAGCTTCACGTTGTCTTCAATGTTTGGTGCTATGGTGTGTTGTCTCCATAGAGAATTTTCTATATTGTACAATGACAATAGGGGTGTCTTGATCTGTATGACTCTCATTGCTACCTACTTGACTAATTTCACCCAAAAAAGTAGTCGGCAAAGAGCTTTTCTTTAATGCCTTAACAGAGTTGGATATATGTTGGGAAACTCTTTTTTTTTCGTGGACTGTAAATAGCATTTTGAGTTTGCTTGCGATGATCTTGTTTAATTTGTGTTTTACTAATTGATAGAGGCATGCTTAGCTCTCTCTGGATGTCATGTTTTTCAAATGCATGGTTTTTGTAGTATCTTGGCTAATTTGGTCGTTGTGAATTTGTTCTTAGGCTGGATTTTTCCTGATACAATATGCTCACCTATGGCAAGAGCATTTGGATAGACTGGTTAATCTTTTCTCTTCTGGAAAGCTTAAGGTTGGTATATCCGTTGGAACAAATTTTTAACCTGTCTGCTGGCTTGTTTTGAAAAGTTTGAGTTGGATATGTTACGGAACTGATTTTATTATCAACTCATTCTTGATGGGTTTCTCTGATGAATATAATTTCCTGGTCATCTGTTTTGAAGATTGCCATAGATCCCAAACAATTTGTTGGCCTACATTCAGTTGCTGATGCTGTTGAGTACCTTCATTCCGGTAAAAGTGCTGGCAAGGTATGAGAGGGGGGTGTTAAGTTAATTTCATTGTATCTTCCGAATCGTTTTCAGCCTTTCCTCATCATCCGTTGAAAAACCATGTAGGTTGTCGTGTGTGTTGACCCAACATTTGTTCAACAACTTGCAAAACTATAAGTACCTGAGAGAATTCATGATGCAGTAAAAGCAATTCTGGAAATAATTGGTACTTGATCCAGAATATATTAACAGGCGATATGTTTTGCTCAACTATGTAAGCTTCTTCGAGTAGCCTATTATACTGTTACCAGTAAATAAAGAACAAAATCCTGATGTTGTTGTAATGTGTACAATGAGAAATAGAGGAACGACATTTGCTTCAAACCGTAAATTTTGAAATGGATGAAATTAATCAAGAACTTGCATCTTGAATTTCTATATGGCAGGATACTGACTTTAGTCATGTTTATCAATCTTACCCGCATTGGACTTTATTTAACTCTAAAGATCAATTCATCAGTTTGTCTATCATGGAAATTTTCTGGCAAAATCAAATACACCCCGTAAATTAATGAAGGACCAGCCGGTAGATAAATAATACTCCACAATTGACTAAATCCATCCTGTAAAAGGAAAACTACAGGATAAACAAAAACTATTGCACTTGGTTCGCATCCGCATGGTTGAGTTTTTGGCAGTGAAGTTCTTTGCCGTCCTTAGTACTACTATGTCAAAATGTCAAGGAGTGTTCAGGCAGCAAGAGTAATTAGTTAATTACAATGATTCTAGTTCCAGGTTCTTAACTAGACATCTACACAGAGAGAGAAGGGCTGTCCCAAAAGCTGCTCAGTTAATTAGATTATGCTCCCTGCAATCAGGCAAAAAGAAAAATTAGTTCCAAACCAAAGACTAAACATAAGTGGTTACAGATGCTCAGCTGCTTTTTCTTTCACTTTATCAAGAGCCAGATTTTAGCTATTCTAGATGTAAACAATAGCCGGGCTTATCTTCTTTTGTTTGAAAACGTAAACTCGCAGTTCCTACTGCAAAAAGCTCTTGAAATGGGGCTGCTTACTTGATTCTTTCACGTTCAGCCAATTTCAGTAACATGTTAAGCCCCTTCTGTCTCCTCATCTTCATCTTGATTAACCCTTATGATATAAACCTGGAATCCAAGTAGAGAAATCATGCATGATTCAAAATCTTGGCTAGCGTCAAGATTCACAAAGCAGATCTTGGGAGTAGTACATTCATACAAATCAGATGTAATAATCAGAATGGTTTTTGACTTTGCATCCAGTGCCAGGTATTCGCATTTGGGGCCAACTAATCCAGATTGGCCGGGAAGTGCCTTTTGGGGGTTAATTAATTGCTCACTACCAAGTGCGAGTCTATTGTAATTAGAAATGCATCTATTGCGAAGAAAGGTACAATGATAGTAGTACATAACAACCTCAGTTCAGTTTAATTTACCTTAAATTTTCTTGGCTCTATCAACTGAAAAACCAGTGCATCACCATCAACCAATTCATGATCAATGGCAAAACCCCTCCATCCACCACTCAGCCCCGTCTTTAATGCAAGGTATTTTGTGTCACTTTCAACTTCATTTTCATCAATCAAAGTGATATATTCGTCACGTTTGGGAAGATATGTCTTGCAAAAATGAACAGGAAGACCCTTAAAAAACATGCTAATTATTAGTTTGGGTCGGCAAGAGCTGTATATTTTTCAACATAAACCATTAAACAATGGGAATGTGCCTTTACTTTCATAAAATTTGCATTAGTTTTCTTTCACTTACCAGCCAAAATCCACCAGTAACATGAGATTGCAGCATAGGTTTCACAAAAATTGGGAAATCATCACCTATATCTGATTGTAGCTGCTCTGCTCTTTCTATTGCAAACTGCCTATCTTCATCTGCAGCATACACTCGATTTAACAAATCTCTTCTCTTGTAGCTATAAACCAGAAAAGTCACAGTGTTAGGCAGAGATTATGTTGCATCACTCAATGATCAAGTAAAAGAGGAAATCTAAATTCTTTTATGAGTCAAACCTCCTTATTCTTCCCATAGGTTCAACGGGGACCTGTCAGAATCAAGAGATACAATACATCAAAGACCTCGATCATAATTTTTGTATACATCAAGGCTACAAATATTATAATATCTAAGAGTTTCTGCAATGTGGCTATGGCTGCCAATTATAGGAAAATCTTTATAATATGCGACCATCATTTCCACCATCATTGCATACATATAACCACAAATAAAAAAAGGGAACTTCGCAGAAATAGCCATCCTAGTCGAGAGGCATACATGATAGACTTATTATACATGGAATATACTTAGAATATACAAAAAATGGCTATTTATTGTTTAAGCGCAACCACTGTTCAGGCAATGTGAAAATCCCCATTGACAATGAACATTAAGTAGCAACGAAATAAGTGGAAAACGGTGATGATCTCCTCATTTCCACCATCATTGTATATACATAAATACACAATAAAAGGGGAAATTACTTAAATAGCCGTTATAGTCAGAAACTCAGGATACATAGATTATACACTTATTAACAATATTATACATGGAATATACACACAATATACAGAAATGGAAGATACATAGAGAGAGTGAAATAGATTACTTCTCTGTAGTTGGGAGGAGGCTTATCCGCGACACGATTAGATCTTCTCACAGATGATAGATCTACCGCCTGTCTAACCCGAGGCTTCCCCACTTTCTTCATCTAACAACACAGTTTCAAACTAGTTAAGGTCGGCTATATGAATCATCTGTATTCAAATACACTCTATTCAAGCAAAAAGAGGCACACATACCGGAGAGGGTTTAGGGCTAGTAGCATTACGAACAGCTTGAGCAAGCTTAGAGATATTTAGCTCTTCCATTCTCTTCTTATTCTCTTCCAATCTCTTCAACCTGCTTTCTTCGTAAGCTAACATCTTCTTCTTTGATTCCACCATTTTTTTCGACGACGATGAATTCGGAGAATCCTAAAAGATTTATTGATAAAGCAAAGTATAAGTGGTAAAATGATCGGACAAGCTGCAAAAAGTACCGTGTATAAATGTTTGTCTTTTTGGCTCCACTTTCTATTTTTTGAATTTCAAATGCCACTAGCCCTACACTACTCTCTTACCTACCCCTACACTACCTATTAAGGGCTTCAATATCTAGGTTTTTTTAAATCCCTCAAAATAATTGTTTACAGCCAATACTTATGCCAAACCAGATTAGTTTACTATAGTTGAAAAAAATCTTCTATTATTTTGTAATTCTCCTATGATATATATTTTTCAATCATAATTAAACAAAATTGTAAGTTAAATTATATCTCTCAAACACTCAAATTCCGCTGAAGAAATTTCGGCTAATAATCATGTTTTTGGGGCCAAATTTGTAAGACTTTCCCTACAGGGGCCAAATTTGTGACGGGACGATAGAAGTGTCCTATTTTTGTAATCACCCGTTAGTAATTGAAAATGGTTTTTTACACAAATATACAAATTTCCACCCTAAATTACAAAAAAATAGCAAGATTTTCTAAACTACAATGCATAGCAATATTTTTTTTAGCACATTTCACAATAAACAAGGTAAATCACAATTTTCCAAACAAACCCTAACTTCAACCCCTACCCCCAAAATCCTTCCCAACTCCTCCACCACCCATACCCCAACACCCATGCCTCACCCTTAATTCCCATTCCGCCGCCGTCGTTGTCTCAGCGTCATCTCCGATGACGATCACCGTTTCTCCAAGTCCATCGCCATCACACCCGTATGGAAGTAACACAGCTTCTTCGTTGACCCAAATACCCAGGATAAAACCGAATCCGACCATAATAATCCGTGAAGTTAGCGTGGCAGTATTCGGGTGCTCCAATTCCGATGACGGAGAAACGGGAAAGGACATTGGCGGAGAGTAGCCATTGTCGCTGTAGTATTCGGGTGCTCCGATTCCGATCTGGTTGTTTGTTACACGTACAGGGATCTAGATCTGATGACCTGATGACGTAGACGGTCGCAAAATCCAATATAACTTTTAAGGAAGAAATTGGCTACTGATTTTAGATCTTAACTTGAAATTGGTTCATAGTCGCTGAATCATCATCAAAACCAGGTTTGGATTCGATTTGAATTAGATTTGGGGGTGGGTCCAACTTTTCATATATTTTTGATCTAACAAAGGAGAAACTCACTTTAAAACGCCGTTGAAACAGTCTTAAATAAGTTAAAACGGTCTAAAACGGAGTCGAAACAATCTGAAACGGTATTGAAACACAATGATACAGTTTGAAACGGAGTTGAAACAGTCTGAAACGGTGTTGAAACAGTCTGAAACAGTATTGAAACACTATGATACAGTCTAAAACGGTATTAAAACACTATGATACATTCTGAAACAGAGTTGAAATAGTCTGAAACGGTGATGAAACAATATGATACAGTCTGAAACCGCTTGTGAAATTTTTTGAAATAAAATATAAAAAATAATATGAAATAATGCTAAAAAGGTGAAAATAGCTTAGAAACAGTGAGAAACAATGCACAAATGGGATGAAACAATGCTGAAACAGTCAAGAAACAGCTTGATACAGTCGAGAAATTAGATACGGTGTTGGAATAATCTGAAACAATGCTGAAACAACGTAGATACAGTGAGATATAGTTAGATACGGTGCAGAAACTGTTAGATACAGTGCTGCAGAAACAGTAGAAACTGTTAGATACAGTGCTGCAGAAACAGTTGAAACGATACAGAAACAGTATAAAAATAGTTAGATACGGTGCATATACAGTGAGATACGGAAGATATAACGAGATACGGGGTGGTTGGTAGTTGAGAAACATCGAGATAAGGTGAGATACAACGAGATACAATGAGGATGAGATGAAGAAAAGTGAAATTGGGGGAAATAGGAGGAGTAAAAGTGAGATTGGGGGAAATAGTGGGAGGAAAAGTGAAATAGGGAAAATGGAAGGAGCAAAAGTGATAGTGGGGGAAATAGGAGGAAGAATGTAAGAGTTTGGTATGTTATAGGAAATATTGCTATGTTTTTGCTATATTTTTAATTAACTTGTGTTTTCATCTATATAGTGTTATTTTGCTAAAATGTTGATATGTTTGGTAATTCAACATTATACTTATTTCGGAGTTCATAACTCAAAATGGTCATCCAAGTTATGGTAATTAGTGAAGAAAGTCACTTATATATTTTTAGTATCAACAAAGTCACTCATGTTTGTCCAATGCCCATAAATCTCAAAAGATCACTATGGCATAAAACTCCACCTTTCTAGCCTTCTCTCACTACAAAATGGCGTGGCATGCCATGTCACTTTAATAAACTTTTAAATGTGATTATTCAATCTATGAATTTTTGCAAAATCTAATGTTTGTTTCTTAAATTATCCAGTTACATTTACCGTGAGCATTTTGTCCTCTCATCTACCATTTTTTTTCCAAAATATTGATATCTTCAAGAGACAAATACCCCAAATAGCATATCCACTGAAAAAAGAGAAACTACAAGAAATGAAGCATTGATTTTGGACGAATATTAATTTGTCAATTTCAAATGAATAAAAAATTCCACTGGTCAGTGTTGTGCATATATCCAACTACATTCTTGTGTATGTATTTGTACAAAAATGAGAAGTGTACATATCATGCTATAGCCTCAAACTTACATCTTTCGAACCTATAGGACAAGGTATTTTCTTTGGTGAACAAACTCAGTTAACTGTTAGAAACAGAAAACGTTATACATTCAAAACAAAATATTCACTTGGAAGAGTCAACTTCCTCATGTTTCCTGCCTTTTCGCCATATATACTCGTCAAATGCTTCAGTTCAAAATCTGTCTTCACTTTCTTCCGAGGTAACTCTAAGTTGTGCTTGTTGCATTTCTCTAGAGCTTCTCACCATAGAACTTGTCAGTTCAAATAAATGGTCAGAGTCCTCTGCAATCTACCTACAAGTTATGCTCTTTTGAGGATGATCATGTAAAAATGAGGTTTCAGAGCAGCATATTTCATTAGATTGCAGCCGGTTGGTAACATCTGATCCTGCAGTGCACCTTGTATATCATGAGGAATTCCAAACATATTTATATGAAACGGAATTAAGAGTATTTCGTACCTTCTAGAACCTCAGAATCAAAATCTTCACTGTTAGTTTCACATAGGTCCATTGGAGGTGAAACATTCAAATCAACAACAATATGGCTGTCATTTCGAACATGCTCTTTTGGTTTAGAAAATTCGACGAAAAAAGGCTCTACCAAATGCTTTGCTTTTTTACGCTTCTTATTATCTTTCTGTGCAAGATCTTCTCATTCCAAGGACAAGCAATGAAAACAAGAATCAACAACCAAATCTGGAAAACCTTTACTTTAAAGCAAATAAGCAATACAAGTGGGCAAGTAGAAAAAGTGAAATTACCAAGATCTGCCGATTTCTTCAAAGCATCAATATTCATGAGGCAAAGTGCTGCATCTACTACATCTCGACCATGTACTCTGACTATATGGACCTAGAAATATCATTCTTAATAATCAGCTTCCAAGCAAATTAAAGTTTTTATTGCTTTCTTGTCTTGGTTTACTTCCTATCATTTTCATTGTTCCACAATCCAAGAATTCACAATAACTGCCGAGATAATCAACTTTCATTTGAATTAGCAAGGAAATCAATCAGTAGCCAGTTAAACCAATAAAATTATACTAGTACATTACACTTTAATTTACTTCATACCACCTAACCTGTTAGACTTAGTTGCGATATTGATCCTTACTGGTCCAAAAGCCGTAGTCATAAATGGATTTTTCTAGACATACTTTCCTTTTGAAAAAATCTAAAAGTAGGCCATGCGTTGCAAGTTGGACCATTGTGCTAAATCTAGCTAGTTTTCTCATAGATCTAGCATTGTAATTAAGGGTGCTGTGGTTAAGAATTCTTTTCGTCCATCAGAGCCAATATATACATTTAAAAAGAAAAAAAGACCAGTGGTGAGTCTGGTGACCATTCACTAGAATGATATTCCAGAGCGAACATTGAGAACAGAGAGTTGCTTCCACTGCCAGAAATAAATTATTACTATATTTTATGTTATTCAAACTTAATGTGACATCCTATCAACAAACCACTCCACTTTTCATATCTCAAACTATTATTTTAGACATCTCTTCGACAAACTCAATGCATGGAGGTCATCTTCATTAGGACGAAGTAAGTATCTTTGTTCCTCCGTTATCAAAAATAATTTTCGCACAAACTAAGCAAGTAGCAAGATTCTGAAAGGTTACCTTCAATTTGCAAGGTTCAATCAAGCGAAAAATCAATAGATCCCCTTTAAGTAATCTGTGAGACATGGAAAATCCTCTCCAGCCAGCACTTAAACCATTCCGTTCTAGAAGATAACTTGTCTTGTACTCATTGCCCCATTCATCAACCAAAATGACGGTGGTATCCTCACTTGGTAAATACACATTGCAGAATGACTTTGGAAGATGCTACCATTGCCAAAAGAAAAGGAAGAAAACGAGTGAAGTTAGACGAATTTTTTCGTTTAACTTCCATATCTATGACGCTCCAAGGCAAGAGATGTTTAGCTACTTTATTGCTCAAAAGAGGTCACGTGGTTTCAGGCTTACCAGCCAAAATCCATGAGCAACATTCGAAGGGAGCATACACTTTATAAAGCTGGGAAATTCATCTGCTAAGGTTGACAAAACCCTTTCTGCTCGCTCCATAACAGAAAATTTAGCTTCAACATCGTCGTAAAGGTCATTCATCTTTGTCCTCTTACCTGACTTACGTTTAAGGCTGTGAATTCAACACATTCAGAAATTTGCGTATGAGTTACAAGTCAATAGAGAGAAATAGAGGGAGGGAGGAGGAGGTCAGGGGGAAGGAAGAGTAAAAGATACTAAATTAAAATGCCAACCTCTCAGCCTTTTTGGGATGATTAGATTTCACCTGTACAACAATGCAAAATTTTCTGTTATAATGTCACAGTTAATAGCGAAAGAGCATCATACGAGTGAGTACAGAAATCTCAAGTGTGCCATAAAATTATCTCAACTGGCTAGCTTTACAAAAATTAAAATACACACAACAAAGGTACAACATATTATCTGCAAACAAGAAGCACAAGGCTTTCTTCTACTGAAGAAGTAAGAAATACAAGAGAAGTAACAATGTAACATCATACTTATTTTCTGTAAGGTATTCCAGCGGAATACACCAGACCTACTTCATTTCACATTTACACATAACGAAATCAAATTACATTTTTGTACAAGGTGAAAAACGTCCTACACAGCTAACCAAGTAAACGGGAGCATATCAACCCCTACACCACCGTTATACCCAAAAAAAAAAAAAAAAAAAACAACAACATGGGGAGCATATCAAGTGCTCATAAGATCTTATCGTGCAGGCCTACACAATCATCTTGTAGCATATTCCTTAGCAGCAGACAGTGAATTTCCACTAGCTTCTCACTGCATATGGCTTTCTCTCAAACTTAAGTCTGATAATCTCCAATAAGAATGGCATTCCCTTTCTTTTTACGGGTTGTTTAAATTTCATCAAATGTTATATGCTATACAGTACACTAGAACACTCTATTCACAAGATGATGCACCAAACCTTGCATCCTAATAGACGTCTAAATCATAAAGAAGAGAATAGGTATTCGGGCGTGCGTTTAAGAGTTCAATGCATTGTTAGGTAGAGTCACACTGTACAGAGAGGGTACAAAGAGAAGAGGCACAAACAAGCGCCATGAAGAATAGAGGGCACATACACACACCATGGAAATGATAGGAGTACACCAAGGAGCAACACAAGAACAGGAGAAAAAGGGACATGGGCAGACACACATGCATTCACAAAAGAGGGAGACATGAGCCAGGCACCCTTTACAGACTCGCATCCTCTACGCCCCACAAAGGATACAGACACACCGTAAGTCTTTATTCAATGCCTTCGGTCTATTTTGCTTTACTTTACTCAATATTTTTAGAGAACTTCAAAGGTTCAAGCATAAGAATCACAGTCACACACGGCTCGCCAAGGGCCCCTTTTCATTCTTCTCTTTCCTATCTTTTGTGTACAAGCAAGCTTGAGGAGCGGAACACTTTGTGGAAGCAGCTACAAACGATGGACATCCGCACTAGTGTACGCATCTAGAGAGCGTAATCGGCTCAGGACATGCCATCTTCCCCACCCCCAAAATCCAGACCCGTCTCTCGGAACCACTCTGTTCAGTTGGTTGCTAGGGATCCTTCTCATTCGTTGAGAGCAACAACAACATACCCAGTATAATCCCACAAGTTGGTCTTGGGAGGGTGAGTTGTACGCAGACTTTACCCGTATCTTGAGTGTCGAGAGGTTGTTTCAGATAGACCCTCAGCTCATCTCATTCGTTAACAAAATAAAAAATCAAAAAATTTTTTTTTTTAAATATTCTACAATTAGATAGCAGGAAAAAAATTATCTATCATCTGACATCCCCACGCAATCGAATGGATTTCAAGCACAGGATTCATGAGCATAGGACCAAATCTAACAAAGCAGAAGCCAAGAACAAATAACAAAATTATCATACATAAAACAATCTCTATAGCAAATCACACATCAAGTTCATTAGATCCTCAAACAAAACAACAAAACATAACATAAAAAGTGAAAATCCTCACTTGTTTAGGCTTAGATTTAACACTTCTAGGTTTCTTAGGAACCATATTTTTCCTATCTAACTGCACCCTCTTTATCTGCAACCAAAACAAATACCCAAAAAGAAAAAAAATTAGTAAACAAGAATCTTCCTAAGGAAAAAAATAAAAACAAACAAATAAAATCATATAAGTAGAAATGAAACCTTGGGTGAAGGATGAGTATGAGTCGATGTAGAAGCTGAATTATGTGAAGTGGGTCTTTGTTTATTACTATTAGTTTCTACTACTTCTTTTTTACTAGTACTAATTTTGGTAACTGCTTTTACAGAATTCATATTCCTGTCTTCCATGGCTGTCGATTTAGGTTCTTTGAACAAAATTTAGCTGAAATACGTAAAGATATATTTTTATATACTTTTTATATATATAAAAAAAATGGTGTGAAAAGAGAAGACAAAAGTAGAAAGAAGAAATATACAGCCAACTGAGACAAGGACAGCGAAACGCTGCTACTTGTACCAAGGCAAACTACACCAACGACGACGACATATTCAGTAATATTTCACGAGTGAGGGTCGAGGAAGATTAGACAAGGCAGACATTACCGCTATCATATTTAGTACTAATATTTCACGAATGAGGTCCGGAAAAAATTAGATAAGTAGATCTTACAGCTATCAAAATGAAGAAACTGTTTTTGGTAGAGCTCGACTAAATAAAAATATTTTGAAAATATATATGAAACAAAATAAGATGCAAATATCAAATGCTGACATAAATGTAACACTAACCAAAATAAACGCAAAACACCAACAATAATGACTAACAAGGCAAACTATATTTCAAAATTACCATCATATTATTTTACAGCCATCATACTTTTGTCGTTAGTAAATCGTTTTATAATTGTGTTTTAGAACTTGCAAAATCAATGGTATCTGTACAAATATGACTCAATGTTGTTGAAATGAAAACAAGAAAAAATTTATGTTAAGACACTCGCCACAAATGTTATGTTAAGTTGAAAGTTGTCATTAGATGTTATGACAAGTGCAAATGTCCTGTGTTGAGTCCACAGTATATCGTGGGACAAGTTCACACTTGAGCCGAAAGTTAATTTCCCACTTGTCCACTTGTGATATTTACCATTTTCCCCCAACTATTAAAACGCACATATTTTTTCTTCTAACATACTTAACACATAAACTTATAAGTATACTTTACTTCTACTTTTCACTTAAAACACATCAATTTGTATAGCAAATGGTTCAAATCTTAAGTTCCTTACTGTGCTTTGTGTTTTTTTAAAGAAAATTTTTCGTTGCTTCACCAATTTCAAACTCAATGCGAGCTTTAGCTAACAACATCAAAGTGTTTAATAGTATATATTATTCTTTACGTCATATTATTAGCTATCACACTATTGCTCGTTTACATATCTACTCGGTCATCGAGCTAGATTCATGTCATTCATATATTTAGAATATGACTCAATTAATATACGAGCTCCTAATCAAGTTTGATAGTACAATGTTGAAAGTCTAATGAACTCACGAACACCTCGGGATTCTTGACGTACGATCTCATCATCTAAGACGTGTCTTACCCGTTACCAACATATAAATACTAAGATCAAACTTGAAAACAGTCAAGTCTATTTCAAGGATGTAGGTAGGATTACTCCAATCCCACTTTCTCTCATCCTTTTTAAAATTGGCATATGAGTTCACGTTGCCTTCGGACAAAAACTAGTAAATTCTCGTTTTCGAAACTTTTCTTAAATAAGTGTACCAAATCCAACTAGACAAAAAATAAGTTGAAGAGAGAACTTTTGGCATGAGATGTCCCACCAAATAATTCCAAAAAATTCATGTTTGATGGGCTCGTCAAGTAATTTAGCACACGATACTTTAACAAAAACAAACTAGAAAATTAAAGCTGCATTCAAACACTTAAATATTACTCCATCTATTCAATTTTATATGACAGAATTTGACTTAGTATGGAGCTTAAAAAAAAAGAAAATTTCAAAATTTACGGTTTAAAATAAATTATAAAAATTTGTGTAGTAGAAAATTATTTAATAAGATAAATTATTTCTACTTTAAAAACTGTCATCAATCATTAACGACATAATTCTTTATTTGAGTTGCTCATTATTACTTCTGGACCTGCAAGGCATGGTAACCAGGTAATGAACACTTCAGTTTCATATTCGATCATCAATTCCCAACCTTTACCTACATTTGTCCTAATAGTGACAACTTCCCTGTAGTCACTCAATCAATTTCTAATTTGGACAGTTTCTCCCTTGATATAATAAAAAGATAGTCTGGTGCACAAAGTATTCCGCGTTCATACAAGCTTCGGGAAAGTGCCCCACCCAAAGGGTGTGATGTATGCAACCTAACCTAATGCAAACATCAGAGAAAACTGTATTAATTAACCAGCTACAACTTAACTAGAAGAAAATGATCATACAAATATCCCCTCTGCTTCATATTATCAATCTCCTACATTTTATCATAAAAATCTCTTGTAAAAAATTTTACAAAAAATTTACCAATTACATTCAAATAAGGATATGATGGACCATGTAATGTCACAAAAAAAACTAGTAGGAGCCCACCCTTGAAGAGTTAATAATTCCTGCTAAGAGCCTAAAAGCTTCTAGTTCTTGCTAAACTAATTAGTAGTATTAGTTATATTAGGACATTTTTTTGTTTTTTCTTCACCATGGAGAGGCTGCCAATGCCTTGAACTTGATCTCAAAACTCTTATCTTTCCCTGTTAAAGCCTCAATTTCAGAATCAAGATTCTTTATCACCTGTTTCACATTCAAAAGTTTTGCTTCAAGATTCTTCATTTCCTCTTTTGCTTCAGCCAGTTCATTTCTCTTTGTTTCAAGAATCTGTTTTGATTCACTTGACATGCTAACAAGCTTATTTAGCCTAGCACGTAAAAAGCCAACTTCCATGCCTAAACATTCAAAGCCTTTCAATGTATTATCCCAAGTTTCAAGATAATCACGAGGGGTCGAAATCTTGGAAGCTCTAATGGCATCAGCAATGTTCACAGTTTCAGTAATCATACCAGCTGCTAACTTGCAATTGAGGCCACCAAATAAGTTGTCATGAAGAAATGAATTTTGAGTGCGGCAAAGTTCATAGTATTTGGTTCGGATGTGTGCAGGAATCTCAGAGTCTATGATCAAGCCATCCACAAGAATGTTGAAACCAGAAAAGTCCTTCACATCCTTGAAGTCAATTCTTGATTCTGAAAATCTAATGCCTTCTAAAATTTCAGAGCCATTGTCACTGTCATTACCACATTGATCTGGTGCACGGCCGTGGTCCGAGTCTGATATCAATTTGACTTCTTGTTTGTCATCTTGATGAGTATCTAAAGCAGAAGGCTCCAAGAATGTCTCCTCTTTTGCATCACGGATTTTCATATCTCCGTCTTGATTAATTTGAAATAATATCAGCAAATAGAAAGTGTTTATGGTTAAGTTCAAGTGGTGCATATTGACTATGAGTTACAAATTAAAACAAGTGCTTGTGACTATACCAGATTTGATTGGCCTAGCATGAACATCCAGATTTAGAAGGCTAATAGCTCCATCAATTTCTGTCAAGCTATTTTCTCTTATTATGTATACCTAAAAACAGGGAAAATTGCAATCAGGCCATTGCTTTACCATACCTTTGGGACATTCAATAAACTCCAAACACACACAGATTATTAGCATTATCCCTTTAGGATTACATGCAGAGTCTAAAAGTGAGACTCCCCTTAACCAGGAACAACATGACCAGGATTCAATCACTACAAAGGCATTACCTTAAACAAATTATTGAATACACTAGGTGTAATTTTAAGAATCCAAAGTATTGTTACGCGTTGTAACAGGAAATTTGCGGTATTTTAGGTTACCAAATTCGGATAAGTAACATGTTGGAAGTAAAGTGTTACCTTAAATTTGCAGGGTTGGATCAATTGGAAAACCAAGACATCTCCTGCAAGCAGGCTGTGAGCAATAGAGAAACCTCTCCAACCCGCACTCAATCCATTCTTATCGATAAGGTACTTGGTAGAAAATTCTTCTTCATTTTCATCCACCAAAACAACAGTATCATCATGCTTTGGCAAATGCGAATCGCAAAAAGGTTTTGGGAAACTCTGTCATATATCAAAAGTTCACAAAGTAAAACTGTAGAACAAAACAAAACTTCCAAATTAGTTCTGATTTTATCAAGAAAATTTTGACTTACCAGCCAAAATCCACCAGTTACTTGACAAAACTAGGAAACTGAGAAGGCAAATTTGCTTTAACTTCTTCTGCCCGCCGCATGGCAGATGAGTTTGCTTCAACATTTTTGTATGTCCTCTTTTCAGGGCTGGTAAATTCATGAATCAAAAGCATCTTTAAAAAGATGGAAAATCATGAAATAAGTACTTCCACCGTTTCAGCTTATATGAACATTT
Source organism: Petunia x hybrida (assembly GCA_037355625.1). Taxonomy (NCBI): domain Eukaryota; kingdom Viridiplantae; phylum Streptophyta; class Magnoliopsida; order Solanales; family Solanaceae; genus Petunia; species Petunia x hybrida. Next base: position 3,293,162 of record JBBBVM010000536.1, read on the forward strand.
TCTCTTTTCAAGAGTCAACGACATAAACTTTGCCAAACAGTTTAAGATGTATTTTGTCAGCATATTGATATGATAAGAATTGCAACTTAATATTTTGAATTAATTTTAGCTTTAACAATCACTCAAGTTGATTCTCGAAAAGCGAACATGTTCACATAAACTAGAACAAAGGGAGATACAAACACATTTGCATTTTCTCCACTGACCATATTTGAACCTTCTTAATGGCTCTATCTTCCACCTGTTCAAGTACTTGTCAAGCACATTCATTAACTAATGATCATCACCTAAAAGAGGGTGCTTATTTAACAACAGAAGGAGTAGAAAATGATTCTTACCTTGTTGGTTTTACCTCGGACTAAAGCCCTTTTCTTGAGTATCTTTTTCTTGATTTCTAGTGCCTTTTTCTGGATAAACCATTGTATGGAAAAACAAATATAAACGGGGGTATCATTTTAACAAAAAGAACAGGTAGATATTCAGGAAAAATAAAAGTTGAAACTTGAAATGAAAACAATCAACTGTTGACCATCGAAGGTTCGAGTCACGGTAGAAGGAAAATGTAAGAAATATTGGAACAGTAAGAGAAGGAGAGTACCTGTGAGGGAGAACAAGCAGGGCTTTTCTTAGGGGAATATAAAGCTGAAATTGCCATTTTTGTTTATAGTTTCTGCACCAAACCTTCAGAAAATGTGCTATAGTTTGTGTTGTAGTAGAGGAAACTAAGTGGCCGTTTGGCCATAGATTTGAAAAAATACTTGAAAAAAGAGTTTTTGAAGTTGGATTGAAAAATGGTATTTGGAAGTTGAAGTTGTGTTTGGACATACATTTCACTTGGAAAAAAGGTAGAGTTTTGTGAGAGGAGAAAAAACTTTTTTTGAAAAAACTTGAAAAAGTGCTCTAAACCACTTTTTGGTTTTTCAAAAAAAGTTGAAAAAATCACAAGATTTCATGGACAAACATGTTTTTCAAAAACTTTTTGAAAAAAAGCAAAAATTCTTTGATGGACAAACGGGTCCTAAAAAACTTTAGACCGTTTGAATTAAATATCTACTGTATGTTTATTTTTACCAAAAAGAATTTGAAGTGGGATGTGACATGACTGTTTAGGGGAGAACTAAGAGGTTAATTGGAGCCAAAATTTGAATCACTTGGCAGAGTACTGGATACTTTCTAGTAGTACTAGGTATGGAATGATTTGTTTACTTTTTCCAATGCAATGTTAACCTTTTCATATTCCTGGATTTGAAGGACTTGTTTGGGAGAAAAGGCACTCAAGAAAGTTTTAAACTTTTTTATTTATTTATATTGTCTCCTCTACTTAGAATTATATTATAATGATCTCATGTGTTTTATACAATCAATCTCCTGAGTCCTAACACAAAGCTCTTAAAATCAGATATTAAAAGAGAACATTGGTGATGGCCTGTATAGTTAAAGTCAAAACGCATGTGACATGATAAAAGAAATGTTATACACTTGTTGGTCTTCTTGACTAGTTCCATATGCTAGCCGGTAAGCTTGTCAACCAGTTTACACTAAAATTGCCTACTCCTATTACATTAGAAAAAAGGATGTGATGGACCATATAACCTCACAAAAAACTACTCATAGGGACCATCTTTAAATAGTTAAGAATACCTGCTAAGATCCTTTCAAGATTCTTGCTAAACTAACTAGTAGTATAAGTTAATATTAGGACATGTACAGAAAAATCTTCATTCTTCACCATGGAGAGGCTGCCAGTGCCTTGAAATTGATCTCAAAACTCTTATCATTCCCTCTTAAAGCCTCAATTTCAGAATCAAGATTCTTTATCACCTGTTTCACATTCAAAAGTTTTGCTTCAAGATTCTTCAATTCCTCTTTTGCTTCAGCCAGTTCATTTCTCTTTGTTTCAAGAATCTGTTTTGATTCACTTGACATGCTAACAAGCTTATTTAGCCTAGCACGTAAAAAGCCAACCTCCAAGCCTAAACATTCAAAGCCTTTCAATGTATTATCCCAAGTTTCAAGATAATCACGAGGAGTCGAAATCTTGGAAGCTCTAATGGCATCAGCAATGTTCACAGTTTCAGTAATCATACCAGCTGCTAACTTGCAATTGAGGCCACCAAATAAGTTGTCATGAAGAAATGAATTTTGAGTTCGGCAAAGTTCATAGTATTTGGTTCGGATGTGTGCAGGAATCTCAGAGTCTATGATCAAGCCATCTACAAGAATGTTGAAACCAGAAAAGTCCTTCACATCCTTGAAGTCAATTCTTGATTCTGAAAATCTAATGCCTTCTAAAACTTCAGAGCCATTGTCACTGTCAATACCACAATGTTCTGTTGCAGTGTCGTGGTCCGAGTCTGATATCAGTATAACTTCTTGTTTGTCATCTTGATGAACATCTAAAGCAGAAGAGCCGTGGTCCGAATCTGATATCAGTATGACTTCTTGTTTGTCATCTTGATGAATATCTAAAGCAGAAGGTTCCAAGAATGTCTCCTCTTTTGCTTCACAAATTTTCATATCTTCATCTTGATCAATGTGAATAAGTATCAGCAAAAAGAAAGTCAGGAGTCCATTTTTGGTTGATGTTCAAGCTTTACATATTGATTATCATAGAAGTGTAAAAACAAGTGCTTGTGACTATACCAGATTTGATTGGCCTAGCATGAAAATCCAGATTCAGAAGGCTAATAGCTCCATCAATTTCTGTCAGGCTATTTGCCCTTACTATGTATACCTAAAGCCAAAGAAATTGCAATTAGGCCATTGCTTTACTGTCCCCCTTTAGCTACAGCATGTTAAATATATTGGTTGTGAAAAAATTTATTTTCACTATGACTGAATGTTAGAGGAATCGAATGGGAAATGACTCTTGCTTTACTTGGAACAAAATGACCAGGATTTAAGAAATTCAAAGGTGTTACCTTAAACTTGCATGCTTGAATCAACTGGAAGACCAAAACATCCCCTTCAAGCAGGCTGTGAGCAATGGAGAAACCCCTCCAACCACCACTCAATCCGTTCTTTTCAACGAGGTACTTGGTAGCATATTCATTTCCATCTTCGTCCACCAAAACAGCAGTATCATCATGTTTTGGCAAATAGGAGGCACAAAATTTCTTTGGGAAACCCTGTTTAACCCAAGTATCACAAAGTTCACTTCTTAGATCATGAAATTTACTCATCTCTATAGAGGAAAAAGAAACCAATGTTTAATATTCAGTTATAACTAGAGACATTAGAAACAATGAGCGTCTTATCACGAAAGTGGCCAAGTAAGGAGATGATGATGATTCAGCCAGTAACTAGCAAGCTTACAAAATGAAGAGGAGACCTTTTATTATAATTGATAGCAAACTCCATATTCCACGTATTGGTAATTATGATACACTAAAAATTCTATAAGATATAGGAGTCAAAATCTGGTAAAATCAATTCCTCTAACTGTTTCCGGGGTTCTTCATCATTAATGCAACCTTCATTTTGCTCATCCATTGAGTTGCATTTAGTACCTCTAAGAAATTTATCCATGGATAGTAATGTGGTAGACTATAATCAAACAATGGCTTCAACTTTTGATCTGATTTTATCAAGAAAAAATTGACTTACCAACCAAAATCCACCAGTGACATGAGAAGGGAGCATATACTTGACAAAACTAGGAAACTGAGAAGGCAAATTAGCTTGAACTTCTTCTGCCCTCAGCATGGCGGCTGAGTTTGCATCAACAGAGCTGGTTTTGTATGTCTTCTTTTGTGTGCTAGTAAAATCAAAGTTCATCTTCAGACAGATAGCAAAACCATGAAATTAAAGTATACATAACTTCTTGAATTTTCTCCACTTACCATATTTGAATCTTCTTAGTATCTCCATTTTCCACCTGTTCAAGTATTTGTCAAGAACATTCATTAAATTATGATCATTACTACCTTAAAACTTAAAGGGCAGCTCGGTGCACGAAGCATCTAGAAGGGTGTAAAGCAACTGTTAACGTTGCTCCAAGGCTCTCCTTCATCTACCTTAATACTTAAAAGGGTGCTCATTTCAACAACAGAAGAAGGAGAAAATGGTTCTCACCTTGTTGGTTTTACCTCGGACCAAAGCGCTTTTCTTGAGTATCTTTTTCTTGATTTCTAGTGCCTTTTTCTGGATAAGCCATTGTATGGAAAAACAAATATAAACGGGGGTATCATTTTAACAAAAAGAACAGGCAGATATTCAAGAAAAAAAAGGTTTAAACTTGAAATGAAAATAATCAATAATCAACCATCAACCGTTAGGTCCAAGGTTCGAGACTTCGAGTCACGCTGGAAGTGAAGTGTGGAAATATTAGAACAATAAGAGGATGAAAGTACCTGTGAGGGAGAACAAACAGGGCTTTTCTTGGAGGAATACATAGCTGAAATTGCCATTTTTTGTTTAGTGTTTTCTGCTCCAGACCTTCAGAAAATGTACAACAGTTTGTGTTGTAGTGGTGGAAAATAGAGAACTTTGGACCGTTTGATTTGAATTTCTATGCTTATTTTTACCAAACAAATTGAAGTGGGATGTGACATGACTGTTTAGGGGAGAATAAAGAGGCTAAATTGGAGCCAAATTTTGAATCACTTGGCAAAGTACTAGGTGCATTTAATAGGAATAGAATGATTTGTTTCCTTTTCCCTATGCTATTTTAACCTTTCATATTCCTGGATTTAAAAGGACTTTGTTTAGGAGAAAAAGACATTCAAAAAAGTTCTATAACATTTTTATTTATTTTAATCGTTTGGTTTGCCAATAAGGAAATTTAGTAACACTACTAGGGAGTATGAGAAAGCAACTTTTACTCGGGCCGAATTCAGAATTTGGAGGTATCTAAGTGTTAGGCTATTTTAAATGTAGACGTATCGCTGTTTACATTGTCCAAATAGGGTTAAAATTTGGTTGATTTGATAAACTTTTGGCTTCAATTCGGGTTATGTGTCTTTTTAATTTATATAGATGAATCTATTAAATGTAAAAAGTCATAAGTTTAGATTCTTTTGGAAAAGATTAGCTTTATGTTGTTTATTGATGATCCATAATAGCAAACAAAAGTTAACAAGTAATTAGTTGAAATAGGGATAAATAATTGAAGAAAATATATGAAGAAGAAATAACCAAATAAAGTTAGGAAATAAACATGAGTCAACAAAGAAACTTACAATTGTAGGGAATTAAAGGTTGAAGAAAAGGAAAAGGTGACGGCGGGTTGAAATTGAAGTTTACGGGTGCTACATCCTATATTTATAATATTTCTTATATATATACTCATGTATATAAAGTTTCAACCGGAGCTTATTATAGTCTCGAGACTCTCCACATAAATCATCCTCTGCTTTTATACAGTTAACTTATTATAGAAAAACTACGTTATATATAAATAAAGTTAAAAATTACTAAAGCAGACCGTCAATCTTATTTTATTCTTAAAGAACGTTAAGTACTTAATGAAATTAATTTGACTGACTGACCTCGATCCTTTGAAATACTTCACTAGGATTGTCGAAGCCTCAAAGTTTGTTTCAATCAAAATTAATTGTGTCAAGATTGCTCAAATAACCGGTCAACCACCTAACATAATTTAACCTCCCATTATTCTAATATAAGAATGTGAAAGCTAATGTGTTCCTTTTTTACATTAGTCAAAACAAGTGAAAGGCAGGTACCAGTTTGAAAATGTTTTAAATACATTGATACTGTAACTAATAGAGAGCTAAGCATGTTTTGTCTAACCTTCATTTCAAACGCATCAAACCTTTTCTATCTTTTCATCAAATGCAAATAAACACTGACCACATTGCTTAGACCATGCACTTCCAAAATGAGAACTCCTCTGGATGAGGAAAGGACATATCACTTGATTCTCATCAACAATGAATCTTTACAGATATCGGAAACAGCCTCTCCACTCTGGTGGAGGTAAGATCTGCGTACATCTCACCCTCTCCAGACTCCACCTTGGTGGGATACCACTGAGTATGTTGTTGTTGTAATGAATCTTTTTACAGCAAATTAGGCCTATGCTTCTCAGTTCTCACTTGACAGAATAATCTACTAAGACAAAACTCAAAGACATGTTCGAACTTTAAATGTCACTATATCCACTATTATGAGAGTAAAAGTACAACTTAATTAGTATTGTTTTTATCTTTTTAAGAATTGGTTGATAAAATCTGTCCTAAACACCATATCTGCCCCTGGACAAGTTTAAGCTGGTTCAACGGAATACCCACTCGAAAAGGATATGATCTCTATCTTCTCAAGTCCGGTTGGCCTTGTGTTCCAGGACGAGAAACCATTTGGAAGGTCGTTAAATTTGCCAGCTTTTACAGCGTCCATGTTAATGCTGAGATCTTCATAGGCGAGTCCTGCAGCTAATCAACAATGATACACTTGACAAAAATGATCAAATCAATCAACTTAACGTTAAGAGACACATATTATAGCGAGAAATAATGATAATGTTTATATGTAAGACACATGTTTTGCATTCATTAACTCGATGCAAACATCGGGTGCAGTAAATTCCATATACAATGCAGGAGGAAAGTTGTCCAACATTTTCATTTTAAGGTAAAACATAAGCACTCAGATGCAGCAAAGTTCGGAACCTTTTGAAGGTATGTCTAGATCCTCGCAAGTATTCCTCGGATGACTATGTTTGTGTAGCTGCTGTAGCATGTTTTCTGCAGAATAACTATCTCCTTCTTGTGTTGAAAGCCTTTGGCGCTTGAACCCAGCCATCTTTATATTTCTAATATCTTGCCTTTGGTGCACTGCTCTTCCACACATCAACATAGCAACAATGGCAAAATGACAAAATCATACAGGGAACAAATATCATCTCATAGTTGCAGAACTAAACATGGAAAGGCTATGGCTAACCAGGATCAATTTGTTTTTGGTGGGCATCTAAATGCAAAAGAACAAGGGCTGCATCAACTTCAGCCAAATAATTGGCTCTGACTATATACACCTGCACAATGTGGAGAGCAATCAACAGCAACTTAAGCAACATATCTACAACTAAAATTCAAATATTGAAAGATGATTTTCGTTCTGACCTTTAACTTGCAGAATCGAAACATCTGAAAAACTAAAACATCTCCCTCAACTAAGTTATGAGCAAGTGAAAAACCCCGCCATCCGCCACTGAGTCCATTTCTCTCAGCAAGATATTTAGTTTTGAACTCATCCTGGCTTTCATCTACCAATGTAACAGTTATATCATGCCTTGGCAAATGCAACTGGCAGAATAACCTCGGAAGAGACTGAAAATAAAAGTTTAAGCAACTTAATCACAAATAAGCATATTCAAATTTATAAAATTCTTGAACTGATATTGGGTGTAGATTAATTGGTGCTTACTAGCCAGAAACCTCCACTAACATTTGATCTGATCATTGGCTTCACAAAGCTTGGATATTTAGTGTTCAATCTTGATTGGACTTCCTCTGCTCGATATTGGGCAGATGATGCCAAATCAATTTGACCATAAACATTGTGCATCATTGCCATTTTCTTTTTATAGCTACATTATATAAGCAGATCAAGCTTCAGATTAAGGAGAAAGAAGTAAAAGAGAAGAAATATAACACTAATGAGTAATGAATACCTTCTACAGAGCTAAGAGATAGAAAAGGACAAGTAATTGAATGCATGAAATTTGACAAGTTCAGATTCATACTATTACCATTATCAAAATCTTGTTAACAAAATTAACCTTGTGCCTAACTTAATCCAAAACTAATTTACGAGACGGGAATTGTCCAAGACGAAAACAATTCATTCTCTCAACAATGTGGGACTCTTAATACTCTTGCATGTCCAGAACTGGAAAATATAACATGGGAGCCCACCATTAGATAATCCAAAATTGAAAGACTCTGATGCAACTCTGAGAAAATGGGGAACAATCCTAATTCAATCCTCAAAGCAATCTTATGCGGCGAATTATGCCCAAAATTATATAAGGAGACAACAACACATCCCTCAACCCAAGTGGAACATTCTAACTGCGTGAAGGCCCATCATTAGGTAAATTAAGAATAATGATGAGTCTTCATCGATACCATATTCAGAAAATGAACATTGAGTCTATCTCGATAAAAAAATTAGCTCGATGTAGCGTTGAAGGTATGGTTCATCATAACAGGGTAGTTTCGACTCAAACCCCATATACGTGTAAAAATCTACTACAATAAATACAGATAATTGATTTCGAACCCGATAAATCAAATGAGATGTGATAGAATCCCAAATTCATATAATAAATCCTGGATCCACCTCTAATAGGAGATCATATGAAGAGACAACAACATCCCTCAATTAGTGTCCGACATTCTAATAGATAAACGCACAAGAATGTTTACATACAAAAAATATTCAGAAGCTTTCATTTGAAACAAGATTTTTCCCTTGACAAGAGATTGTCTCCACAAACAAGAAAGAAACTCCAAAGGTGTACATTGGTTGAGATCAAAAGAATAATCTTACATATAGAACATTCACCTCATTAAATTGCATGCAGACAATTGTTTTTGGGGCAGCTTTCCTATTTCCCTTTTTCTTGTATTTGACAGATTCAACGTGGTATTTTACGAAGATGTGGATCAGAATATGAATCTTTCCACTTCATTTAATTTTGAATCTTCTAATTTCTTTTTTGATATTCTTCTTCATGGATTTCGTAATTTGCATGGTTGTTACGTAATAAATTAATTGCCACCAGAAGACTAAATATTCAAACCCATTTATCCTTATGCTAAAAAAAAGAGCGCTCACACACCCGAGCATGAGCACAACAAACTCAGCATGAGCCCAACAAACTCACAAACTCAGGCGCCCATCACATTGCCACCAGAAGACTAAATATTCAAACCCATTTATCTTTATGCTAAAAAAAAGAGCGCTCACACAACAAACTCAGGCGCCCATCACAGGCATCCACACACATACGGGCGCAAGCTGGGACTTTCCACATTCCAACACCCCTCCGCACGGCCAGCCATACCCACATGGGATCCACACACATACGGGCGCCCACATAAGCTTGGACCTAACTCACCCCCCAAAAGCTAGCTCAAAGGGTGGAGGATTGTACAAAGCTTATATGGGGCATTTTTCCTCTTTCTACTACCGATGTGGGACTTCCCACATTCCAACAAAAGCCGTTATAATTATTCATAAAATGAAAGAAGAAAAATAAAACTAATATGTAAGAAAGTATGTTCATTTGTATATTACAACATAATATTATTACATAACATTCAAAAAGTTATATACACTTTTGAAATAGTATAAGAGATATGTAGCACAAGCTATTCTAACATTTTCTTTACTATGAATGAGCTAACAAGGATGTGTCCTTTGATGAGCTATTATGAATGGAATTGGATGAGAGCTAATTAGTAAAATTTTTACATAACATTCTCATCCTCCAAAAGAAACAAGAAAATAAAAAAGAATTTTTGAAAAAAAAAACTCCAGAATGGCCCCTTAACTTCTGTAAAATAAATATATAACCTCCAAATCTATCTTCAAAACTCAGACCAATAGTTGGACTCAAGATAACAGATCAGTATGTGGCAAAAACATATACTTTCTGATAGCAATATATTAAAAAAGAAGTACCCTAGCAAAAGATACTGCGTTGTCAATACTTGTAACACTGATTTGCAGTCTCAACTAAACTATAATTCTCACCTAAACCATCAGCTTGGTAAATCCTCTACCACACTAAAAATCTTTCACACTGTCAATGTATAGAACTTGAGCTCTTTTGTAAGCCTATCGATTAAAGGCAAAATTTGATCCTTCTTGGACCTCCTTTATGCTTGAAAATGTGAAGGACAAGAGGTTTACACCAAGTATGGGTTTCACCTTTTGCAACTATCACATCCTGTCTTTGTGGTTACATCCATATAGCAAGATCCCAAACCCGAATGATGTAGACGATGATAGCACAGGGAAAGAACGAGTAGACCATGACCTGCAACTCTGAAATAAGCAAAACGTTGAACTTCAACTATACAAATATTGCTTCAAATTTTGCACAGGGGTGGCTTTTGATGTAATCCTTAAACTCAGTGTTCCCGTTGAATCTGAAGGAATACAAGGCCTGTCTCTGTGTCAAGCCAATAGGATATACTTTGTGAAGTTTGAGTTCGTCTCCACCACGTAATACTTGAGGTCTTTCCTCCTTCCAAATGGGAACATGTTTAACGGACTTGAACTTCGAGAGCACAGCAGATTCAAAGGCATGCAATGACAAATTACTTGACCTGCACAGATACAGAAATTTTGGTGATTCAGAGCATACATCAGAGAGATAAGGCAAGCTCTGACAAGAAGACATTTAAAATGCAGAACATGCTTCACAATTTGACAGAAGGAGAAGTACTGGACAAAATTGAGCAGAAAGAAATGAGAGGATAAAAGCAGTTGAAGTGATGGGACAAAGTAGAGACATTTCTGCTTGAAAATATTCAGAGAATATGCTTAGATTTTTTCTTTTGATAAGTCAAGAAAATATGCTTAGATATCCATGGTTAGCAGTCGCTGGAGACTGAAATACCTTAGGAAAATGGAATCCATCTCAAACCTCCCTCTTTCACGAACATATACATGATAGACAGTTTCACTCCCTCTGGTACATTTGCACGGACGCTTCATAAATTTTGGACTCTGCTCTTCTCTCTCCCGGATTCTAGTTGCCAAGAAGATGCACAAACGACAAGATGAATGAACAGCTGCCATATCAACCAGGGCTTTGAAGGCATCAGACGGGCCCTCAAACTTCCACCTGAACAATGAATACAATCATTTGTTAGATGTCCAGGTAAATTCAAGAAACATTTCATAATATTTGAAAGGAAAAATTTGATTTAACTACAGACGGACACAAAGAGATTGTGATCTCGTCTCAATTCAGTTATCCAGCTCAGATCAAAAAGCAATATTTATATATAAGATGGTCAATGGTGGATATAGAGTAGTGAAATGGGTTGGTATTAGTGCCTTAGTAATGAAAAAAAAGGAGTCTCCACATAGGGACAGTGGATAAATTTCTAGGGCAACCCAAAAAAGGAAAGTCAGATAATTAATCTGTGTTCAAGGAAATTCAAACAATTAAAAAGAGCACATCTCATTACCATGTTAACTGGACAAAAATAGCAATTTTTGTTCAGGTTGCATACCTTAATGACTCATTGTATGCAATAGGGTTTTCAGCAAGGTATTTCATAGTCTTGGCAACTGATTCAGCGTCTTTTAGCTCTTTAATGTGTAAAAGTGAATTATGAGAAGGAGCAAAGTCTTGGATGTTTGGAGCACCAACCACCACAGGAATTGATCCTACAAGGTTTTTTAGACTTTTGTCAGCAATATAGAGTTGAAAACCATAATCTCAATCCTGAATTGTTGAAAAATCTTAACATGGGATAGACCTCGAACAAGACTATCTAGCCATAGAGCATAAAGAAAATTCTCAAATTAAGATGATATACCCCACAATCATCTCAACAAAATTCCATAATCATTCGAGTCATGTCAGTGGAGAGCAGAGCACATTGTGATCTCTACAGAATGTATCAAGAACTTATCAGAAATCAGAAGTTCGTCCTTTCAGAAACTTTTTTAAATTATTGTGAGCTTTATATACTACAAGTCCGGGTCTGCTAGTAAACGTAGAAGATCTAACCAAAACCACATCAAGATACAAATAGGAAAAAATACATTTACATGTAAAGGGAGGGACAAAGCTAAAATAATAGATATTCTCAACTCAGAATACCCAAGTCTACAAAACCCAATAAGGAATAACAAAATGTCATTACCAGCTACAAGAGACTGAAAGAATTTTTCAGTTACATAATCCTCCTCATTAGAATTCTCAAAAGCCAAGCTAAATTTGTAGTGCTTCAGCGCTTCAACTTTGTCAACTGCCATCAGATTGAGAACATAACCACAAAATAGATTCAGTTGGATTAATTTTGGAACAGCCGAAGCCCGCTAGTAACAATAAAGATTTAATTGGATACCGGTGCTATCACTTAGAAAGTGCACCATCCATATTGTATCCATTACTCCTTCAGAAGTTAGGATATAGAAATCTACTAACCTTTCCCATCCTTGTTATGATGACAACTGCCATAAGAATCAATTTTGATATTTGCTCTTTCAAGGGCCTCTAGAGCTTGCAAACGGAAGTTGCGAGAACCACAATTAGAAATGAAAGCGGCTGCTAGGGCACTCTCTGTTTTAGGTTGTACTGGAGCCATGATATCATACTCAGCCCAAGAGAAGTACCCAACAGGAACATCTGAAGAGAGGCTTGTTGTCATTACAACATCAAATCCCCTTCTGGTACATGAGTTGAAAGAAAAATGAAACGTGTTAGCAAGGTGATGAAAAATTTAATCAACCAAACCAGGATCCGTAAGAACTTTGGATGTATATATTAACTTGGTGAGTCAAGGAAGAAGAACCAACCAACACAATTCCAGACTATGCCATGGCAACTAGCATAGCATAAATATCTAGGTGTATTATGCAAAAAACTTAGTATTTTCTAAGCAAAGCTGTCGTAAAATCTCAACTACATCATGATCCACAGAATTCTCAGAAGATATGTTAAATTTGCAATTCAACTGCTGTTAGACGCAGCTTGCATAGCTTTAAGTATCCAAGTATAGGCTAAAGCTAATTTAATAAGTCACTCGTGCATGCAGGTTCCAGTTTTCCACATATCTTCTAATCCAAGGAAAAGACCTGTGAACACAAAATGCTATAAGTGCTAAAATATGTGACCTGGCATGACATTTTTCTAATATGAAGTCTCTTATGTGATTAAGGAGAAGATATTTGGGCTACACCGCCGACAAGATATTTGGGCTTACTCTAGGGAGGCAATTCAACGATAAGAATCGATAGTGGACGGAGAAGACAAGGCGTATCCAGGGAAGGGAAGACAAGACATATCTTATGATGTTAAAGCTCTTATCTAAAACTAATAGCAAGGCATGAAAAAAAAAATTAGAAATTGTCTAAAGGCAGGGAATGCAATAAGACTATTTAACAATGTGCTTACCCACCGTCGTGCTGAAGTAATGTTGTTCTCAGGATAGTATTGAGCTGACTCCATTGATCGAAGCACACTTGCTGCATCAGGCTTCTTATCGGAACCTGTCCCAAATTTACATCCCACGGAACAGGATTTCCATTCCTATATAATCATTGAATAGACATCAGAAACTCTGTATGTGGTAGAAGGACATTAATATAAACAGATATGAGCAGGGAATGCCTCCTTCTCTTTCCACACAATATTCAAACACACAAGTGCATAGCATGGGAGACCAAGAGCTTGTTAGCAATAAGAAGAGCTATTTGCAATATGATAACCTAACTTCCGATCATTCCATTTGAGAGTTCTAAGATAGAATTCTTTGTATGAAATAAACAAAGGAAAGTTCAATGAAGCGATGCATCAAAAGGCAATCCATATGCAATTCACAAAGCTTCTCCACTTTCCTACCACTTTTAAGTAAAAAAGATTATATTCTCGTAGCAACCGAAGCATAAAAACCAAAATCCATCAATTCAGCAAACCTCTCTTGCTACGAGTGAGCTACAATAATAGCCAAAATTCAAAAATCAACCGTGCACTTTAAGTAAGGTACCGAAATGGCAACACATAAATTGCGACACCATCCATAAAAAGAAGTAATCACATTACTTGAAGAGAGTTGCACATATCACTGAAAAAAGAGGTAAACAAGAGAAACAAACTATGCTTCACTCACAAACTAGTACGCCAATTATATGAATCTTCAATATTACTGTAACTTCTAATCAGTTAAACCATTCCACTCCAATAGTTTGTCTGAATATTGGCCAGGCCGCTTAGCCATATTTGTATATTCCAAGTATAATATGTACTCCATAATAATTGTATAATCTTAGTATCCCGACTAGGCCACACTTCTTAAACAAAAAATATCCATTTTTGGTATATTCCAGGTATACTCTGTGTATCATATGCATAATAATTGTATAATATATGTATCCCGACTAGGCCAACCGCTAAAACAAAAAAAGGCCATATTTTTTGTATATTCAAGGTATATTCTGTGTACAATATGCATAATAATTGCATAATTATGTATCCTGACGAGTGCAATCATCTTTTGTATATTCAAGGTATACTCTGTGTATAATATGCATAATAATTGTATAATCTATGTATCCTGACGAGGGCGACTATTTATGTAAAGTTACTAAAAAGAAGTGGGGTGTAACTAACCTGTCCAAGCCCATGAACAAGAATTGGTTCTTTATCAAAATCTCTAGAATACCCCACTAAATCTTCTTTTTCCAACCACTCCTCACAGCTCCCTAGTCCCAACTGGGCCACATCATCAACAGCCAATTTAGAAGTGGTGAACTGATAGAAAGAGTCAGCCCAAGAATTAACAAGATTGGCTTTTTCAGCCATGTCAAGACGACCCAAAAATGAAATCTCAGCTATAACTACAAGAGCTACAAATAGAGGTAACCAATTGGTCCATTTTTTATTGGGTATGTTTGATGATGACCCAATTGAACTTGGTGATTCATCTGTTCTTTGGAACCTTTGAATTGGAAGAGCTGTTGCCATAAATCTCTAAAATTGATTTGAGAAAAATAGACAAGTGAAGTGGTCAACTAAAGACTAGTAAAAGATGTCAAGTTTTCATATTTGCCTTTTATAAGGAAAAAAAAATAAGAATATGAATAACATTAACACACTGAAAATTTGGTATTTTTATACGTGTCATTATATAGTTAAAAATTTAATCACATCGGGTGTTCACTCAACACAAATAAATTACAATAGTTTAGGGATATGATGGGATGAATTACGTATAGACTACTTAATGGTTAAATGAGAAAACTATATGAGAAACACTTTGATGCATATATTATTAGGTGTAAACATCTGGTGCGATAAGTTTTATATTTATATGTGTTTGTCAGTTTTTTGAAATCATAGTTATTTCCATTAAGGTTTAATAATTTGATTTTTCAGGCAAAGAAACTCCATTTCCATCTATATACATGTGTTTTTTTGGATTAGAGTGGTTCAATTTCACAACATGATAATTTATTTTGTTCTTGCTGAGAATGTTTTCCATTTAGGAAGAGTTAGTGACAAGACTTCTTGCTATTATTCCTCGATTCCACTTTCCAATAACTAGCCATTCGCATGGGTGAAAACGGATGTTATAGTGATCCGTCATTTGACTGATATTGGCTCTCATTTTACCTTCAACCAGATCAATAAATAATGGGAATGCAATATCAAGTCATCCAATAACACGAACAATATTAAGAGTCTGACGAATTATCTTTGAACTCATCACCTCAATATCTCGAGAGTCAAACCAACCGATTAGAGAAATACACAGATTTCTTAAAATTGGGCAAGCATAAAATGGTGTAGAAGACACACTTTTACAAACTTAGATGCGTAAATGAACAACCGTGAAAATTAGGCGTGTTAAGGGGATTTCGAGCAAAGTTCGATGGAAATTTTATGTATTCAAAAACTAATTAAATTCATGGTCGTCAACCTCTTAGGTGTTGTTTGGTAGGAGAGATAATGGATTATAATTTCCAAATTAAATTCGAAATTATATTATTCTATGTTTGGTTAGAGTTTTTATTTGGGGACTACTAATTCTGGGAGTACTTACCCCATTTTTGTGGTGCTATTTTTGTCTCATACTCCATGTGGGATTATAGTCTTGAGATTACTAATCCGGGGATTAATATCAAAATGACTTATTTGCCCTTTTTCAAAAGCTCTTCTTCCAAAGGCTTTTTGGTAAGTCAAGTCAAAATAAAAAATAATTATTTATCCAAATTTATCTACTTTAAACCAAACACATATTTTGTATTATATTCTGTATATCCCATTTTAGTTCAATAAATCAAACATCCACTAAAAATATATCCTCTAAATAACATTAAATAATTTTTAAATTATTATTCTGAAATTACAATAGCGATAAAATTTACTCACGAACCAAACGAACCCATTAGTACAATATGTTACGAAAATCAAATTCTTATTAGAAATCAATATCATGTATTAGAAATCAATATCATTACCGAACTGATATACGTTATACCAACACCGTTACACTTATCATCAGTGGTAACGGTTCGATTTTGCACGCCCTTAGCCGTAGTAGCCTAACTCTTTCCTATTCTCCTCACTGGCTGGCGTGTTTATGGAATCCCCTATTCGGGTGAAGCCCATCGCAGATGCACACATGTCATCTACTGGTCCCTCCATGTCAGCAAACAAAAAGACAAACCTCTGCAATCCTCGTACGACCCCCAACACCCACTCACACAAAACATCTGTGAGAATCATCCCATATACGATGTTGACCGTTGGATTGAGCCCAGACCTATCCTGTCCTTCCATTTTCCAAACAGTCCCCTTTAAAGGAACATTTATTCCATGAATTTTGAGAATATAGCCATTCCACTAAAGCTACTGAATCAGCTAAAATACCTGAGGTTCGCTTCTTATTTTTCTTTTTTTTGCAAATCATAGTTCAACTTTAATCATTTGCTGACTTAATGTGTTGCTTGGTTTATATTTTGATCACTGATTTTGCATCTTTTGGCTACTATTAGTTTTGTCAAAAAATTAAGTGGGTATATATCATTAAACAAACATATTTTATTTAATGTCCATTGAAACAAGACTCTGTTTTGTTTAGAATATTGTCAACTAGAGTACCTATTCTTAACACGATATCACTAGCTTGATTTTTCTTTTCCTAACCGAGGATCTATCGAAAACAGTCTCTCCACGTTGGTGGTGGTAAAGTCTGGGTACATCTCATCTTTCCCAAACCCCATTTGTGGGATACGCTGGGTATATTGTCGTTGTTGTTGTCTTTGTTGATTCAAGTTTGAATAGTTTTAATTTTTTTTGACTATACTCAAGAGATGTTTATTGTGAACAGGTTTTCAACTCAAACATGTGGATTGATAGGACAAAACTAGGTATTGTTAGCAGCATCGGTATAGCAGTTTATCAGTATGTGCACAAGTGTAGATTGATGCAGGAATTGCGTGACATAGAAAACCACGGGAACGAAAGAGATGAAGAACTGAAGAAAAGGGTGCAAGTAGCAAAAGAAGCGTATGAAAACCAGCAGAAAGTGTGTGAAGAATGGAACAAATGGAACACTATGAAAAAACAATTGGAGGCAGACGACGCTCACATTTTCTAAATCCTTAATGACTATTGTGAAAGACTTTGAAAAAAGAATTTGTTAGTACCCTTTTTTATCCTTTTGCCTATGTTTAATTTGTATGCTTCAGATTTGGACCAAAAAAACAAATGACTTTGAAAATAGTCCATGTTCTATCCTTGAATTGAGCAACAGTATTTAATATGCAAGATTGATCTTGAAATGTGTCACTTTTCTCCTCAATGATATTTCAATTTTAAAGAGATAAAGATATTTAACAACAAATTGTTGTAGTTTAAAATAGAATGTAACACAATAGAGCATATAATGACCATTAATCAGCTCACTAACACGTTCTTTTTAGTGAAAAGGGAGACTTGGAATGTATAAGGCTGATTTTTTTGTGTGTAGACATAGATTTGGTTGAAACTTGAAAAAAAGAAAAATATTTTTGGAGATGAGATGCAAATGGTCCGTGAAAGTTGAAATTGAGTTTGCACATATATTTTACCTGAAAAAATGTTGAAGTTTTATGAGTAACAATCATCAAAAACTTAAAAAAACTAGTCTAAATCACTTTTTTGAAACTTGATAAATTCAATTTAAGAAAGAGTTGTGAATGTTGCTTAAGAAGGTCATTGGCGTCTTAGCGTCAACGGTGAGGATGCAATAGCGAGTTTGTCAAGACAAAATTTTATTTCAATCTCATAAAGTAAAACGAAAATGATGGATTGACATTATTTAATGTTAGTTAAAATTGTTTACAAATCCAATCCAATTGTCTTAGTATTAAAGGCATTGTTCCAGAACTCGGGGAATCGTCTTAATTTCGTCTTATAACATTATTTTTTTTTCTCAAGTCTTATTATTATTATTATTATTATTATTATTATTATTATTATTATTATTATTATTATTATTTATTATTATTATTTTATTTTTTGCAATTTTCAGTTTTCAACTAGAATTACCGCAAATCTACTCCAATTGATTTTAAATTTGAAACAAACCCTCTGAAAACCAACACAAACAAGTCATAATCATCAATTTAGACAAATAACACCGAATTGATTCAGCCGTAGTGTTGGTGCGACAAAATTTGAAGAACCTCCATTGTTGGAGCTTGAAATACATAAGAACACAAAAGTGGATTTTGTGAAGTTTATGTAACACAAATAGTTACAATCAGATAAGACTTTGTATTTTATCTACCTATCTTATTAAATTGTTCACAAAACTTGCTAAATTAGCATGAACTTATAGATGTCACGACCCAAAATCCTCCTTAATCTACAGAATATTTTGCAAGTTTGATGCTGCGTTCATCAAAGAGTTGCATTAATATAGGTCCAATATTATTATGTAATAAAAACAAAAGAATCAGATACTCCAGCAGCTAAATCATCATCGCTTTATCCTAAGATTTTCCTCTTTTCCTTTTCTTGTAAAATACTTGTGCTTGTATAAATAATTACCTACATATCATTTACAACTCGAGTATATCGCAACCCTATGCAAATGCATGCTAGACTTTTTCCTATCCTATACCCAAAAATGACATGCCTACTCTTCTAACTGTCATGCAACAAAACAAATCTTACCAAGCAGCACCTTCTCAACCACGCCAGTAACTCCTTAAACATGCACCAGTAAAATATCCAGCTGCTTCTGTTTCTGTCGCTCTCCATTTTTTTCACTGCCCTCCAGCTGCCTTTGAAAAATCATCCATATCAGTAAGAGGACACAAATCCATTAGTCTTCTGACGGAACTTGAGTTTTTACTAGGTAGTTTCTCCGGAACGTGGAACTAGCTTCTATCTCAGTTTTCTGAGGAACTTCCGAGATTCACTTGATCATTTATCTGGAACATGAAATTAGCAACTCCAGATCTTCCAATCTTCTTTGCTGGAACAACCTGAAATACACATCTAATGGTTAGAAACGGCGATATTAAGCCCAGTTAACAATTCTTTAGAACTTATACGAAGAAGTTGATGCACATTACGTGCTCCTGTTCTGCAGTATCCACCATAGCTGTCTTCATCTTTTTGCAGCTTGAGTTTTCTTCAGAATCTTTATCCACATAATTTTGACCAGAACCCTCTGCAAAAAGATTCAAGTCAATATCAACGAACACTAACAGCATGGAATTAACAAGTTATAATGTACTTGTATAACATTTCCCAGGTTTTTAAGCATCTAGCAAATCTAAGCATGCAAAAAGAGCTCCAAATTCTGGTGTTAATTCATGAAGAAATTCCATCCTGACCCTCAAAGCCCAAAAGAAAAAAAAAAACAAAAGGAGAAGGCCTCCCACAAGGATCTATTTGCAGCACTGCTAAAATGACTTAAGATTCTTTGGAAGATTCATGTAGATCCAATTTAAGTAGATTAAAATATTGACGTTTGTCCTCAACTAATCTTGAACGTGTAGACTACTAAGCATAAATAACATAAGCAATTCATTGACTTTACATCAGACATAGAGAAGCCAAATTTAGACATCAATGATCCGTACATTAATGCATCCAATCTAGAGTATGTCTACTTCGTGCACTTCCATACATCAATTCTCCTTTTACTTCTTTCTATCTCAACTTTATATGTTTTCAAGTGTTATTCTACTTTTAACATCATAGATAATTTGTACATCTTTATAATTCAACATCTTCTACGTTTTATCAAGTTTCAGCAAGCAACAAAGACAGAGCGATAGAAACACCAGCGTTAACAGGAATTAATAATTGAAGTGGCTGCAATAGGGGAGCAGGGTTTTAATGAGCAAAAATTACAGCATAACAGCAACGGGGGCTTAAAAATTTCATTTACCTGCTTTCAGCAGGAAATATTCTTCACTACATGTCACGCACTGACCTTCTATGAGATATAGGAGGAAACGAGGTCAGATATCAAAATGCTTACCAGTAAGTCTGCCGACAGTCTCTGCAGGTTTGGAAAGGATCAAATGTGATCTTGTTTCGTGTACATTAGAAGAAGACCTCTTCTCTCTTGCTCGTTTCTCTTTGCAATGGGGTTTACAACATAATTGAACATCCAGAATGCTATGACGTTCATCACTGCATAAGTTATTTAGGCAATCATGAGAATCAGCTTCGATGTACACAACAGGTGGCTCTCTCACAGTATCGATCTGCTTCCAACAGCCATCATGAAGAACAGGGAACTGGAGGAGAAGGGGAAAACTATCAAGCAAGATTTGATAGCAATTTAATAGACTAGCAAATATATATACGCCTGCACACACACATTACATGCATGTAAATATAGTATATGTGAATGGACTTAGATAGTTCGATGAGTACCAAATAGGAATATAACTTATAATATGAGCCACACATTCTTGAATTCTTTTCTTCTTGAGTTTGCATGATTCATGCCTACCCTTGGACTAGAGCTAAATAACCAGTGTCAGGATGAGAAAATATCAACCCCCCTCCCCCCCAAAAAAAAAAATTACTACTCCCTCCGTCCCAATTTATATGGCACCATTTGACCGGGCACGGAGTTTAAGAAAATAGAGGTTGACCTTGTTAAATATCAATTTTACCCTTGAAAAAGTAAGAGAGAGAAGATTTGAGTAATAAAAAAGTTGTTGCTACATTTAAAAGTAGGTAGGGCCCAACAAGGGTAAAATAGAGATGATGCATCAAAATAGTTGTCAAATAAGGAAAGGTGCCACTTATTTTGGGACAAACAAAAAAGGAAATGGTGCCACATAAATTGGGACGGAGGGAGTAATAATTTCGGGCTCTATCGGTCAACCCAGCTCATTGTCAAAATGCAGCCAGATGGGTCGTGTTATAACTCTAGTAATAGAGAAATGAAGTAAAATTAGGCTCCTGACCTCCTCCGAAGCTGTATTGACATGTGCAGATAACCTTTCGGGAAACTTCCTGCAACTCTTGTTAACTTCCACACAACCAGCACGCAAGACCATGGATCTGTGCAACTGCTTCACGAATGATGCTTCAAGACAGTCTAGAAATGTATTATGCTTCTCATTTGTCCATCCTGTGTACTTGTCCTGAAGTCACAACGTAAAATTTGAGAGCATTATTATCCCAGCTTCTAGAGGTTTGAGGAAAAGAGGCATGTCAATTTCAGCTTCTTGTCCCCTTAAGTCTAGTTCTCCGCAGCTCAAGGACAGTAAAATCATGGCAGGCGGTCTAAGAAATATTAGAAAATTGTGTATTATTACACCTCCATGACTACCCATTATAAGATACATTAATCAGCTAAAACTGAAGTTCCCATTAAGAAAATTTTAGAAGATGTATATCAGAAATATGCATACCATAAGCAGCTTTTTCAGATGATCATTTCAAAGCATAACATCACTACAGTTTACACTTCTTTTTTTTTTTTTTTTTTTTTGATAAGGTAAAGTTTAGACGTAGCAGGAGAACTTTGTGCTGTTACTTCAGATACAACATGCAGAATGCCCATATCAATAATTAAGAATGCACCAAACAACCAAAACAACAGCAAGGGGGGAAAAGGAAACTGCAGTTAATCCATCAATGCAAATTTCACTTGCATTAAAGAGGTTGTGGCGAACAATAGTCCACATCATTCCATAAAAGGCAAGTATCATTAGAAATAAAAGCCATATTTAGTTGATAACAGTTCTACTTATAAGAAGAGGACTCCAAGAGCCCTAATCCTTTAAAAACCTAGGATGACAGCTTCTTTCTTATTATGTTCTAAAATAAATCAACAAAAAATTCAGTGACAGACCACAGCTAAGACACCAGATTCTTATCATCAATAAAGTACTTAAAAGGCATCAAGTGCAATCAGCATAGACAAGTTCAGAAACGACTAGCAATGACAGAAATGACCTATTTGGATAGCCAAGTCCAAAGAATACAAACCAATACTATGGTATCACCATAAGAACAGAGGAAACA
This sequence comes from Petunia x hybrida, assembly GCA_037355625.1. Lineage (NCBI taxonomy): Eukaryota > Viridiplantae > Streptophyta > Magnoliopsida > Solanales > Solanaceae > Petunia > Petunia x hybrida. The sequence goes on from JBBBVM010000536.1 coordinate 3,315,369, forward strand.
AGTCCAGGCCCTAAGAAAATGCTATTATATCACCCAACAGTTCCACACTAAAAGTATCCCCATGAAGTACACCTTTACTATGGTGAATTAGACACCATGCTTACCCTCTGTTCCTGCATCTTCACCACTATCCCATCCTTCTACCTCACATTGCTTCAGGAAAGCATCCTGCCACTACTTTGATAGTCACTTTGACAGTGGAACAGATAATTGGTTTAGCTTTTCTGTTCTTATTTTTTTTCCCTTCCTATATTTGTTTCCAAACAATCAGTGTAGCATGAAGCCACAAAAAACACACAAGTTTTAAACTGGCCAGACAGAACACTAGGACATCTAAAAGAGATGGAATATACATGCATCATTCTCGAAATAAAAAATAATAATAATACACATGCATTGACTCATGAGGTCAGTTTATAGCGAAAAATCATTAAGATAGGCATTCAGTTTGAAAATAAAGAAGAGAATATAATACTCCCTCTCCCCTTTTTTTTCCTTATATTGATCAGCACAGGCCAACATTGAAGATGTGAGTTGTTTAGTATTTGCTGAGGAAGCATGTAGGGCAGTTACTATTTTGGACAGTAGAAAAAGGAAAATCGAGGAAGTCCCAAATGATTATAATTAAAAAATAATAATTATTAGACACGCGGGTAAGGAAATAATGAAGATTTCTATTAAGGATAACAAGCTGACCATAGAAGAAAAAGAATCTTTAAGAGGCAGAGTACTAGAGTTTAATTTGAAGTACCACTATGAAACTAAAATAGAAAAAATATAACTTCAAAAAGTTTACATGTGGAAGGCCAAAAAAATCAGCAAATTACATATCAAACACCAGGTTCGGAGCTAAAGTTCACTTTACAGGTTTGGCCGAATGCCAAACCCCCAATAGCTCTGGTCCAACCGTGTATGTGTCTTGAGAAATCAATAATTAAATATATACAAAGTAGTAATTTAGAACCCACTAACTTACAATGACTAGAATCCCAAATCCACCAACTTCAAATTCTGGCTCTGCTCCTGTCGAACACACGTTAAACACCTTACAAAACCCTAATCCACTCCGACTAGAGCTTCAGCTTCCACTTTTTTGCCCCATCTTTTATCGTCTCCCAACATACTTTGCTTTACTCTTCTTTTAAAGAAGAAAAGGGGAAAAACATAGATTTCTTTAATGAAGGGCAAAAGGGCTAGAAAACCTTACACAAATATCATACTTTACCTTCCTATCTAGTGACAATGACATGCAGGCTAAGAAAAGCTCCCTATTATCATGTATAATGCTTTCTCCATGGTCTTCTAGATTATCTTTCTCATTTTCCATTCTGTGTTGATGGTAAAGCTAGTTCATCCCTACAGTTCTGCAAAATGTCCGTGAAAGGAGGACTTTATCTTCTGATGTTCTCGCAGTGAAGAAGAAAGTCAGAGATAAGCTTTTGAAATGGCTAGTCACATGTGACATTTGTCCCCAACATGTATTATGTTACATTTTTAGCCCTTTCTCCAACTTCTCCTTTCTTTTTCTTGAAACACAGTTATGACTTAACTAGACACAGTTCGTTCCCATACTTGAACCAAACACCCGATAAACTCAATTATTCCCCTATCCTTGGGATTACCCTTTTGCATGCTTGATGTCAAACTTTATCACAGCAGCTGGAAAGAACCGAGTATCTGCTAAGGAGTGCTAATTGAGATGGATTCACTATATCTATAGACATAGCAACCACATAAACTAATAGGCAAAACACTGTTCGATAAGCCCTTCAGGGATCCTCAGTAAACCAAACAACGACATGTATATCTTGCATGCAATATCGATTAACAACAACTGCACCAAGAGAGACTTAGGGGGTCTAAAATCCTTGAGAAGAAAGAAAGTCTGGGAAAAGCACCACTAAGAAGTAGCAATTCCATTCTCAAACCTTCAGCTGATAGCATTTGAAAGAAAAAACACCCTACTCTTTTCAACGAACCATTTCAGATTATTGATGATAAACTGCAGCTGCAGTAGTGCATGAGTAACCAGGTAATTTTTTTTTTTTTTTAAAAAAAAAAGGCATTCACCAGCCACATATTTGGTAATGGCTTTAATAGGACTAAGAGGACTGTGCTCTTTCCTTTTTAATGTGTGGACTAAGAAGACTGGGCTCTAAAAGTAGCAATATAGTAGCTGACTAACTGCACAATTTTTTACTACAGTAATAAGTGATGAGCCATTACGTAAACATATAAACTAACATTTCATATTCCCAAAAATAAATAGCATAAAGAAAAGAGACAGTTCCAGATACACCATGTGTACCCCAATGGCATCCCAAAAAGACTTCAGCCAAGCAAGTAGTTTGAGTCAAGAGGTGAAAAAGTCTTGAATACACATACCGACAATTGAGTGGGTAATAATTTTTTCATTAGTTATGAAAACATGTAAATTGAAATGACAAGCTAAATGTTCATCATCGATCATCTAGAACTCCAACTGTTAGTTCTGGGGTGCTCGTTAGTACAGCCCATAAGAAAACATTAAGTAACATCATCTTGTGTTTTCGATGAACAAAAATCTAAAACCCTGCTCCTTCTTTCCAACACAATCGGAAAGGTGAAATATATAATCGCATATCGGAGATAAATTCCTGTGAGTAAAAATTGTAATGTGCAGTTATATGTTACCATCCTTGCAACAAAGAAACAATCTCTTTTTTGTTTTCCAACTCCAAAATCACACTTCGGTCATGCTAGATATCCCCATAACCAGATTAAAGAGTTTGAACTAAGCACAAAATCTAGCTGATCTCTAAATTAGTGAACCTTCTTTTATCTTTCATTTCTTCCATTAATACTTCTCAAGCAACAGATCTCCTTGCCTTATTCTCTCTAGTCTTTCCTCCAGCTATATAAAGAGCATATCGACAACACATAACATATATAGTCATTATCCAGCACTAACATGAGCAAAAATTGAAACAAACATACACTCACAGTCACAGATAATATTTGTTTCACTAGACAACAACAACAACAACAACAACATACCCAGTATAATCCCACAAGTGGGCTCTGGGGAGGGTGATGTGTACGCAGACTTTACCCCTACCTCGAATGAAGTGAGAAGACTGTTTCCGATACAACCTCGGCTCGAGATTTATTTTAGTAGGTAACTGAGGCAAATTCTAAGCATATTTTAAGCTAAATCACAAATTAACAAAATCTAAGGAGGCAAAATTCTAAGCAAATACATATATATATACAAAATGTTAACTGGAAAAAATTTATTACCGAGGTAGCATTTCCAGAGTGTAGCAAAGTATCGTTGGAATTCGTAACAGTTAAAGATGACGCGCCAGAATTTGACCGGGTCAACTCACTCTCCGGCGGTGTCTCCGGCCGATAGCTCTCTTCCATTTTATACTGTATTATATTATCCGATAATGCAGATATTTAAAATCAAAACAAATATCTCTGACTTTCTATATATCAAGTTTTAACACAGGTGAATAAGATATTTTTTGGAATATAAGGGAGGAGGAGGCGGTTTTTGAGGAAGAGGGGGGGTGGGGGTTGTGTTGGGGGCCAAAGAGGGCTCCACATGGCTACACTTTTACACGTGTCATAATGTTGGTTTATTGCCACGTCAGCAGTGGGTGATAAAATATCTTGGGCAAATTTCAACCAGATATTTTTCTTAGGAAGCCAGGGAAATAGTGTGGTACTAACCCGGAGGTGCTGATCACGCGCCACGTGACTGACAGCTACTTGGCCATACGTTACTGGTGGATGGTCACTTGTCAAGTCCCAGATAAGCTATGACGGGGTCCACTTGCACTTTTTGAAATTTTTGTTGACCTTATTTTAAAATAAAAGGGGAGTTGGAAAATTTATTGGGTATTTGTTTTGGTAATAACCAAAGTAATGAATGATAGATAGAATAAGTAATGAGAGAAATATCTACTCTGATATTTTAGGTTGTTTCCGTCACATATATATTTGTATGATTAGATCCGTTTTATTTGTTTAGCTCTCTTGAGACATTTTTCTTATCTGTTTGGCCAAGCTTCTAGGGAGTCAAAAGTGCTTATTTTTCTCCAAAAGTGCTTATTTTGAAAAATCTAGGTGTTTGGCCAAGCTTCTAGGAAAAAATAAGTGCTTTTGAGTGGCAGCAGAAGCTATTTTTCTGCTTTGGGAAAGAAGCTGAAAAAAGTAGTTTTTCCCTAAAAGTACTTTTGGGTAGAAGCAGAAGCTGTTTTTAATTTTTATGATTCCAAAAATATCCTTACCAAAAATACTTATATACCTAATTACCTCTATATATTTTAACCTAATGATTATAATATACAAATAGTACCTTATTTTTTTAATCACTACTTTTTCTATGTACACCTACATCACTATTGTTACAAACTTTTAATCAAATAATATCTTTTTTTAAGGTATAGATCAAGAATATTAAATTATGAATGCTGTATTTTGAAAAAAATTTACTAAATAAAAAAACTAAATATAGTGTTTGAGAATAAATATTTAAAATAATTCATCTAGTTAAATAACTGTAAAGTGGGTTTTTAAATGTCCTTACTCGTAATTTAACACTCAAAAGTACTTTTTCAAAAGTTTGGCCAAACACAAATTACTACTCAACTGTAGACAACTGTAGACAGAAGCGCTTCTCAAATGAGTTGGCCAAACACAAACTGCTTTTCTCCAAAAATACTTTTACGAAAAGCACTTTGAAGATAAGCATTTCTTAAATAAGCAGTTTTCAGAAGTTTGGCCAAACATGCTCTAAATGAATTTTGATTCGAGTTAAAAGGAAGATGGGTGTTAAAATTGTTTTAAAGGTTCTTTTAATAAATTTGGCTTGATTAATCTATTAGTAGTAGGAGTATTAGTAAAGTCATAATAGGGGTGTTTGAAAATTATGATTACACATCCAAATAAAATACTAGTAGTAGCTCGAAATATCTTTTGCAACAGCGGCTAGTCGAAGATATTTTAATACTAAAGTGCAAGCTGGTGAGCAAATTAAAATAGTTTCTTTTCACTTTTTCTACTCTATAAATAATTGTGTGGGTCTAACACGATGACTGTATCATCATTTATACTACTTGCTTATTTGTGTAAGTAATTGGATTCAATTAACGGCGGCGTAATTAAGAAACCTTTGGCGGCTTCCAATGAGATATAGTAGTATTGATTAAGTATTAGAAACTGCAGAACTTACAGAATGAAATTAATTAAAGTGATCTTCAAAAAAATAACTCAGCCAGCGTACTTTTTTTTGTTTCCCACCCGGTGTCCGGTACCCTTATTGGAGTCCGATTAATTTGGATTCGCGCCGTGTAGGGCTCCATTCGAGGGGCTCCATTCGGGGGGAAGCGCTCCCTACCAGTGATTTTTCCATACCCAGAACTCGAACCCGAGACCTCTGGTTAAAGGAGGAGTAATCTCATCCACCACTTGATGGTCAGTAAGCGTACTTGATCAGAAAAGGTTTGTTTCTTTCTCTTTTTGCTTTCACTTTCTTTTTCGTGAAAGAAAGAAATTGCAACCAAGACATGACGAGTCTTCCTTGGCTACATTACGTGTACACAGCATTTACGCAATCACAAAACTCAGTCATAGAGGTGCTTAATCTTATCATTATTTATACTTGTCCAAATTATGAGTAAGGAGCAAACCAGGTGGTTTGAAAATATCTAATGTATAGTTCTTAGTCAGATATTTTAGTTGTTTAAACAACTCAATCATCATATCATATCATATCATATTACCCCCTCCGTCCCAATTTATGTGGCACCATTTTCTTTTTTGTTTGTCCCAAAATAAGTGGCACCTTTCCTTATTTGACAACTATTTAATGCATCATCTCTATTTTACCCTTATTGGGCCCTACATACTTTTAAACCTACCAACAACTTTTTTATTACTCAAATCTTCTCTCTCTTACTTTTTCAAGGGTAAAATTGATATTTAACAAGGTCAACCTCTATTTTCTTAATCTCCGTGCCCGGTCAAATGGTGCCACATAAATTGGGACGGAGGGAGTACTATAAAAACATGTACTCAAAAAAGTAAAAGTTAGAAGACTAAAATACCCTTCTAATCTAAATAATTTAAATAAATACCTTACACATATTTTAAAAAAAAATCAACCTACAACCGCACAAACGAACTTTTCATACATGAATAGTCACAACCATTCTTCTGAATAAATAATCTAATACCATGCTTAATTAAAAAGTAAAAAAAAAAAAAAAAACACCACAAAGGTAGCGCCTAAAAAGGGAGCACAACTAATTCTTTGTGCCTCTTAATTAACACACAGTGAAACGTTAAGTCACTTAAATATATTAATACTCAGTGACACGTTTTTTAGTTGTATTAGTAAGCCACTTAAATATATCAATACTCAAGCATGAAATATTACTATTTCGGAGTTTCCGAAAATCAATGGATTTGATACTTTTTCTTGACGCCAAATAATCGAAAGATGATGTTATCTCTACCATCACTACCATTATTTGCTCTTTTTGGAATAATTCTAGTATGGGAAGTTCCTGTTGTATACCACTCTCAATTTTTATGGTAATTATGAATGGAGCTCCATTTCTCCTCTTTGCGGTGGCTTCTCGCTTTACCTTCCATGCGTGCTGCCTATGTCCAAGGCTTCTTGCTTGACCTTCAATTCATGATGCTATGTTGTGGCTTTTGAGGTTGGATTAATGTTTTTCCGTTGTACTTTTGATTGAATATTTTTTCATTAATAATTTTATGTTGTTAGTTTATAATTATCGAGTACTGTTCGTGTGTGGTAAATGAAAGTAACTTTGATTACTTGATTTCTGTTGAAGTATGGTTGACAGTATAGTATCTATAGATTACTACAATAATACTAAGTTTAGGTTTAGTTTCTTTCCCTGAATTATTTTGGAGATTGAAAATGAGAGATGAATATAATTTTTTTGTGAATTAGTTTACACATGAAATCACATGAAAATATACATATTGTCGAATGGTGATGAAAAGGTAACCAACATGAGCAAGAGATGTCGAGGCTCAATATTCTTAAGGGTACGTAACGGCAAGATCAAAACACCTTAGCTTGATTAGTATAGTATATATAGTAAAATTTATATGGCAAGATCAAAACACCTTAACTTTATTAGTATAGTATATATAGTAAAATTTATATGTCAATTGTCAGACGATCTTAAGGCCGTAAGAGAATTCTGTTACAGTATAATTCAAAAAGGTGTCTATATGAGGAGATCTAGGAATATGTTAGGCTATTAATCTTTAAATAAAAAACACATATCAAATAATAATTAAAAACTGAATTGAATACCAAATTTTTATATGCAGTAACATTTTTAGTGATAACACAACAATCTTGTGTTCTTAGTGAAACCAAAAGGGAAACATGATAACATGTAAAATTGAAGCAATAAAACTATATAATTTGAATAGCTTAAACGTTATATATATTGACTGAAATGACTAGGGACTTCTAACAAAGAGTTTATTTCTTTATTAATTAAGTTGGCTAAATAGAATAGCATCATCAAACCATGTCCTACACTTTTTACTTTCAACTTTTCTACTACAACACAAACACAAATTAAAATATTTTATTTATGTGATATTTAAAAGAAAAGAAAATGCACTCACTAAAACGGATTGAGTGCACACAATGCGTATGCCCTAAAATTTGTTATATAGAATAATGGAGATATAGTCGGGGAGTAAGCCTTTTGACTTTATTCATAAGGCATCTTAAGTTTTTGCAAGATGAATAGCTTTTGGTGTATTTAGATTTGTCATGTATAAGAAAATCAAATATGTTTCAGTTATGTGTGCATTACTATTTATTTTTGGTGTATTTTTTGTAGAAACAAAAAATAGCACTTATTAGTCGATTTCTAATATTAAGAAAAAAACTTTTTTTCCTGAAGAACAATAGGAGTAGTATATGAAATTGCCGCTTTCATGAATTTGAAAGCAATTGAACAATAATCAGAATTTACTAAATTAAGTTGCATGAGCTCCCAAATAGGTATGGGGATCAAATTCCTGTAAAGTATGTGTATGATCCTCCTCAATAACAATTTTCTTGAAGAGATTGTGTTGCACCATTGTCTCTTAAATCCATTGGCAATAAATATAATCAAAAATATAATTACTAAAGTTTGAAAAATATGCAGTGTCTCAACTCTTTTGAAGGTTTCAAACGAAATGAAGCTAAAGAAATGCTCTTATTAATTAAAAATAAAAGTTTGCAAGAGTGGCCTTGAATTTTCTTGATTGGTAAGATAATAACATGGAGAAGCAACGTATGCATTTATATGCAAATTATATGGATCTTTTTCTCTTTTAAATAAATAGTACATAACTCAGCAAACACGTGCAACGCACGTGCCGAGAAACTAGTACTACTATAAAAGCATATCCTCAAGAAGCCTAAAAGTCAGATTACTAAAATGCCCCTTCAAAAACTAAAAATACCTTACTTATAAAAAAGTTAAATAAAAACACAAAGTTTATTTGAAGCTAAGGGATGTAACCTTTCAGATTATTAGAACGAATGTCACTTATTTGTGAATACGCACTTCCCACTAGGTTTTAATAATAAGTTGTTGGAGAGACTAATCTGGACAAGCCATCATTTGGGAGAGACTTAAAAAACTCAATAAGAATTAATTCTATGGGATGATTGAGAGAGCACTAGCAGCGTGTATTTGAAAATGGGAAGTCGCACTTGGAGAAACCTAAATGGCTGATATTAATAAAATCGGGTTCTACTTTTTTTACTCTTTAATAATCATTGTGATATATATAATGAAATTTAATTTGTACAAGTATTAATGTATATTATTATGAAATTTGATTTGTACAAATATTAATGTAGATTATTATGTGATTACCACAAAAAAACGGATTTTACGTTTTCTACTCTTTAATACTCATTATTTAGTATGCATATAAGACATGATTGGGGAGGTTTGTTAGTATTAATTTGATAGCATGCATGAAATTATGTGTAAGATATCTTTTAAAGGTAGCAAGATATGAATTAGGCTTGCGTTGATACTTAAAATTACTCTTTAGAACATGATGAGGAAATATACTAGGGAAAATCAAATGTATATTTGTTTGGAATAAAAGATCAATTTTGAGAAAGGATTATGAACCATTGCTTGGAGAACTGGTACATAAAATCAAGATCCTACGAAGTGATGGAGGATGTCATGATTTACTCTCCAAGCTCTCATCACATTTAACTAAATTCAAATTTCACAAAAAGCTTGTACTTTATTCTGTAATGTATAATTGCTAACTCAATATTTTTTAATATTATTGTACAATACCGTGTATTACAAGACTTGATCTTCACGTGCATCGCACGTGTCGAGAAACTAGTGATAATATATATACACCTAATTCTAATATGCATATAATAGTGAATATGTGGGTTTAACACAACAGTTCCATCATTATATATTGGTGATCCAACCATCCACCGATTGTGTTTCTATTTTCTGAGCATTGGATTTTTGGTGGCAAATAAGGATTATCAAAAGGTTCAAGAAGCTCTTGCGACTTTGAGCAATAACAACAGTAAAATAACTACGCCTCAATCTTCAGTGACAAACATTTTTTCATTTGCACTCAACTTATGTCTCCTTTACAACTTTGAACAATTGACGATAATGATCGATCCTTTCTTTTTTTTTCTTTGTCCCGTTCTTATCACACATTTTAACTAGAGCATTTTAATCTTGAACTTCATTTAGCTATTATACAACTCTTTTTTATACTTAATTCTAATTTAAACAAAAATGTGATGTTTTTCTATTAAACTTATTTAGTTTTAACTACTACTCCTTTTTAAAATTTCATATTATTACACTATCACTTTAGACTATTCTCAGTTTAAAAAAAAAAGTTCATATATGATGATTTCTCTTTATACATAGATAAAGGATATGAATTGTGAAAAGGAAATATAATAATGTAGCAAATATGATACAAATATATATATATATATATATATATATATATATATATATATATATATTGTGAGAATTGAATCTTGTAATATTTTTAACGCAAGTAAAATTATGTGTTTTATAATGCAAATCCAAGAGAGATGCTGTTTTTGTCATTGAATTCGGTAATTATTGGTTGTCTCATGTATATCATAAGTTTCTTGAGTTCCCATGCAACCAAAAGTAAACTATTTCCCAATGATATCGTCTTCATTGTAAGTACGTACCCCTAATGCTTTAATAAAAATCAACTCGTATGGCTTGTCTTGATCGAATTTTAAAACTTCTCTTTTTTCTCTCTTCTTCTTTTCACAATGTGTCTTCGTGAAAGAATAATTAAATAGACAACCAAAGGCAGTTGGAAAATAAGAACTTTGCGGGGAAGCAGCTGGCTGTACAACAAACAGGTTCTCTAGCTAGTAACATATTGAAGGATGATTAAACAAATCAGATACAAAAGAAATATCATACAAGCTAGCACGATGGCCACAAAAGAGAAAGAAATAGACTACTTGGTAATTGTTGTTGTATTCCCCAAAAATAGATCAGGCTTTACAATTAAATTTATATTTAGTTGAGTCTAAGGCGACCGTTTTATATCTTGATTTGATCGTTTAATATGCAACCTTACGCGAACGGATAAAATATTGCTAAATGTTGTAGCTGGAAAGCGATCCTGATTCCGATGCAAATAACGAAAATTCGATGACAAATAATATAAATTCGATGTCAATTATGAGTTCGAATAATTCAGTATACAGATAACGATAAATTGAACCGAAGCAGATTGCAGATTAGCAGTTTACGAATATAATGATATTGCTCAGATGAACGTGTGCTCAAAATGAAAATAGGAGGCTCTATTTATAGGTTGAAATGGAGGAGAATCCCAAACCCTAGCAGACTTCCACTCTCCCACGTTTCTCTTCCCACTGTTGCACGTCGTCATCCACTCCACTAAACTCGCCCAATCTGTTCCGATATTTTAGAGATGAGGGTCAGTTAAGTTTATCCATAATAACGTTGTCTCCGATTTTATCCGATCACAACATTGCGCAACCGAACCAAACAAAACCGAAGCAGCTTCTTTCCGATCTCATAACTTTCGAAGTGAATCTGTATGTTGCACACGATCGAGTTTACACCTTTCGCGATCGAACAGAAAACCGACCAATACAGATAGTCCCCCCACTTGCCAAGTGTGTTCGTAAAGCTTTTGGCAAGTGGATTTGAATTTTTAGCGGGAAAACACGTGGCACGTTCGTGTCCCTCCCTTTTTGAAATGTCAGAACGTCGCCTCAACTTCCCATCGCCACGTGTCAGAAATCGTGCGGGCAGCAATTTTCGACGGTTTCGAGGCAATGATGGCTTTTCGCCTTATAAATACTTGGTTCAATTCACTCTTTACAACTTCTGAAAAAATCTTCCAAAAAACCGCTTCAAGAAACCTCCAAATTCCGGAAATTTCCCAGTTAAATTGTTGATTCTTGCTGTTTTCTCTTCAAATCTCCTTCTCAAAATCTTGATTTCTTAGTTTTAACAATGTCTACCTCATCAAAGAACACAATAGAGGCTGATACCACTTCTACCACGGCAGCTGCCGCCACGGCTCCACCGCAGTCCAGTGCGGTGGTGGAGCAAGCTTCCGCCATTGTCGACCCTTCAGTAGATAAGAAGGGGAAGAAACGGAAAGAGAGGAAAGTGAAAGACTACGGTCCCAAAAAGTCGTGGTCGGAGATTCTTCCGAAAAAGTTCACCTATGAGAACGATTGTAAAATTAGTGAAGCGGAGCAGGGGAAGAAGAAAAATATCCCGATCGACTCCGTTCACTGTACGATCACGCCGGAGGCGATCCCTCGGGTTCGAGAGGAGTGCGGCTGGAGAGAGGATGACATCGAAGTGACGTGCCCTCCGAGGAAGTCAACGTTGGCGACCCACGTTGAAGGTCATTCCGTGGTGCTGACTTATCCATTCACGATCGGATTCTCCCTCCCGGTCGATAACATCATCGAGGAATTTTGCAGAATGTACAAAGTTTGCCTCGGTCAAATTTCTCCGATGATATGGAGAACGATTATTATTATGCGATACATCGCAGAGGTGGCGGAAGTGGAGTTGACACTTCGCCATATTCTCAACATATACTCCCCTCGAGTTTATAAAGGAGGGGTGATAAATTTGGCTAAAAGAGGTCAGCGGGCCCTGATTTCTGACAACGATGACGATCTCCGAGGATGGGATCAGCGCTTCGTTTTTATTCCCACGGAGCAGCTGACCGCCCCCGGAAGCGAACTACTGCCGAGTGTCTGGAATCGGACTCGTAAGTATTTTGCTTTACCTTTCTTTCGAATTGAGTTTTGAATTGAATTCGGCAACACAATCTAAATTCATCTGAATCTTCAGCCGAGGCAGTTGAGTTCGATCAAGTCGCCGACATCATACCTTGGCTGATAAGGGTGCTTGAGAAAACGACCAACGACAAGCGAGCTTGGAAGCCGGTCGCGGCTTTGAAAACACTCAAGGCTAAAAACCATGGTAATTTCCGAACTGCTTTTGTGTCTTGTTGACTTGTCTTTGTTGATACTTTTTGATAGAAAATTCTCTCAGGTCTTACCGGCGCTGGAGGCGAGCCAAACGATGAGGAGGTCGATCCCGAAGGCGGAGAAAAGAACGATGACGCTCCTCCCCCAAAGAAAAAGAAGGCATCGTTCCAGGAGCTGAAGAACAAGTACTTGCCCAAGATAGTGGTGGCTGGAAAAGGGCAAGGAGGGAGCTCATCGGCAGCATCCCAAACGATAGAAGATGTGATCGCTGGAACGAGTTTAGCGATCGCAGTGGCCAAAGCTGCCGGTGGAGCGGCTCCGGTTATTGATATCGAGGGAGAGGAGGCTGGGGAAGAATCAGGGTCCAACCAGCTGGTGAAGCGTCCTAAGAGGTCTGCTAAGGAAAGACTCCAAGAAACGGCCATTCAGCTTAAAGTGGCCGAACAAGGAGATCTTTCAGTGGATGACTATCCTCTTCCTCCTATTGCCGAAGACGCCAACTCAGGATCGGGAGGCTTGCCCAGCAGGGAAGGTGTATTTGTCCCTCCTATCGCCGCCCCTGAAAATCAAGAAGAAATGATCGATGCCTTTGATCGTGAGCTTGAAGAGAGGGATCCGGCAAAGGGGAAAGCGCCGGTTTTGGATCGGTCAGTTGAGACAACGAAGTCTAAATACGATGAAGAGACGGGGTCATCGTTTTTTTTGTATAGATCATGCCGATCCAATTGTTCCTCTTCCCCAAAGTGAAGAAGCCGCTGCTTTTGCTGCCTTGGGCGAATCCGAAAAGAGGGGCATTAGGAGGCTTACGATTGAAGTGCCACCCAACGTTGACTTGCTCAGATGCCCAAGGAAGTTGGCCAACTATTTCTTCGACGTTATGGGTCCGATGGAGCAAGCTCGGCTAAACACACATGAGGACTTGAGTTTGCCTTCTCAGATTTCCTACGGTGCCTTCAGGGTAAACTCTATTTTTAAATTCTTAGGAACCTTTTACTTCGGATAGACTTCAAACTGATGATTTTTTTTTTCTTTTCTTTAGAATTGTATAATGGCGATCGAGACGGCTGATCGGATTCGCCAACTTCAAGATGGGGCCAAGGTTTTGAATGAGCAGATCGTTCATCTTACTTCGGCGGGAGAAGAGTTGCATCGGAAACTTAAGGCGGATGAGACCCAGAACGCAGAGCTTTTAACCAACTTCGACAGGAGCACGAATGAACATGCTCTTCGTCAAACGGAGTTGGAATCCCAGATTCGGGCTCTGAACGCACAACTGAGTGATCACGAAGCCAATTTTGACCTGAAGATGGCCGAACTCAACTCTGTTTTGGAGAGCAAAGATAAGGAGCTGGCCGATCAACTCATGGAATTGACTGCTCTTCGAAGAAGCAATGGTGAGCTAAAGGCTGAAGCTGCCAGTCTAACGGAGAGGAACTTACTGCTTCAGAAGGAGTCCGTTATCCTAAGGCGCGACCTTGAAGAAGAATTTGATAAGAGAAAGGATTTAATCCTTGCTGAATCAAGGCGTGATGTTCTTAGGGAGATGTTAGACCGAGTTGTTGATGTTCCTACTGAGTTGAGCGAGGCAATTTCCATCGTGAGATTGACTCGTGAAGAACTTGGTCTCCCGGCGAGTTCCTCCGATGAAGGCTCTGATGGGGATGAATGATTTGTTTTCTGTGTTATTGTTTTTTGAAGTTGAAAGTTTCGTTTGTACATAAACTTTCTATGACGTCGTTTATGAATGACATCGTTTTTATCATTATTGCATTGTTTTTGACTTCTCGAAGATGTTTTAATCGTTCGAATAATTTAAAATTCAACGATGTTCGTAGAAATGAAATGATTGGGGCCCAATGTCAGCGCGTAGTAAGGAATGACGTCTCATTTTTACGTAATGCACTCTTCGAACATTTTTATGAGTTCGGACAAAGTCAACACTTGGTGAAAAATTTAGATGTAAAATCTGGTTAAAATTTGGAACGATCGCATAAATCGAACAAATGTAAAAAATGAGTAACCAAAGTGTTGTGTATTATTGAAATAGACCGCTAATGGGTCTTTGATACATTTTGGATCGTATGATTCGATCGATTACAAGATGCAGCCGTAAGGCACAGACATTGATCGCTATTGGATCGTTTACATAGGAATTTTTAATTGATAATGATGCTCGATTTCGAGCGAGCCCCCGAACGCGGGACTTTTGCCGAATTTTGAACGAGTCCCCAGTTCGAGTGAACGTTGGAACTTCTGTCGATTGTTGAACGAGTCCCCAGTTCGAGTGAACGTTGGAACTTCTGTCGAGTTCTGAACGAGTCCCCAGTGTTTTCTTCAATTGACTCCGTTCCGAGCGAGAGTCCCCGGTTGTAGGGCAGTCCCCAGTATCTAACAGCGATCCTCACTAACTCCATCCCCCCCAGTGTTTGGGTGCGAAGAATTGAGTAGGCAAATACTGGTTCCTTGACTTCGTTACCTGAAACGGAATCATTGGGAGACCAAAGCCAAGAAACTCGTTACAGATGAAGACCACGTTAGAGTGTTCGTCAGACTTATCGACCCCGATCGGAGCGTTTCGAGCTCAAGTGTTCATGGGTGATGTTTGTCATCATTCGATTCCAACTATGCCTATCATCTAAAAGCGTTAGTACCAAATAATCGATCAAACAGTTTCTTCCGATGAAGGAATAATTGAAAAATTGCGAGGTAAAAGTAAAGGATGAGGGTTGATACCGCAGAACCTCAGAAATAGTACTTCTTCAATTGTGTGATATTCCAATTGAAGTCCACCGGTTTGGAGTCCATTGTTTCGAGCTGGTATGAACCTTTTCCGATCACTGCCTTGACGCGGAAAGGTCCCTCCCAATTTGCTCCTAGCTTGCCTTCGTTGGGCTCGTCCTTCTTTGGTCTTTTGATTTTCAGCACATAGTCACCTACATTAAAAGATCGATACCTGAGTTTTTTGTTGTAGTTCTCTGCCCTTTGCTTTTGTGCTTGTGTCCGAACAAATGCCATATCCCTTTTTGCTTCGACCAGGTTCAGATCTACCAGCATGGCCTCCCTGTTAGCCTCTTCGGTGGAGTGGGCGAACCGAAGGCTGGGCTCTCCCACTTCCACCGGTATCAATGCTTCTGCTCCGTAGACAAGTGAGAACGGTGTCTCCCCGGTGCTGTGTTTCACCGTTGTCCGATGAGCCCACAATGCACCGGGAAGTTCGTTCGGCCAGTTGCCCTTTGAATCATCCATCCTTTTCTTCAAGTACTCAAGTATTGTTTTGTTGGAAGACTCAGCCTGTCCGTTTGCACTGGGGTGATAAGGTGTTGATGCAATTCGCTTGATCCCCCACTTTTCGAAGAAGGCCGTGATTCGTCTCCCCACGAACTGTTTACCATTGTCGCATGTGATCTCTTTCGGGATCCCAAAACGACAAATGATATTCTGGCGAATGAATTTGATAACTTCCTGTTCACGAATTTTAGCCAAAGCAATAGCTTCCACCCATTTAGAAAAGTAATCCGTAAGAATTAAGATAAATTTTACCCCACCGGGCGCTGTTGGGAGCGGCCCGACTAAGTCCATTCCCCACTTCATGAATGGCCACGGTGATGTGACCGAATGAAGTGGTTCTGCCTGTTGATGTATAAGATTTCCAAACCGTTGGCACTTGTCACATTTGCGGACGAATTCCTTGGCATCATCTGCGATCGTTGGCCAATAGTATCCAGCTCTTATGATCTTTCGAACCAATGATTTGCTGCCGGAATGATTGCCGCACTCGCCTTCGTGAACCTCCTTCAGCACATAGTTTGTCCCGTCTGGCCCCACGCACTTTGCCAAAGGACCGCCAAACATTCGCCTATAGAGTTGATTTTCTAGGAGGCAATATCTCGCGGCTTTGGCTTTAAGTGATCGGGCAGACTTTTTGTCATCGGGAAGAGTACCAGCCTGCAAATAAGACAAATATTTGCTTCTCCAATCCCAAGTATGATTAACATTGTTTACCTCTTTGATGCTTCGACTCAGTGGAGATTCGAACAAGTGAACCACTGTCTCATCGAGTTTTTCATCGATGGCCGCTGCAGATCCAAGGTTTGCTAGAGCGTCTGCTTCGATGTTTTCTTCCCTCGGTATCTGAGCTATTTTCCACTCCTGAAAAGAAGTTAGAAAGTTTTGTACCTTTTCAAGCAACTGTTGCATCCTAGGATCTCGAACACAGAAATCGCCATGGATTTGATTTACCACCAGTTGGGAGTCACTTTTGATGTCTATTCGTTCGACTTTCAAGTCCTTCGCGATCTTTAAACCTGCAGCGAGGGCCTCATATTCGGCCTCGTTGTTAGTTTTTGCATGTAATTTGATCGCGTACCTGAGTTTTTCGCCGGAAGGTGCTATCAATAGGATTCCGAGGCCAGTTCCCTTGACATTGGAAGCTCCATCGGTGTACATCACCCATACGCCGGGGTCTGGATCTCTCATCATTAATTCTTCCTTCTTTGCCTCCGGTAAGATATTAGCGCTAAAGTCCGCTACAAAATCAGCTAAAACTTGAGATTTTATGGCGGTACGAGGCTGGTAAGTGATGTCGTACTCACTCAGCTCGACCGCCCATTTCATTAACCGACCAGAGAGATCGGGCCGATGTAAAATATTTCGTAATGGAAACTTAGTGATAACGGATATTGAATGGCATTGAAAATAAGGCCTTAATTTTCGTGCAGCAGTGACTAGTGCAAGTGCTAGTTTTTCTAGATGTGGGTACCTTGTTTCGGCATCTAACAATGTTTTACTAACATAGTAGATAGGAAATTGGTTACCTCCATCTTCGCGAACGAGGACAGCACTTACAGCGACATCGGAAACAGCTAAATAGATCAGCAGCATTTCTCCTTCAATCGGTTTTGACAGGAGCGGTGGATTGGAAAGGTATTGCTTCAGTTCCCGAAGAGCCTTTTTGCATTCTGGTGTCCATTCGAAGTCTTTGCTCTTTCTCAGTACTGAAAAGAACTTGTGACATCGTTCGGATGACCTCGAGATGAACCTGCTGAGATAGGCCACTCGACCGGTCAGCTGTTGAACCTCTTTCTCCGTTGTCAGGTCCTCAGGAATGCTTTCGATCGCCTTGATTTTGTCTGGATTTGCTTCGATTCCTCTTTGCGATACGATGAATCCCAAGAACTTGCCGGATCCAACCCCGAACGCACATTTCTCTGGATTCAATCTCATGTTGAATCGCCTTAGTATTGTAAAAGTTTCCTTCAAATGACTTAGATGATTTCCCTTCTCAAGAGATTTGACCAACATGTCATCGATATAAACCTCCATGGTTTTCCCGATCAAATTTTTGAACATAGTGGTGACCAAACGCTGATAGGTAGCGCCGGCATTCTTAAGACCGAAGGGCATGACTGTATAGCAATAAGTCCCCATGTCTGTGATAAACGATGTCTTCTCCTGATCTGATGGGTCCATCGAGATTTGATTATAACCTGAGTAAGCATCCAAGAAACTCAACATTTCATGCCCTGCCGTGGAATCGATTAGTCGATCGATGTGAGGCAATGGGAACGAATCTTTTGGACAAGCTTTGTTGAGGTCGGTATAATCAACGCATACCCTCCACTTGCCGTTTTTCTTGGGTACCACCACTGTATTCGCAAGCCACTCCGGATATTTTACTTCTTTGATGAATCCATTTGTTAGAAGTCTTTCAACTTCATCGTTTATTACTTTCCTTCGGAATCCTCCATTCGGCCGTTTCTTTTGCTTCACCGGCCGATGTTTGGGGTCGACGTTTGGATCGATCCCTACCATATCTGCATGGGACCAAGCAAAGCAATCAGAGTTGTCCTTGAGGAAGGATATGATTTTTGCTTTTACTTCGTTGTCCAGTTCAGCTCCAACATAGACTTTTCGATCAGGGTTGTTGTCGAATAATACAACTTCTTCTAGTTCTTCTATCGTAGAGTCTCCAGCTTTTTGTTTATACGGTTCTCTCACGCATGGTGGAACCTGTGCGAAGTCGCCTTCGACTTCGGATTCCGGTAGCTGCGTTTGATCGCACAGCGGAGCCGAAGTGAAGCTTCCGTTCACAGATCCCACTAGCTTACATGGTGAAACCTGTGCGAAGTCGCCTTCGAC
This sequence comes from Petunia x hybrida, assembly GCA_037355625.1. Lineage (NCBI taxonomy): Eukaryota > Viridiplantae > Streptophyta > Magnoliopsida > Solanales > Solanaceae > Petunia > Petunia x hybrida. The sequence goes on from JBBBVM010000536.1 coordinate 3,334,096, forward strand.
TTCGGATCCCGGTAGCTGCATTGGATCGCACGACGGAATCGAAGTGAAGCTTCCGACCACGGGTTCCACTAGCTGTGATTGCTACAATCGAAAGCCTTCCTTGACAGCTACTGAGTAACAGTCTCGTGAAGCCTGTTGCTCGCCTCTGATCTCACGAATTCCCCATGGAGTAGGGAATTTCACAACTTGATGTAAAGTCGATGGAACTGCTCCCATAGCGTGGATCCATGGTCGACCCAAAATCACGTTATATGCCATTTCACCCTTCATCACCTGAAACGACGTTTCACTTTCTACTCCTTCTGCATAGGTCTTGATCATAATTTCTCCAACGGTCACTTCACTTGAGTTGTTGAAACCCGACAGGACCGTCGAGCGAGGCACAATCTTATCACTTAGCTGTAATTGTTCAACCACTCTTGCATGTATGATGTTAACCGAACTGCCAGCATCGATTAACACCCTTTTAACGTCGGCATCGTCGATCCTTGTTGTTACTACAAGTGCATCGTGATGGGGATGAATCCTTCCATCGAAGTCAGAATCCCCGAAGATGATCTCATCGGTCATGTCATCTCGCGTTCGTTTGTCTCGTGTGAAAGAGACTTTTGCATATTTCTTTGTAGTGTAGGTTACTCCACAGACACCATCTCCTCCGGTAATGACATTTACCGTTTTCCTGGGGGCAGGAGGCTTTGGCGGCTCATCATCTTTCTTCTTATTAAAATTATTTCGTCCTCTCTCAGTCAAGAATTCGACCAAGTGACCTTTCTCCAAGAGGCTAGCCACTTCGTATCTCAATGCCTTGCATTCTTCCGTCGTATGGCCGAAGTCATGGTGAAATGCACACCATAAAGTCTCATCCCTGGTATTTGGATTTGACTTTATGCGACCTGGGAACTTTACAACTTTATCACCCATCCCTTTCAAGTGATTCACTAGATTTGGTGTCGATATGCAAAAATTGTACTCCGTCACTTTTGGAGGCAGTGGCCGATCTCTTGGAGCCGAAGATGTGTTCGGCTGTGCTTTCTTCGGCTGATTCTTTGAGCTACCAGCTTCGTGGTTGTTGCTCCCCGTTCGTGGGAAACTGTAGGGCCCCCATCGTTGGTCCCTATAGTCTCGTCTGTCATTATCGACCCTCCTTGCCGGCCGATCATAATGATAATTATTTCGAGCTAGCTGCAATTCTTCCTCCTCAGCCCTGATCCTTGGCTCGCACTCACGGTACAACACATCGAAAGTCCATGCATCGATCTCCCCGAGGCGATCCTTCAATTTCCATGCCTCAATTGAATCAGTGCGCAAGTTATTAGCAAAGGTCAAACATGCCCACCTTTCTTCGAGATTTGGTATATGAATCTTCTCATCGTTAAATCTTTTTAGAAATTGTTTGATGGTTTCCCCGGGTCGCTGCCTCACGTTCAAGATGTCTTCGACCCTTGGTGCTATCTTTTTCGCTCCAGTATATGATCGAATGAACTTCGCTGACATGTCATCGAAACTTAATATTTCGTTTTCGGGCAGCTGTAAATACCATTTCAGCGCTGCTCCCTTCAATGTCTCACAAAACTTCTTAAGGCTGACCGAATTGATCTCCTCCGAAGTCAAGTCGTTGGCCTGAACCGCAACCGAAAACATATCAATGTGATCCCTTGGATCTGTGGTTCCATCGTATCTCAAGCTCTCTGGTAATTTGAAAGTTTTTGGTATGGGTAGTGGGGCCGCACTTGCTGGAAAGGGACGTTTTGAGATTGATTTTTTAGTGCCCTCATCAGCTAACTTCGGAACGCCTGGTAATTTTTCCATAAATGACTTAATTTCGCTGAATTTCTTGTCGATGTTATCGTTCAGCAAGGTTTGCATTGTTGCCATCATTCTTACTTCTGTTGTGACCGAGGCCGGAACTCCCATGGCTTCGGCAGCGGTACCCGATCCTCCAGATCCGACCCCCGCTGCAAGTCCCCCTGTTACGGCGCCCTGAGGAACCGAAGTCGGAATGCTTGCTGGGGGTATGATCGGAGAAGTGGATGCTTTGTTTCCGATAGAATTAGATAGTGCCTTCAACTGTTCCTGTATCATTTCGAACTGAGCATCGTGCCGCCTCAAATACGCAAACAATGCTGCGTTTGCGCCTCCTGACTCAGTTTCGACTGCAGGTTCCTTGCCCGAACGCCTTGCTTGGCGTGCGTTCAACTGTGAACCAGTAGGAATGTCGTCGTGAGTTGGATCCTGTTCGTTGTTGGTAGACTCATCGACCGCTTCAGCATGGGCCGGAACAGGAACCCCGTCAATGGGATTGAGCTGTTGTTGACCGTTCAGAGCGTCGATGTTACTTTGATCTGCCATTTCAAGACAAAAAAGCAAACGTAAGTAGTATCAAACGATTCAAATTTCGGAATAAATCGATTGCCTAGACCCCACGGTGGGCGCCAAACTGTATTCCCCAAAAATAGATCAGGCTTTACAATTAAATTTATATTTAGTTGAGTCTAAGGCGACCGTTTTATATCTTGATTTGATCGTTTAATATGCAACCTTACGCGAACGGATAAAATATTGCTAAATGTTGTAGCTGGAAAGCGATCCTGATTCCGATGCAAATAACGAAAATTCGATGACAAATAATATAAATTCGATGTCAATTATGAGTTCGAATAATTCAGTATACAGATAACGATAAATTGAACCGAAGCAGATTGCAGATTAGCAGTTTACGATGGAATGATATAATTAGATATGCAATTCAAAATGAATTCGATGATGTTAACAAATCAAACGATGGCAATGAACACGATAATGATTAAGGTGAAGTAGTTGATGATGACAGATACGATGATAGGCAAACGCAATACGATTGTACCCTATCGATGAAGCAACAGTGTTAATCGTTAATGGCAAGTTCCTAACACTATGCAACAGTTAACGATTTATATTACGAACAGAGCAAATAATGATTCAGACGAATAAGCAATGAAATAAATAAAGCGGTAAAGGCTTATTGTATTTGATGAATCGATGGACGTTGCTTCGATGGAAAGAACAGATCTCCTTCCACGTTTGAGCTAAACCGCGATCGAAACTTTAAATACAATAATAGGTTTGACAAAATAATGGGAGTGAAGTAACCAGTTGATGAATGATGGCTTTTTTGAGAATAGAATGATATTGCTCTGATGAACGTGTGCTCAAAATGAAAATAGGAGGCTCTATTTATAGGTTGAAATGGAGGAGAATCCCAAACCCTAGCAGACTTCCACTCTCCCACGTTTCTCTTCCCACTGTTGCACGTCGTCATCCACTCCACTAAACTCGCCCAATCTGTTCCGATATTTTAGAGATGAGGGTCAGTTAAGTTTATCCATAATAACGTTGTCTCCGATTTTATCCGATCACAACATTGCGCAACCGAACCAAACAAAACCGAAGCAGCTTCTTTCCGATCTCATAACTTTCGAAGTGAATCTGTATGTTGCACACGATCGAGTTTACACCTTTCGCGATCGAACAGAAAACCGACCAATACAGTTGTCATATGCCGAGATTGATTGAAGCAGATATTCTGCATAATGTTTTCCAGATTTGATGGAGTCTAGAGAAAAAGAAAAAAGCTAGCTAACTCCCTCTTTTCTATTTATATATACAACTTCAATATTATCTACACTATCTGTATATATATATATGATTAACACAAATAATTCTGATGTTGTATTCAAAGAGCATAGCGAAAGGCTATCGTCATAAGTCATAACATAACTTGTCTTGTCCAATATCATGTGGGAAGAATGGAACGACAAATAAGTAAAGAAGGAGCACTTAACACTTGGGAATCTCTCGAATGGTTCGAGCCATTATATTTAAATTGTGTAAAATCATATGTAATATTGAAATCTAAATAATTGTAAGTCACAAATTTTTGAAGTGACTGATTGTATAGGAATAAGTATACGCATTCCTAAGCATCCACGCAATACTAAGATCCATACTAATATTTGATATATATATATTAACGAACGTTATTAGGCTTTTGTTATCTATCTACTAACTTGTAGTATATTTGTATCCATCTTAAAAATAAATTATGCAGATTAATGAGCATGTACACTTCAGCCATTTCTTCTAGCCTATGCAATTGTTAAATTAAAGAAGATCGACCCGATGAATTAGTTTTAAGGGAATTTTAGAACATGCAACATTGAGAAATGATTATATTGGGGACTATTTAGAGTTCATGTAAACCACTAGAACATTCCAAGACATGTAAAACGTTAAACAATTTCTTTTCAGTGATTGAATAGATGCAAAAAGATCACGAGAAAATTGCATTGCAGATTTATTAATGTATCTGACAGATCATTTTCGGTTATAAATAAACAGCTTCTCCTGATAAGAATCTGCATTTAGATTACTAACCAAATAATCACAAAATTCATTATTAACATATCAAGCGCAAAATTGAGTAAAATAATTTTTATTTGGGGCACAAATATGTATATCAATCTTTAAATAAGAGAATTGAAGGCATACTTTGGTAAAGAGATCGTATTTAGCAAAAATGATCAACTATTTAATTTAACTGTTTGTGCATAATTTGGGTACATAAAAGAGGAGAAAAGTTAAAAGGTACAAAAATATGAGTAATAGGTATCGAGAAAAGAATTATACGTCAATCATAGACAGACCAAGATGTAATAATTAAACAAGCAGTGAGCTCCATTTTCATACATATAACCTGAACAAATTCAAACAAATTAAAGATAAACTAATTCATCTTGTTTGAACCTACTCTTACAAGAGAGTTGTGAATTCTATGATACAAAGTATCAATTAACTTAAAATTCTAAAATTTGTATTACTTCCTCATAAAGGTATCCAAAAAAGGAAAAACAATTAGAAGGAAGATGATCGACGCACTGAAATTGCCACCATTTGTGCCCACTGTTTCAACCTCATCTTCACTTTCTCCGGTTCATCACCTTCATAAAAAAAAAAAATTTAAAAAAAAAACGTAAATAGTTATGTTAACGACGTTATTATTATAGCACATAAAGTTCAAATAAGTAACTATACGTGAAATTAACTCCTTTCGTCTTTTACCTGGTTCAACAATAGATACAGAACTTTCAACGGACAATGGAGTTATCGTCGAAACACAAGAAGAAGACCTAGATAATAACTTGTTATGTTGCTTATTCACAGCTTGATAAATCTCCAAAGCAGGAAATGCTTTAGTAAGCTTATGATCCAAATCCGAATCCGAATCAAAACCGAATCCTAATTCAAAACAAGCACGAAGTTCTTCAACGTCATTATTAGCGACAATACTCATGTAACGACGGCGGTCGTCGGCAGAGTTGAGGCTCAAGGAACGACGGTCAACGGCGAGACGAGTACGTTGAATTTTCTTACGTTTGAGCCAAGCTTCTTCACGTTGAATATCAGGAGACCATGATTTGTTTTTAAATAAAGCTGCTCTATTGTGTTGTGACATTTTGTCCACAACACTATTGTTTATAGAGACTTTTTTTTAAAAAAAATAAATAAATGAATGGGACTACTTAAAGCTCATGTAAAAACAGTAAACACTTATTTATAAAGTGATTGAAATTAAAGGATGTATAAAAGATCACGAGAAAATTGCATTGTAGTTATATTGCTATAATCTGACAGATCATTTTCGGTTATGTAATAAACTAGTTCTCCTGACAAGAATCTGTAATTTTGATTACTGACCAAATAATTAAAAATTCATTTATATTAACAAATCAAGCCAAAATTAAAGTTGAGTAAAATAATTTTTGTTTAGAACATAATTATGTATTTCGATGTAAAAATAAGAGAATTAAGGACATATTTTGGTAAAAATATATTTAACAGAATAGATGAACGTTTTAATAGAAATGTCGATGCTCAAATGTCAAGTACATAATAGTTAGACTTGCTCTATTATTGTGACTTCAAATATGAGGAATTTTTTTCGGTAAGTAGATATGAAAAGGAGAAAACATAAAAGGAACAAAAATTCGAGTAACAAGTTTCTACAAAAGAATATAGGAGTACTAATTATACTTCAAACATAGACATATCAAGATGTAATAAAACAAGCATTGAGCTCCAACTTTATATATATAATTGAACAATTGCAAACATACAACATTTGTATATCTTGTTTAAACCTACTCTTACAATAGAGTTGTTAATTTTATGATACAAAGTATCAGATCATCAACTTAAAAATTCTTAGCTAGCGTTTGGACATAGTTTTTGGGGTGTTTTTGGGTCATTTTTTGGGAATTTTTTGGGATTTTCCAAAAAATCCCAAAAAGTGGTTGAACCTAGTTTTTGGGAGTTTTTGTGAAATCTCCTCACAAACATCAAATTTTGTTCCAAATAAAATGCATGTCCAAACAAAATTTCAATTTCCCAAATTCCAAATCCCAAATCCCAAATCATGTCCAAACGGGAGCTTAATTCCTTCCTCTAAAGTATCCAAAAATGGAAAAAATTAGAAGTAAGATGACCAATGCACTGAAAGAGACACCGTTCGTGCCCACTGCTTCAATATCATCTTAACTATCTTCGGATTATTATCACCTAAAAACATTAAAAAAACATAAATTATTTATGTTTGTATTGTTACAGTAGAAAAAGTTAGTATAAGTGACTATATGTGAAATTAATAAAGTACATTATTTATTTTTTACCATGCAATATCTCTTCGTTTATACATATAGCTTAATTAGGATGATCGTCAATTCTTTCACGTAGGAGGTCCAATCTATTTGTATTTTTGAGTTGATTAATGAAAGAGAGGTTGTATAATATGGTTGCATTAATTTTTATATTATATAAAATTACATACAGAACCATCCAACTGCGAAAGTGATAGAAGAAACCCTTCTTTCCTTCTCTCTCCTAACTCTGAGAAATCAGAAGAAAACTCTCCTTCTTCAATGGAAGATTCCCCAAGAAGAAGTAGGCGGTCTTCTACTAATTGGAACAGTCTTCTGTAACAGGTACGACCTTAGACTGTGAAATTTACGGTACAGTTCATGTCTTATTACATGTGATTGTACTATCGACTAGTGAAATAAATACGGTTAGACCCTGGGCGAATTGTATGTTCTTGGATTATGTATAATCCTTCACCAGCTAATATTATTGTTTTCTAAATTTGGCATATATGTGTGAATGAAATATCCACAATACAAGTAATTGATTATCGAAATTATTAGTTATTTCTTAGTTTTACTGATGACATGCATCATGCGACGCAACGCAAGAAACAGTAATTTGGGGTCTCCTTATTCATACTATGAGGAAATGAGGAATCAAGTCAATATATGGCACGTTTAATTTGACATATATATGATCATAATTAGTCTATACCAGTGTATTTTGAAAAAAAAAAAATGTATAGAACAAGCTATATCTAGCGACTAAACTTATAGTGATGAGATCAAGAGGGTAGCAAGTTCAAATATAATCAAAATATAGGTCTGTATTGAAACTGTTATATCGGTACATAGTAGTGGTTGTTTAGTATTACAAGAAAAAGAGTTAAGTGCCTTGTACACGACTAGACGTAGTCTCAAACTCCTCTATAATACTATACACGAAACTTTGTAGAATATTTCGTAAAAATTTTGTGTAGGGGTCTGTTTGACGCGCGTTAATTGATTTGTAGCAGTTAAAAATAAATTTGCTGAGAAATAACCACATTCGGACAAATCCCAGTATAAATACTACCCCCAGTATTCTATTTTCTTGCATAAACAATAAATCAACGGCAAACATCATCCCACTTTGCTTTATCCCATTGGCCAAAGTCACATCTAGAATCAAAGCTCTCTTATTGGTCCACGTTTTCAACTTCTAATTAAAAAAATGGAAAGAGATAAAAACAAAGAAATAAATTTAGAAAGAGGTGCTCTTTAAAAAGGGGAAATGAGACACTTGTCGACTCCACCAATGCTTTAATCAGCGAAGAAGAAGGAAACGACACCTCTCTTCTCTGAACAATATAAAGGGTATATTTGTCTTTCCACTCTCATATTTTCTTTTGTCTGTATTTTTAACAACTCAAGAAAATTATAAATCTTTTTTCTTGAATGTTCTTTTGATTTTCCATTTGTTTTGAAACTAATAAAGTTGGAATCTTTGTATTGTTGGGGCATTTGTTGTGCTTTTCTTGAACTTGGAATGAGCTTAAATAAGATTAATATGAAGTTTGTTTTATTTATGAAGTGTATTATAAGTATAAATGATGCTGGATGGATGTGTTTTAGATTAAAAATTGATACTTTGGTGAATTTTGATCTGGGTTTTTATGTGAGTCTTTAGCCGAAGGTCTATCGGAAATAGCCTCTCCACCTTGGTGGGTTAAGGTCTGCGTACATCCCACTCGCCTCACAAGTACCCCACTTGTGGGATGTGGGATGACACTGGCTGTGTTGTTTTTTGTGGGATTGTTAGATCTTGGATCCTATTGTATACAAAGAATGTTATGGAATTAGGTCAAACTGATATTGGCTACTAGCACTATTATGTTTTTGTATTGAAATGAACTATATCAATCTTGGTTTTTAAGTAAAACCAGCTTGATCTTGAGTGTTAAGTTATTTAAAGTTATACTTAAGTAAGATCTTACCATGTTTTTGAAGTATGTGCTTAATATTGTCAATCATTAAGTATTTATGGTTCAAACTAGCATAAAAATGACTTCAACAGTTTGGAGGTGGAACTGGAATTAATACTTGCTCTTTTGGACTTAAAATTGCTAAAATTCTTACTATTGAACTTTTTGATCAGATATTCAAGTACCCTTATGAGTTCTGGCACCATGGGATCATACATGAACTTCAAGAACTTTGTTGACACACCGCAGCCAGAGAGTAATTGTGGGAAGTCAATGGGAAATGATAATTTTCCTTTGGCTAGGCAATCTTCCATATACTCATTGACATTTGATGAGCTTCAAAGTACATTTAGTGGACTTGGAAAAGATTTTGGATCAATAAATATGGAAGACCTCCTGAAGAACATTTGGACAGCTGAAGAGTCTCAAGCTTTAGCATCTACTACTGGTGGTGGAGATGGGAATGTACCTGCAGGAAATCTGCAGAGACAAGGTTCTTTGACACTACCTCGAACACTTAGTACGAAAACTGTTGATGAAGTATGGAGAGACTTTCAGAAAGAAACTGTTAGCACTAAAGATGTAAGTGGCACTGGGAAATCAAATTTTGGTGAGAGGCAATCTACCTTAGGAGAAATGACATTGGAGGAGTTTTTGGTTAGAGCAGGGGTGGTTAGAGAAGATATGCAAGAAGCTGCAAACTCAAATGATATTAGATTTGACAATGGTGTAAGTCAACAGAGTAACAACAATGGTTTGACAATAGCATTTCAGCAACCTACTCAGAACAATGGACTGTTGTTTAATCAGATTGCAGCCAATAACATGTTGAATGTGGTTGGTCCCACGCCCTCACAGCAACAATCTCAGCACCAACAGCCTCTTTTTCCCAAACAAACAACAATGGCCTTTGCATCTCCTATGCAATTAGCGAACAACGGTCAGCTAGCTAGCCCTGGAACAAGGGCTCCTGTTGTCGGAATGTCAAGTCCTTCTGTAAATACTAGTATGGCTCAAGGTGGAATGATGGGGATGGCAGGATTTCAGACTGGAGTTTCACCAGCAAAAGGAGGATCCCCTGGAAATGACTTTGGTGCTAGGAGCAACACAGATACATCATCTCTTTCACCTTCCCCTTATGCATTTACTGAAGGTGGAAGAGGGAGGAGATCAGGCAATTCTTTGGAAAAAGTTGTTGAGCGAAGGCGTAGGAGGATGATTAAGAACAGAGAATCTGCAGCTAGATCAAGGGCTCGGAAGCAGGTGAAGTCATATGTTGAGCTTTTGTCTGAATTATTTACAATGTTTTCTTTTGGTTCGGGTTCTTGAAGCCCAGTACGTTCATAGAATTTAATCCAAACTACTAATTAGTAAAACTTGTTCAACAACATTGTGCAATGAGACTAACCCATGAAATTGTGAGTATCTGAAACTGTTAACAGCATTATCCTGAACATCTTTAGGCCAACTTATGACAATATTCTCTAATTACTCTATACCTAGCAATGGCTGATTATTTTCCAAATGTTATTTCATCTGCTTGCCACAGCTTTATTATGTTCTATGAAGTTGATAATCTTAGTAACCAACCCTTTAAAAAGATTGTCTGAGGTATTCATGGATTAATAAACTAACTGATAAAGCAAATATCACGTGAAGTGTGGTTGGGTTTAGGCAGTGGGTGTGCACTTAGTTGCAGCTTTAGATTTTGAATCTTCATTAGTGTGGGGGATTTGACAGTGAGAAAGTATAAGCTTTGGCTTTATAACAACTTAAAGTTGATAAATGTTTATGCCGTGAATGGACTTCTTAGTTGCATTTTTATCTTGGATATGATATGACAGGCCTATACTTTAGAGTTGGAAGCTGAAGTGGCAAAGCTTAAAGAAATTAATGAAGAGTTGCGGAAGAAACAGGTAATTGTCCGTTTTGAAATGGTTGAGAATCACAGAATTACTGCAATGTCATTTATAAGTATTCTTGTTGTAACTTTACTTTTAAATTTTACGTGCAGGCTGAAATTGTTGAGAAGCAGAAAAATCAGGTAAGAATTTCTTTTATTACTAGTAAAACTTGCCATCAGTCGATGACCATGATAATAATTGGTTGTAACCATTCTATTCTGTGGAATTACAGCTACTGGAAAAAATGAGGATGCCATGGGGAAATAAATTAAGATGCTTGAGAAGGACACTGACAGGACCTTGGTAGAATGATTCCTGTGTACACGCATAGATAATGGTTAGATATGTGGATGGAGTTGTGAGTTACGAACTGATTCAGATCTTTTCTTCATATGTATGGAAGTGAGATGGTGCCATCACCATGTATGTACATTATTATGTAAACGAGCTGCTTGTGTGAAGTTTCATTTTTGTAATGCTTATTTGCTTCACATTAGTTATAGAGGCAAGTAGGATGTATCAGTTCAATAGCTAGGCGATAGATTGATCACAAGAACCTGCTATGAGAAACATATTTTGAGCTAAAAAGAACTGGTAACTGTATATTGTAGTTTGAATAATGAGACATTAATAAAACGATACTGAAGTGAGTAATGCAGCAGATAAGGTATTGCTTGCTTTAACGATAAATTCAAGCGACTCGAGAAGCTCGTAAACAAAAATGAATGGTATTCCAGCTTTCTTCTGGATGATAAGAATCCACAAAGAAGAGATAATTCCAATACCATAATACCATCTATTTGTCTTGTACACACCAAGATCACATTCAACGTATCAGCAGCTTTCTCCTCTCTCTATCTATGCTCTAAATGGAAATAAACATGACTGGAAGCCAAACTATGCGAAGAAAAGAAACTTGTGGGCGAGGGTACGTTAAAGTGTCTAGATTAGACAAAAGGAGGCAAAGGACAATCCGCCCATCATCGTCGCCATTACTTTGATCTTCATGCTTTCCAATGCACGCTCGATAGAGGGATGTTAAATGCCATAATCCCAGGTAAAGAGCCAGTATCACTCAGTATTGTAGGTTAGGACTAATCAAAGTGATAAGAGATAAAAGTGCACGTATAAACCATCTTGCTGTGAGATCTCCAGCCCAAGTTTGTGCAGATTGCAGATGAACGCTGACTTAACTACTGCATTGAAATGAACCGAGTATCTGTAGCAGACTTAGGAAAAGCCTAAGTAAGCTTGTTATATCGCAAGTCGTTAAGGAGCAGAAACTTGTTTCCTGTAATCACCATTGACGTTTGTAGTCAATCAATTTGAGCTATCCCTTTAACAAACTTGGGCACTCTTAAGTTTGCAGACCTGGTATTTCTAGCACTTTGGGTACTGAAACACAAGGCCTTCTGCTACACTCCTCGCCCTTGCATGCCCAAAAAGCTTGCTCACAATAACCAATGCAAACTGTGCTGCTGTAGCAAGTCCCTGGCTTGTGATTAGTTTACCATCAATAACTACTTGAGCATCACTTACCGCGTCTTTGAGCTTGTCTATGACAGCAGGATGCGCAGTGGCTTTCTTGTCCTGCTTAAGAAAATGTAAATTAAACGTTTTCTCCCGAAATTAAGAGTTTTGAATGGGTAATGCCATACCTTTATTAACCCCTGTCTCTGCAAGACTGCAGGTGAAGAGCAAATTGCACCAAATATTCTTCCAGCCGACTCTTGGTCCTTAAGCAACTTCTTCAGAATTCTCGACTTGTTCAGCCGTTCAGCTCCAGCAGTTCCTCCCTAAGAATTAGAACTAACTAATTATCAAAATAAATGACGAAAACCACAAAAAGCATTCTCATTTACCAGTTGGTAAAAGGTATATTTCAATCCATTCGGACCTTTTGCTTTGTCCCCCTAAGAATTTGGAACAACTGATGGAAATGCTGGTTAAAATTAAATGAAAAGACTTAGCCTCACCGGAAGGATAATCAGGTCATATATGGAGTCAGCAGTAGCAGCAATCAACTTGTCTGCAACAATTTTTGTTCCACTTGATGCCAAGACCCGTGCTGATCTTTCAACTGAAGCCACCACAACATTGACCTTTGCGCGTCGTAGTATGTCTATCAAGGTGACAATTTCAATTTCTTCAGACCCGTTTGCTATTGGAATGAGAACCTACGACATTTTGAAGATGGAGAATGTTGAGAAGTTTCCAGAAAGAAATCCTTATTAGATAGAGTGAAAAACCTACTACAAAATCAAGGAAAGGCAAAGCATATATTTTCGTCACAAGAGGATTATTTAGCCCCAGGACACAAGTGAAAATCTCTTAAAAAGTCAGACAAGCATCTGTATATAATTTCATAAACCATGGAGTTATCTTTATATATATCTCAAACACAAACTCCATGTGCAAAGAGCATACTTCCTGCGGTTGAGAACCATTTGCAAAATAAGTTTCACCTTAACCAAAGTGACTTGTCTCTAGATATATTCTACTTATAAGGTAACACACGGAGCAGTACCAGCATCAAAACTGCAAGGCAACGGGAATAAGTTGATAACCAAGATCCCAACATGCACGATGACCAGTGGTAACAAGATGTTTTAGCATAGCATTACTTGCAATAAGGATTGTTAAAGAAACATGAACTTGCATCATCATTATGAAAGGATAATGACAGAAACATAAGCTGTGAAAACATCTTGAATCAGAGTAACTCATTGAGGGTAAGTTGCGACAGTGTAACTCGAAAGCCATCCTGAATCTTAAACATTATTATGTGACAGCGTACTCATCTATAAAGCTACACCCATATCCTGAGGCAGATGAGGAACTATTATGCCGAATACGCTGAATAGATAAGCACTGGATAAGGACTCACTCATAGATGGGTATGTTGTGTTTTACTTTTTCTTTTTATTTTTTAATTTGTTTTTCATTTTTGATAAGGTAACAGGGCCATTAACATTATTTTAGAAGATAAAGAACTCATAGGGAAGTAATTACATTTTTATTGAATTTAATCCTCTAGTTGCAGTTTGATTCCAGTTATATGAGGCAAAAAAAAAAAAAAGACAGGCTTACTTGGGGAGTATGATCAAGAGACCACTCAACTTCATTGAATTCTTGTCTCTTTGGGTTATCATCTGCAGGATTCATTAACTGTACAAATGGATTGAAGTATTATGAGCAGTCCAAGAATAACAAGCAAATTGATCAGATAAACAATGCAAGACAGATACAAACAAAATAAAGGAAAATAACCATGAAGTGTTCACCAATTCTTTTTCACAATTTCAACTTGTGTTTAAGCCATAGTTAGTAGCCTGTTCAATCGAACATTTAAATTGACTCACAAGGAACAACTTTCTCTCCACACCCTCTTCTATAGTTTCTCCTAGATAGAATTAAACTTATTTTGCCACTCTCAAGTCAATGATGGGAGCTATGGGAAAGCTATAGTGCTATACAGAAGTTGTGTCCTGTAGTTAAGCATATATGTTTTCAATATTTCAACCCAATACAAGCTACAGGGAAAGAGGGACATTACTAAATAACACAGCGGATGATCCACTTTATCAGTCAGCTCAGCTTTGAGTTAAAAAGGTATATTCTGTGTAAAGAGGAAAACTAGAAGTTAAGTAGATAATCAATAATGTGTTTCACTCACCAATAGTTCTCCAATTTCTTTGGCAACAGGCTCACCAAACAGCTGCTCTACTAGACATATAGCAAACTCAAATGAAGTACCAGGACCACGGCTTGTTGTAAGCTCTCCGGAGACTTGCGTGCTAGTTTTCACCGCTCGGAAGGAAGAAATTTTGTCCATAAATGCAGGATGACAAGTGGTCTTGAAGGACACTGCATATTAATTAGCCAAACCAGGAACATAGACTGTGCAGAAAGCGAACTCGATAGACTAAATCCAATAGTGCACCTGTTTCCTCTTGAGAAGACCCCAAGGCAAAAGAGTGACTGCTGGAGCAGCACATATAGCACCATAAAGTCGCTTCTCCTCAGCTTGCTTGCTTGTGATCTTCTTGAGTACTTCACAGTCTCTTAAACGAGCAGAACCTGGCATTCCTCCCTAGATCAAGTCTGTACATCAGTTACTAAATCTATAACTCTGACACTGATACATCTATTTATTAGATAAACAGTGATGAAGAGAGCAGAAAGAATAACTTTAAGCGAACTTGTCAAAGCGAGAAGTTAAATTAGAGACACGAAGATACTCTGAGTCTTATGTTAGAGCAAGAAAAATCTGCACAAGGATGAAAGTCAATTGTATCCCTATACTGACACTCTTTCACGGTTGAAGCAGTCCAATAAGTCAATTGTAAGTTTGTAAGAATGCAGCCTTAACTAACTCAAGTTTCAGTTTCACTAGAAGGGGAATGGCCAATACTACCAAGAATTTTATGCTCTTTGACACATTACTTAAGAATAACCAACTGCACGTTGTTTACAACTCATCTTGTTAACTAATTGCAGAGCCTAATGTGGCATCTCTGATTTGTTTTGCATTTTGGTAATTCTCAAAGTCACCAAATAAAGGTTATATTAGAGAGGAGGAAGGATAAGGCTAGCATAAGAGGCAACACAATCAGTATGCTGGCTTTGGGAAAATCATTTCTCGTAAATCTTCACAGCTTGTAATAAACAGATACCCCTCCGTTGCAAAAAGAATGTACGATTTCCTTAATAGTCCGTTCCATAAAATTTGAACCTTCCTAGATTTACCCTTAATGAAACTTATATAGTCACACACATGTTATAACATGTTTAAGACCATAGTTTCAAAAGCTTTACAGCCACACATATTTCTGTCATAGACCCATATTCAATACTACCACAAGATTCAGAAGTCATCGTTTCTTACTTAAACCTCGTCTCAAGCGAAATTACAACATATAAGTTGAAACATAGAGAACAATTTACTAGAAATAAGTACATTGGCGACAATATAAGGAAGGCTCATAATACTAACAGGCAATGCAACAAGATCGAATATTTGAGAGGAACAAGTGGTGATGAAAGTATCAGCAACAAGCCTAGTGCCTCCAGATGCTTCAACCTCCAACTGCTGCTCTACTGACGCCACTGTTACCTCTGCACCCGCCCGGCGCAGAACATCAATCATTATTACAGCTTCCATTTCTTCTGTCCCAAACCCAATTGGCACAAGCACCTACACACACACACCTCAAACTAAAAATCGAAACAACAACATAACCAGTAATATCCGACAAGCTAGAAAAAATAAACTCAACTAACCTATACAGTCAATTCAGAACTTGACGCATAGAAAGAAAATAATACTTTTAAAACTGCAGTCTATGCGTGGTTACAAATTATCTCATTAAGGGTAAAATAGTAAATTTTAAGCTAAATTGTTTTTAAATGTAGAAATGAAACATTTCTTTTAGTCGGGACTAATAAAAAAATAGTGTCATTCTTTTCGGAACGGACGAGGTACCTTTCTGGGAGGGGTGGAAATAATAGTAGATGCAGTGATAGTAATAGGGTCTAAAGTAGGAGTTGTAGAGTGGGTTTTAGCTGATTTTGGAAAGTGTGACTTTTGCTGTTCAAATTTGACAGAGGAAATTAGTGTTTGGGAAATAGGAGACAACATGAAAATTGGAGATTTGGGACTGGTAACTGATAACAGGGGAGAAATGGACTTCATTTTAGATGTTGGTTGCTGGAGATTGTACAAGGAAAGTTGATTGGATAATGTCACCAATTGCTAAAATCTATTGCTTGGATATTTTCAGGGAAAAAGAAATAGAAAGTTTTCTTGCAACTACTATTTGCACTTAAATTCGGGATTAATTTATCCCGTGTTTGGTTTTAGAGATAAAAATTTCGGTCCATAATTCCGGATAATGGATTATAATCCATGAGATTATAACCTCTGGGATATCCCATTTTATATCAAACGACGCCTTGCTTATTTCAATTTTTTGAATGAGATCTTTTATTTATAATCGAATGAGATGGATAGTTGCATATTCCTTCAAAAATCACAAAATATGACTTCTCTATTAGTACGATCCATAACACATTGTACAATTGAGATATACTCTAGTTCTATTTTTGAATCTCAAGTAGTGTTTTGTGAGATATTTTGTAGATGTAATATGAAGAAGGGAACAAAACAAAACCTCAGTGCTTAGAATGCTCGTGTTTTTAGGGATATAGTTGATATGCGTTAGACCCAATCTCGTATTTAATAATTTGAACATATATTGTGAACCTTATTTGATATTGTTATATGACACTTGATATTCATCTATTGTAGTTACTATTAATTGCTTGATTGGTTTGATAAAGTCCTTGATTAAGTTTTGAGATTTGTCGTCATGATAGAGATCATGATAATGAGAATCAAGTCTCCTATAATTTAATCTAAAATTGTTCTTGATCATAGGATCATTAATTAGGACATTAGTGACCCAGTTAGATCAATATTTATGTGATGATCTTTATTGGATAGATTAGTTGATCTCATCAACTAAATCACATAAATAAGTGAGGCATACGGAGATATGATCACTGAACCGACTCATTAGACAATGGTTAGAATTACCATAATCTATCAATAGGATATTCTCTTGAAAAATGTGATGTAAGAGTTTACTTTGACCTGAGATCGTTCTAGTAATTGACAAGTAATTTATTGTACTTTGATACTAGACAGTAGACACCTATTGTCATAGACCGATAGTTGAAAGGATATTGGGTATGGTTAAATACTTGTAGAGTTAATGAACGGTCAAGATGGAATCTGACAACTTTTGGTAATGAGTTTAAGCTCTATGTTGTCATGAATTGCAAACAACTACTTTAAGACATAGTGGGATGAAATTGCATAATCCAACTTTCTAGAAGGACCTTTTTGAAAAAAAAGTAACCACTAAACTTCCACTTGTGCCACCAAAACAAAACACCCCTTAAAGCTAAAACCCTAACGTGATCCTACTGATTCATTGTGGCGTCTCATACACTGAGACGTTATCTCCTACACCCCAAGCCATTATTCAATCTAATAACCAAATCAAGGTAAACTCTTTTTCTCTATTTATGTATTTTTAATCAATTCTTGAATTGTCCTTTTCTGAAATAGTGCTAATTATGTAAAATTAGATCGATCTATTAGATTTATTCCGTTTTTTCTACTACCCATTATGCTTATACTCAAAACAATTCATAAAAATTCAATCTTGGGTGGGTTCATTGATTAATTCCTTCTATTTTCTTGCTCATTTTAGTAGTATATAATTAAGTGTTTGCTAAAGAAGGTAGTGTCTGGGCCAGTTTGCACGCACCTCGACTAATTCCACGGGTAACTACGGGCTTGGACGTATGGGAAGAAAACACCTAGTGGTTTGGTACTTAGTTGAGTGTTTGGTTTTCTGTGGTGTTTGAATGATTTTTCAGCTGCGGGTTATGTGAGGTTGCCTGTAAAGCTTATACTTTTATAATTCTTGATTTTCCAGTTTTTATAGAGTATTTGATTTCTCTTGTAGATGTGGAAATAGTTGAATATATACACGGTTCTAATGATGTGTTATTCCTCCGATCCTTTCCAGTAAAAGTCTTTTTTTTTGGAAACTGTTATGCAATGTTTGGGATTGAGGCTTAGTTGATGTTGATGTTATGCAACTTTTGTACTCATTATTTATATTTCTTAATATGGTTTTATGAGGACAACCTGGGTTTGCTTTGTACCCTTGTATTTTCCTTCCGTGTGCATGTTCTCACAAATGATGTTGCATTATCTATTTGAAACTGTTTTGATAGATCTGTGACGATAGAATTATGAAGATGCTGTTCTCCTGTAATGATCTTTGCTATTTCTTGCAGATTCTGTGGGATTGCTGATAGCGAAGTAATGGCAGAAGAAAGTGGCAGAAGTTTTGTCCGAAGGAACAAATTGTTGGAAATAGAGAGACAGGTTCATAAATGGTGGGAAGAAGGTGATGTTTTTAGAGCTGTTCCTAAAGAATCGCCTCCTAAAGCGGGTGAAAAATTCTATGGGAATTTCCCTTTTCCTTATATGAACGGATATCTACATTTGGGCCATGCATTTTCATTGTCAAAACTGGAGTTTGCGGCTGCATATCACCGATTGAGAGGTGCTACTGTTCTTTTGCCTTTTGCCTTTCACTGTACTGGGATGCCCATAAAAGCATCTTCTGATAAACTTTCAAGGGAGATTGCAAAGTTTGGGAACCCACCTGTGTTTCCTGTTGTGAAGGAGGAAGAGAATGTTGAAATAGAAGTGAAGGTTGAGACTGAAGGAAATCAGCCTGCACCTGGTGGAAAGTTCAAGGGAAAGAAATCGAAGGCTGTCGCAAAGGCTGGCGGTGATAAGTACCAGTGGGAGATAATGAGAAGTTATGGTCTGTCTGACGAGGAGATTGTTAGGTTTACAGACCCATATTACTGGCTAACATACTTTCCCCCACTTGCTGTAGAGGATCTGAAAGAGTTTGGATTGGGTTGTGATTGGCGTAGGACTTTTATCACAACTGACATGAATCCATACTTTGATTCGTTTGTACGGTGGCAAGTGCGGAAGCTGAAAGCTTTGGGAAAGATTGTTAAAGATCTCAGGTACACCGTATATTCACCCCTAGATGGTCAGCCATGTGCTGACCATGACCGTGCTTCTGGTGAAGGAGTTATTCCTCAGGAGTATACTCTTATCAAGATGGAAGTCGTCCAACCTTTTCCAGCAAAGATGAGTGTTCTGGAGGGGAAAAAGGTTTACCTGGCAGCAGCTACGCTGAGACCAGAGACCATGTATGGGCAGACAAATGCTTGGGTTTTGCCAGAAGGAAAATATGGGGCATTTGAGATTAATGATACTGAGGTTTTTGTCTTGACTTATAGGGCAGCTCTTAATCTAGCCTATCAAAGGTTGTCTCGCATCCCTGAGAAGCCAACTTGTTTGGTTGAATTGTCTGGTCAAGATCTTATCGGTTTGCCCCTAAGATCTCCCTTGGCATTTAATGAGATAATTTACACTCTGCCCATGTTATCTGTTCTTACTGACAAGGGTACTGGAATTGTAACCAGTGTTCCTAGTGATTCCCCTGACGATTATATGGCTCTCCTTGATTTGAAATCAAAGGCTGCTTTCAGGGCCAAATTTGGCGTGAAAGATGAGTGGGTCTTGCCGTTTGAGATAGTTCCGATTATCAACCATCCAGAATTTGGAGACAGGTCAGCTGAGAAAATTTGCAAAGAGAAAAAGATCAAGAGTCAGAATGATAGAGATAAGCTTGATGAGGCAAAGAAAGCAATTTACAAGGGCGCGTTTTATGAGGGAACTATGGTTGTTGGAGAATTTGCTGGTCGTAGAGTCCAAGATGTGAAATCTCTGATCAGGGAAAAGCTTTTGGAGATGAATCAAGCTGTTGTATATAGTGAACCTGAAAAGAAGGTCATGTCGAGATCCGGGGATGAGTGTGTTGTGGCTTTGACTGATCAGTGGTATCTCACTTATGGGGAAGAAGAATGGAGGAAAGCCACAGAGGAGTGTTTGGCCAGCATGAATCTCTACTCTGATGAGACACGGCATGGCTTTGAGCACACTCTCAGCTGGCTTAATCAATGGGCTTGTTCTCGCAGTTTTGGTCTTGGAACTCGTATTCCTTGGGATGATGAATTCTTAGTTGAGTCTTTGTCCGATTCCACTATTTATATGGCATATTACACTGTGGCACATCTATTGCAGAAAGGGGACATGTATGGTACTGATCAGTCTTCAGTGAAACCAGAGCAGCTAACAGATGATATCTGGGATTTCTTGTTTTGTGGTGGGCCATATCCTGAAAATTCTTCTATATCTGCTTCTCTTCTCAAGGAGATGAAGCAGGAATTTGACTACTGGTATCCATTCGATCTCAGAGTTTCTGGCAAGGATCTTATTCAGAATCATCTTACTTTTTGCATCTATAATCACACTGCCATCTTCCCTAAGCACCACTGGCCACGTGGTTTCAGATGCAATGGGCATATAATGCTGAACTCCGAGAAGATGTCCAAATCTACTGGAAATTTCCGGACGCTCCGGCAGGCAATTGAAGAGTTTTCAGCTGATGCCACAAGGTTCGCTCTTGCAGACGCAGGTGATGGGATGGACGATGCTAACTTTGTCTTTGAAACAGCTAATGCAGCTATCTTACGTCTTACCAAAGAAATAGGATGGATGGAAGAGGTTCTCGCTGCAGAGTCATCTTTAAGAAGTGGACCGCCATCTTCATATGCAGACAGCGTTTTTGCTAATGAAATAAATATTGCAGTCAAGACGACAGAGAAGAACTACAGTGAATGTATGTTCCGGGAAGCTCTGAAAACAGGTTTTTATGATCTTCAAGCTGCTAGAGACGAGTACAGACTTTCCTGTGGTTCAGGGGGCATGAACCGGAATTTACTGTGGCGATTTATGGATGTTCAAACACGACTTATTGCTCCAATCTGTCCACACTATGCTGAGTATGCCTGGAGAGAGCTTTTGAAGAAGGATACCTATGCCATAAAAGCTGGGTGGCCAGAGGCTGATTTGCCGGATCTTACCCTTAAGAAGGCTAACAAGTATTTGCAAGACACGATTGTCTCAATGAGGAAGCTCCTGCAGAAGCAGGTTTCTGGTTCAAAAAAAGGAAATGTGAATCTGAGCAGCCAAAATAAACCTACTGTGGGCCTGATATATGTGGATGAGCAGTATCGTGGATGGAAAAGGGAATGCTTGGAGATTCTGCAGAGGACGTTTGATGTTTCAACCGGCTCCTTTGCACCCGACAAAGAAATCATGTCTGAATTGCAGAAGAGTGATATTGGGCAACAAGGAAATTTCAAGCAAATACAGAAGCTCTGCATGCCATTCTTGAGGTTCAAGAAAGACGAAGTTGCGGCGGTTGGGGTTCAAGCTTTGGACTTGAGGCTTCCTTTTGGTGAGATTGAAGTCCTCGAGACGAACTTGGACTTGATCAAGAGACAGCTCGGTCTCGAGAGATTGGAGATCTTATCTATGACAGATGATGCTGTGGAGAGAGCTGGGTCTCATGCTGCGGTTGTTAGACAGAATCCTCCATCTCCAGGGGACCCAACTGCAGTCTTTTTCTGAGTTAAAACTTTTTTGCAGCAGAAGTGATTAGCAGTTCTACTTTGAAACCTAAATTTTGTGATAATTTTCTCTTTTTTTTGTCCAAGCATTTTGCTTTTATTTATTAGTTGCTGAAGTTTTATGCTGAGGTATCGGTCGAAACTAGAGTTTTATTTGCTTCAATCATGAATATGGAACAGCAGCATTACTTTTCCAAGTATGTTTGTATTTTTATTTCACAGTTTTAGGTAATTTAATAATTTAAGGACTACATTTATTCAGATCAAATTTGTAATCGTTGGTCCCTTTTTGTATGTTCCATTTCTTTCATCTCTTACATTGCTAATTGTCCAAGAAGAGAAGGGCACAAATAATTGATCCATATATTATTTGCTTTGCTTTAAACATTTCCATAACATAACTTATTCTCACAATAAGTAGGCAAACTGAAATCATTCTATTGCTTGTATAAGTGACTCATTGACTAAACAATATTAATTTGAAGCAAGGATTTAAGGCATACCCCATAATCTACACAATTAAATATTGTTACACCTATTAGTGTAATTGTATAAATATCATTGTACATAAATTTAAACTCTGAAAACAGACTATTTGTCGTGCTGCCTAGCAAGACAAACAAAGACAATTATTTAATAAAAGGCAAAAAAAGGCAGCTCGATACACAAAGCATCCCGCGTTTATGCATCCAAGGGGTGTGATGTAGGCAGACTAACGTAATGCCAACTTTGATGGTTGTTTTATGCTTGAATCTTTGACCTAATCATACGAAAACAACTATATCAGTTGCTTTCGATAAAATCATTTGCAGATTTATCCAAGAAAATTGTAACTCCGACAGCAAAAAGAAACATTAATGGAGCTTAGCTCCTTATTAGTACAAACATATATTCCTTGAAAGAAATATTCCATGGATTTGTATTTTATCCTAAAGTCGTGCACGTTTCTATCTATGGAATTGCTGAGGCACGTCCACGCAGGATCAGATAACATCATTATCATTACTATTCTCCCATTTATAAGAAAGCTTCAATAATATTTCTTTCTTACTACTTCTATAGAAAAAAACACCAACAAAAATTTTCTCAGAAAATGTTACGAATTTGGACAAGAAAATTACTTACTTCACAATGCTCACCAATATTTAACCCGCGTAGTTTCATTTCGACCCGAAATAGTTCAATGGGAATCCTACCCGACACTATCGACCGGAGCTCCGACTCGTATTCTCACAATTCAAAAGTCATGGATGAACTTGTTTCACATCTTAATTCTCGCATTCTCAAGGTCATTTTAATGTTACTTTTTAAAATTGAATTTGTGATTGTTTTTTATAGGTTAAAGTGTAGTGAATAAATTGAATTTGTTTTTTGTGGTGTTAGGTTATGGAAGGAGGAGGGGCAGAAGCTGTAAAAAGGCATAGGAGTAGAAATAAGTTTCTTCCTAGAGAAAGGATTGATCGCCTTATCGATCCCGGGTCTTCTTTCCTTGAGCTTTCTCAGGTTATGATTTAGAAATTTCTTTCAAGTGTGAAATTATAATTTAGAAATGTGTTAAGTTTTATGTAGAGACAATGTGATTGTGTACATTAAACACGAGTTCGTAAACACAGAGTAAAAGTTTGTCATGTTTACTGGAAGTATCGACTTTATATTTGAATCATTAGACTAGGATTATTGATATATAGCATTTGTCGATAGTTATCTAAGGTCATTTCGAAGCAGAAGAAAAACGATTGAAAGAGAGTTCGTGAAGTTTGGTAACATTGAATAATCAGGGTGAACTATTATTTTGCATTTGTAAGTTGCACAAGTTAATATAATGTTATCATGAATGATATGAAGCTACTTTACCAACAAAAAAAAAATGATACAAAGCTACTATCTGTTCAACTCATTTAAGTTATACAATGTAAGCATAAGGTTGACATTAGTAATCTTAACATTTAATTTAGGATGGTAAATATATTGGACATTGAGCAAACACTTCATATTGGCATGAAAATAAAAGGGGCAGAACTTATTATATTACAAAATAGGTTGCTTACTGATAGTGTTGAAGAGCGTTTTTCCGGATCCCCTCCTACTGATCTTTCATTTCCCTTCTAGGCAAAAGTTGGATGCAGGGCACTACTTTTCTAGTTTTCTTTGGTGCTAGTATCTATCATGATCTAGCAAAAGTATAACTTGGTCCAGTTTGTTTCATGCTCAAGCTTTCGTGAGATAAATTGGCATGCATACATTCATCATGAATTCCTTAAGATGTGTATGGTGCTCACTCATTGTCTCGAATCTAGAGGCACTAGTATGCTGAATTTTATGAAATATTTGAGGGTACATGAATGCTATAATCTCGTTTATTGTTTCAATTGGTACTTGAGAATGCTGCCTTCACTTCTTTTTATTTATTGGTCCGTCTGGTAGCTAACACCCATTCAGCAAATTTTTCCTGATATGTGTTTGTCTTTGTCTTAATCTAAATCTTTGTTTGTTTAGCTTGCTGGTCATGAATTGTACCAAGAGTCATTACCCTCTGGTGGTATAGTTATTGGAATTGGATCAATACACAAGAGACTGTGTATGTTGATGGCTAATGATCCCACTGTCAAAGGTGGAAGTTACTATCCAATAACTGTCAAGAAACATCTCAGGGCACAAGAGATCGCTGCTCAATGCAAGCTACCGTGTGTATATCTTGTTGATAGTGGTGGAGCTTTCCTTCCAAAGCAAGCTGAGGTTTTTCCTGACAAGGAAAACTTTGGGAGAATATTTTACAATCAAGCTGTAATGTCTTCAGAAGGTATTCCTCAAATTGCACTGGTGCTAGGTTCTTGTACTGCTGGAGGAGCTTATATTCCTGCAATGGCTGATGAGAGTGTAATGGTCAAAGGGAATGGTACCATTTTTCTGGCTGGACCTCCTCTTGTGAAGGTGAGCAGTTGACCTTGTTTTCTGTAGAACATTTTAGGGTAAACATGAGAAATCTTTTGTCATAATTAAGAATAATAAAGCATTAGAGATTTTACTCATTCAGTTAATTGCCGTCTCTGAACACGCTGTCTTTCTTATCGAGAAACTTATCAGGCCGCAACTGGTGAAGAAGTTTCTGCAGAAGACCTTGGAGGAGCAACTGTGCATTGTAAGACATCAGGGGTTTCAGACTATTTTGCTCATGGTAATATTCCCTTGAGCTGTTCAGTTTCAAATTGTATTTTCTTTCTTGGATTCATACTTTAAGTTAATGCTTGTGTCTTCTGCCAATCTTGATGTTTCCTGACACATTGATGGCATCTTAAATCCTATGTTGTAGATGAACTGCATGCACTTGCTATAGGAAGGAATATTATTAAGAACTTGCACATGGCGGGTGGTCCAGAATTATCTGGACAAACTAGAGCTGATTATGAAGAACCTCTGTATGATGTGAAAGAACTTCGCTCCATTGCACCAACTGACCTCAAGCAGCCCTTTGATGTTCGATCAATTATTGCTCGCATTGTTGATGGAAGTGAATTTGATGAATTCAAGAAACTGTATGGCACTGTGAGGTCCTTTTATTCCTTAACAAGACACAACTGTCTCTTTTGGCTTCTATTTTTCACTCATTTGTTTTCTGAGTGTACTTGTTGATTTGCACAGACACTTGTAACTGGCTTTGGAAGAATTTGTGGACAGCCAGTAGGGATCATTGGAAACAATGGGATACTGTTTAATGAGTCTGCTCTAAAGGGGGCTCACTTTATTGAGTTGTGTACTCAGCGTAACATTCCTCTGATCTTTCTTCAGAATATTACTGGCTTTATGGTAAGCATCTTGTGTTTGTCCTCCTGAGATACAAGTGTTTGGTAAAAGTTTGCCTAATCAATCCTGTTGCTTAAACAATGGGGCCTTGTGTTTCTTGTGTACTCAACATAACATTCCTCGGTTTCTTTCAGACGACTTTCACTGTTCATAGCTTATGTACCTCCGAGCCATGTTTAACATGAAATCTGAATGTTACTTCCTATAACAGATATTCTCGACTAAAAAGAACAAAAGGAATAGACGTAGGAAAGGACGATTTATCCAAAGTAGAATTGGACTGACTTAAGATTCTATCAGCGTCTTACTTGGAGATTTTTATTTTGATGTAGAATCTGTCTCGAACATAAAGTTATGTTGCTCAATTATTTGGTAGGTTGGGTCCAAATCTGAGGCAAATGGTATTGCCAAAGCTGGAGCTAAAATGGTGATGGCAGTCTCTTGTGCAAAGGTAAGCTTTAACAAAAACAACATAGAATTTGAATTTCATTTGGCCTTTGAACTCAGGTTGGTAAAACATCATCGAAACTTCATTTTGAGACACTCTGAGTCTTCACTGCAGCTTCCAGTATTCCCATTTATCGTCGGTTCACTTTCATCATTTATGCTGTGTCCTTTTCTTTTAAAATAATGCTTTCGGGCTTATTATAGAGATTTTACTGAAGAAGCTAATGTTCCTCGCAAAATACATGGAATCAGGTTCCCAAAATCACGGTAGTTATTGGTGGAAGCTTTGGAGCTGGCAATTATGCAATGTGTGGACGTGCTTATAGTCCCAATTTCATGTTCTTTTGGCCGAATGCTCGAATATCTGTAATGGGAGGTGCACAGGTATTTGCTCTTCAGCGACACATTGCTTTCAACAAACTCAATATCTATGTGCAGGATGACAATGTTTTACTTTCATTACCGCAAGACGCAACTTTATTTGAACCCAAACGAATTTTGCTAGATGTCTTTGAGCATTATGTTGGAATACCAACTTTTGCTTATATGTAAAAGCATTGTCCCATTTCTATATTCTGAATATGTTGCTGCAATAGTAATTATTGTTACCTGTCGATGAATCTTGTAATTCTCATTTAACCATGGATTTTTAATAAGGCTGCTGGAGTCCTTGCTCAAATAGAGAAGGCCAACAAGAAAAAGCAGGGAATTCAGGTAAGGCATTGACGCCAATAGTTCTAAATATCATTTTGATTGTGTCCATTAATTGACATGAATGTGCTGCAGTGGGCAAAGGAAGAGGAAGATAAGTTCAAGGCTGAAGTTGTAGAGGCGTATGACAGAGAAAGCAGTGCTTATTATTCCACAGCAAGGCTCTGGGATGATGGCATAATCGATCCAGCAGACACAAGAAAAATATTGAGCCTTTGCATCTCTGCTTCGATGAATCGTGGACCAGAAGCTACGAAATATGGTGTCTTCAGAATGTGACACTGCAAGCTTCAGCTGAAATGATATGTTGCTGCCTGGAGGCTTGTTGCTGTGGCATCCAACAGCAGAAGCACAAACTGCATAATCAGCTAGGTTACTAGTTCAAAGTTTAAGAAAACAAAGATAAACTGGTTCCATGTTCGGGACGAGAAATTCCATGATTTACAGGAAAAGGGAAAAAGTTAGACATAGGCAGCACTTTAGGTTGAATGTGCAGTCATAGCCTTTTGTTATTGATTCTGGATTCAAAAACTGTAGCTGCTGCTAATGTTATTGACTGCACCAAGTGTAGATGATAAACAGTTGATACAAACCCTTCAAGTTTCATAAATGACATTTCATTTCAAAATAGAATTTCTTGAATTGAACAAAAAGCCGATAAGTTTTAATGCCAAGGTCAGAAGTCAGAATATAATTAACTTTGTATAAACGAATTGTAGCAATTTGCTTGAAGCTGCTATATATATATATATATATATATATAAAGGATTGAAATAAACTGGTGAAGCAACAGCGCCCGTGGCCTAATGGATAAGGCGTCTGACTTCTAATCAGGCGATTGTGGGTTCGAGTCCCACCGGGCGTGTAAGAGTTTTACGTTTTGCTCACATACATGAAATACCTTTGTTTTTAAAACTTTTTGCCAAAGAAAAGTCTTTTTATAAAAACAAAGATGAGGTTAGGTGAAAGATGGCAACTGCAATACGAAAACTGCCAAAGAGGATAGAATAGAAATAAGATACGAAAGAGACATTTGTTTTTCCAGGTATGGTGTTGTGGTCATATCCTCAAAACCCCACAATGGACAAACACAGATTTGATAAACAAATGGTCAGTGGTCAGTAGTAGTCACTAGTGAGATGTGGTGTTCCAGAACCCTTCAAGTCTTTTTTGGCAGAAAAGGGTCTCGCCTTTTCTTTTCTATTTTCTTTTTATTCTAAGTACAATTAGGACTAATCATGGACCAAATTAGCATTACTAAAACTTTGTGGGCTGTAATTAAATATAACAAAACTTTTAAACTTCTTGGGATCAAAATTAAATACCACAAATTTTTAAAACAAATCAATAAAAATTCTCTCTTTTCTCTTCTTGTTCATCATATCTACTTCATCTTCCTTCTCTTCTATTTTCTTTTCTTCACATTCTTCTCATTTTCTTCATCTTTCTTGTCATACTCTTCAACTACATTTTGTTGTTTACATAGTCATTTTCTTCTTCTTCTTGCTCTCATTCTTCTTTGTCTTCTTCTTCTTCTTATGCAAAAAGAAAATTTAAAATTTGAAGTGGGTTTAAAAATCCAAACATGATTTTTATGTAATTTTGGAGTGGATATTGTTTGAAATGCTTGAGAATGATATTTGGATCTTAAGTATAAAATTTGAGATAATTTGGTGTTGATTTGAGTTGCTTTGGATGAATTTTGAATAAAAATTCGTGGTTGAAATATTTTTTTTTTTAGGTGTTCGGAACATCTTCTGTCAGAATGTATGGAACATTTGTTACGGTATTTGGAATATCTTCTATCAGGAAATTCAGAACAACTGCCAGGGTGTTCGGAACATCTTCTATCATGATGTTCGGAACATCTCTGTCTGGATGTTGGAAGCATCTTTTATCTAGACGTTGAGATAAGATTTGAAATAAAAATATCATTTGATTTTTCGATTCTCAAAAACAAAAATAAGTAAGACTTAATCGATGAGTGACAAATGGAAAACATAAGGAAAGCGACAATTATTAGACAGAATTAATGTACTTATAAATTTTTTCAACATTCTTCTTTTTTTAAAAAAAGAAAAAATAGTAGAGTTAACTTCAGAAACCTCTCTCCTTATTTAGGATTATTTATCTTTAAGCGATGAACTCAAAAAAAAAAAAAAAACAGTACCAACATATTAAAGATGAAATGTCTTGATTGAGGTTCCTACCATTACTCAAGATGTTCGAAACATCCTTTGTGATGTTCCAACCATTAACTAAATTTAGAGAACTAAACTTAGAAAACTAATAAGTTTTTTCACACTTTTTCACACTCGAGCTATCCAACTCGTCTATCTACACTCATCTTATTCTCAAGATACCTTTTTGTATACACAGCCCCTTAACAAATGCACCAGATTTTATAAATTTCATTTGTATATACAACCTCCACAATCAACAACAGATCAAATATTATCACACAATATACATAACCATCCTTGTGTATTTATTTATCATTTTCTGAAGAAAAAAAAGATACTCAAGATGTTTCAAACATATTGAAAGTTTTGAATGACTACAAGTATGTTCTGAACTTCCTACATGATGTTTGAAACTTCTTGTGAGATATTTCACTTTCCACCGATGTTTAAATATCTACAAGAGTGATTGTAGATGTTAAAATCTTATGTACTATCATATGAATTAGATAATTATTTATGAGACATCAACTTGTGTGTGTGTGTATATATATATATATATATATATATATATTCTACTCCGAAAGAGAATGAAAAAGAAGTAGAGGATAATCAATTAATCTTTCTTGTAGGTATGTAATATATGAATAATCTTTCATAGTATATGGCTAAATATTAGCAGTTATAACTTTTCTACATTTGAAACAACTCATAGATATTCCCAACGTCTGCACAATATATGATCAACTGATAATGTTCAAGTGATAATTATAAAAGATTATCACTTAACAAGTATAGTGGGTCATTTGTAGGTATAATGATCATCATTTGTAACTCTTACAAGTATAGTGGGTCATTTCTACTCATAATGATCATCATTTGTAACTCTTACAAGTATAGTAGGTCATTTCTACTCATAATGATCATTATTTATCACTCTAACAAGTATAGTGGGTCATTTCTTATCATATTGATCATCATTTGTCACTCTAACAACTCTAGTTGGCCATTTCTACTCATAATGATCATCATTTGTCACACAAACTACTCTAAGTGGTCTTTGTGATGAAAGTGGATGAGTTTATCACTCTTACAAGTATAATTAGTTACTTATAGCCATACAATCATCATAATTTGTCTCGCTAACTACTTTAATTGTGAAAAAGTATGATGAACATAGCGCTCGGAACGACACATAACATGTGACAAACGTCTAGTGGATGTTCGAAACTAGAGTATATGTATGGATAATTATTTCTCCCTATAACAAGTATAGTTGGTTATTTATAGTGATAGTGATCATCATTTGTCACTCTTACAAGTATAGTTGGTCATTTGTACGTATAATGATCATCATTTCTCCCTATAAGAAGTATAGTTGGTCATTTATAGTGATAGTGATCATCATTTGTCACTCTTACAAGCATAGTGGGTCATTTGTAGTCATAATAATCATCATTTCTCACTCTTACACGTATAGTGGGTCATTTGAAGGTATAATGATCATCATTTCTCTCTATAACAAGTATAGTGGGTCATTTATAGTGATAGTGATCATCATTTCTCCCTATAAGAAGTATAGTGGGTCATTTATAGTGATAATGATCTATCATTTGTCACTCTTACAAGTATAGTGGGTCATTTATAGTGATAGTGATCATCATTTGTCACTCTTACAAGTATAGTTGGTCATTTGTAGGTATAATAATCATCATTTGTCACTCTGACAACTCTAGTTGTCCATTTCTACTCATAATGATCATCATTTATCACACCAACTACTCTAAGTGGTCTTTGTGATGAAAGCGGATGAGTCTATCACTCTTACAAGTATAATCGGTCACTTATAGCTATACAATCATCATAATTTGTCGTGCTAACTACTCTAATTGTGAAAAAGTATGATAAACATAGAAAAAATTGAACATGGCGCTCGGAACGACACATAACATGTGACAAACATCTATTTGATGTTCGAAACCAGTATGTATGGATCATCATACGATGAAGATAGCAACATTAAAAATTGTGCGATCCGAACGACTGTTTAATGCGACGAACATCATAGGTTGTTTAAAACAACCCTACGATAGATGATCATCACTTGTCAGTCAATTGGTCATCACTACTGATAATTATCAACATTTATCACTCTAACAAGTATAATTGGTCATTACTACTAATAATTGTCATCATTTCTACAATAGTTCGACGGGTAAAATATAGATTTGCTAAACATCATGAGAGATAATCAAAACATCTGGCGGGATATTAATAGTAACATATCTCTCGATGTTCACGACGTCTCTCTAGATATTCGAAGCATCTTGCCTATCAAGATGTTCAGAACATTTGTATTGATGTTCAAGATGTTTGGAACATCCGTCAGGATGTTTCAAGCGTCTCCCCGTCAGGATGTTCCGAACATCCTAATAGATGTTCATTGCGCTGAGAAAAATTTCAACATCGCTTTTAGTCTAAAATTAACCAAATCCAGTCCAAATTAACTCCAAATGATTTCAAATTTTATATTCAACCTCTCACTATTATTCCCAACAATTCTAAACAACACCCACTTGAAAACAGTACAAAAATTTGGTTGATTTTTTAAAACCCATTTCAAAAACTTCAATATTTGAAAATGATGAACATTCACAAATCTTCTTAATGAAGAATAAGAAATGGATATGTGTTATATTTCGTTTAGGATTGCTTAGATTGAAGAAACAATCATAAAATGAAGTGTAGGTTGAAGAAGCAAGAAGAATGATACGAATAAAGATTTGAGAGAGAAAAATGGAGGAGAGGAGAGGGAAGGGCTGTTGTAGATCTAGATTTATGGCCAAATTTGGCAAAAAGTGGCCTTTTAT
Source organism: Petunia x hybrida (assembly GCA_037355625.1). Classification (NCBI taxonomy): domain Eukaryota; kingdom Viridiplantae; phylum Streptophyta; class Magnoliopsida; order Solanales; family Solanaceae; genus Petunia; species Petunia x hybrida. Next base: position 3,365,792 of record JBBBVM010000536.1, read on the forward strand.
ACTTGGACCATTGTGTAACATAAAAAACTTTGGGGTGAGAAGGTTAGATAATTAAAAGTTTTTAATGCCATTAATAATTAGAGGACCCTATACTTTATGATTAAAACTTGAGCCTTTTTCCATTCAAAAATAACTTGAGAGGGCCTGCCATGCCAAAGCCCCTAGTCACTATCAACGTTCCATTACAAAAACCACGTTTTCCCAACTTCATTCGTCACTAGCCAATTTCCGCATCCAATGAATCAGCTCATAAAAATCTTCCTATTACCCTAGTCATTCTCAATTTCTCCTTCACTTCTATCCTATTCTACTAAGTAAATTCTATTTGCAATTAGCTCTAAATTCTGGATATAAAATTCTGCATCTTTTTGAAACGCTAGAGTATGATATTCGAATCATGTCTATATAGTATTTGCATAATCTGTGTTTTATTATAACTAATAAATGTAAATAAGAGTATAAATGACAAAAGATATTAGCTGAAATAAGTAGGGCCGGACGTAGAAGTCCTTTTAGTACTCAACAACTTTGGCTCAAATTCCTATTTGTGTTACAAAATCCACTTATTTGTACAAGTAATCGAGTATTTAAAATTCAGAAAGATAATGATCTAAGAACTCTTAAACTTAAAGTTTCGAATCCACTCTAAAATAAGACAAGGTCACTTGAGAAATAAAATAATTAAATTTTTTTTTTGATAAATTGTCACTATTAGAATTTGTAAGTATAATTTTGAATTTAGTTTCTTAATTGTGTACCAATAACAATCCATACATAACAATTTTCACAAACAAACAACAATAAAAATCTGAAATATAAAAACAAACCCACAAATAACGTGACTCTGTGCATACATTGAATTTTATTAGACAGATCTTTCAATTCGCATTGGCTCTTTGATTGCAAATGGCTGCAAATGCGTGTACTGCTCCTTCTTCTTACTCCACTACTCTCTCACGCTCCTCTTCTCTGCAGAATAATCAGCAGCTCTGTAACTTGTCTTACAAATCTCAAAATGTACAAATCGGAGTCTCATTTGAGTACAAAAAGGGATACGGTATTTGGAAAGCTACTTCTCCTTCATCTCTACGCGTATCTTGCCTCCACAATACCAAAGGTATAAATACATCGTATAAATACGTAGTTTCTTTTATTGCGTATTTTAATGTTTTGCTGTATATTGATTTATGCTCCGATCTGGTCTAAGCGTTAATGTCTGTATCAGGGAAAATTAATGAAATCTCTATTTGTTTGAACTCCTTGTCTAAGCTGTACGATCAAAGTAGGGTAAGGTCTGCGTACATCTCACCCTTCCCGGGAAACACTGAGCATGTTGTTGTTGTTGTTGTTGTTGTTGTTGTCTATAAGCTGTACGTTGCGAAATACTCGATTTTATAGAGTAAGTTAGGTAAAATGGAATGAATTTGTTTTCTGTTGTGGATCTCTACTTGTTAATAGATCTGAGAGTATTTATTTCTTCCTCAATGCGATGCAGTATAACTCGTGGTGGCGCGTTTTGCCAATGAAGTAGTTTCGACCTGCTTTTATCCTTTTTAGTCCTTTTCTTTTGGGAGCCATAGATGGAGCTTTAGGAGCGGTGATTGGATGTGCTTTTCCACTATTTTCATGCCTTTTTATGGAACATCGCACTGTTGTAACGATGCTTAAACTGTTTTGGTATCTAATGAAACTAAAGTTATTAGTGATTTTGTGTCAGAATGAGATATGTGATTGGGATTAATCTCACTAGTGCTGGTTGTTTAATAGCTTTATTCTAATCTGAGAGGGTCTACGTCTAGGATACTAATATTGAGCGTTTGCGATTGCCTAGATATGTCTTAGCCTGGTCTAGTTGGCAACACTTCTTTTCTGGTTTTCTGTAAGTAAATGGTTAAGATTTTTCTTGCACAGAGACAATGTTTGAGGTCTAGGCGCATCTTATTTGGAAATTCTGTTTATCACAGTCTAAGTGTTTCTTATTCAAAGTTCTCCGCTTCTGTTGTTAGGTTGGGATGTGATTAGTATTGTTTAAACCTTTTAGTTGAACCGACTCTTAGTGGTCTACCTTGGAAAGCTAAGTGTTCAGTTGCAAGAGTATCTGTCTATGTGAGAACTGGAATCTCTGGTAGTATTAAGGAGATTTAGATGTCGACATCATACTGCAATAATACTACCTCTAATGGTTAGGGTGATGTAATTATTTGCCACATTGTTGAGCATTTGTTAAGTTTTAGTATATAATAGCAAGGAGCAAAAAAATGTTCATATATAATTCATTCGCTAGCAACCTTTTGATTATGTTAGAGATATGGATGTCTAGTACCTTAGGCAGTGTGTTCGAATATGGTTTCAAGTGAATTTTAATATCTTTGAATATGACTAAGATTAAATTACTATACCCTCAAAACATGACTAAGTTGTGGATACACTCTTTGCATTTCAAAACAAAACACTTAGGCCTCCTCCCTCCCCCAAATATGATGGGCATCCTTTACAAACATCGATTGTCTTTTACTCTTCTAGTAATTTTTCTATTTCACATATAAAGTCTGATATAAATACAAACACACACCTACTTTTTCATCAGAGAATTGAACTACTGCAGGTGAATTGTGGTCAATCACTCGACCTTTTGTATCTTAGCAATTTCACTTTGATCACCGCCAAATTTTGAAAACATGTTGCACCCCATCATTGGGTATCTAATAAACTAAGCCTATAGATGTATGCTATATGCCAGTGGATGGTTGAAGATCCTGTAGAATAATAGAATTTTGGGAAATTTGCAGCAACTATGAGAACCTGTTTTAATACAACAGAGGAAACAAGGCAACTTTTTCTACATCCAGCTTATATTTGCACAAGATATCATCTTTTGCTCGCAGAGCAATACTTCTATCAGGAGTAAATAGTCATGCAGGATTATGTTATAGGGTCATTTACAACACTAGTTTGTGATAAACTGTCTATAGGAGCTAAATCAAGTAATCTGGAATTGAGATGGAGTTTATTGATATATAAAAAGTGTACAGTACAATGTTTGATTGAGATCGTGTTTGTATACTGTGCTAATTATTGAAATTATATTTGAGTATCTTTTCATGTGAGCTACTGATTTTTGTATCTTAGGTTAAAGCATTAGTATTGGTTCATTAGTGTGTTGGGCGATGGATTGTGTATGCATTCGTACATAAGCATGTTTATGCTGGGAAATCTGACCCAAGTTGAGCAGTGAATGGTGTATGTTAATTGCTTCCTGACTTGTAATTTGCAGTTGCAGCTGTCACTACTAAATCATGGGAGAAGTTGATTTTGAGCAGTGATACTCCTGTTCTTGTTGAATTTCATGCCACTTGGTGTGGCCCCTGCCGGATGGTTCACCGGGTGATTGATGACATTGCAGCAGAGTATTCTGGGAGATTGAAATGCTATCTACTCGATGCAGATCATGAATTGCAAGTTGCTGAGGACTATGATATCAAGGCCGTTCCTGTGGTCTTACTGTTCAAGAATGGGGAGAAATGTGACACCATCATTGGAACAATGCCCAAGGAGTTCTATGTAGCTGCCATTGAAAAGCTTCTAGCCTCTTAGATTTGGTTCCTCCCATTACAAAAACGTCATAGTAGCATACCAAGTCCAATTAGAAAATTTGATAACTCTACTTTCATTTTTAGATTCTCTCCCTCTAGCGTCTTTGTAATCTTCATGTCTTTCCATCTAGTAGTTTTACTTTTCTGTGAAACATCGGCTCTTTTACAGAAAAGGATCAGTGGCTCTCCGTGAAAGCACATGTTGCTTCTCTTTTTCTTCAAAATGAAGTTACTGCCTTTCAATTGTTAACAATGAAGTTTGTATAGGGTCGGTGTATTTGTGAATATTGGCTGCAGTTGTTTACTGAAGATGTTGTGTTTTGAGTTTTCTGAGGTGATTTTGTTGTTGCGACTTCAGAGTTACTGCTTCGAGCTTTCTTGAGAAATATATGTTAATGGGGCTCTGGGAGGTAGGTACTAATGTGGATCCAACCATACAAATAGTAGCATATTCAATTATGAACATCCTAAACAATACCTCCAGGTCTGAAATGCCACTCTGTGACTTATCAGACTATATATTAGTGACCTTCCGACTTAATTGTAGCAGTTGCTATGAATGCAGGAGAGTTGTTATTTTTCTACTTCCTCTGTCTCATTGAGTTGATCAGCTTTTTTTTTGCTTATTCATTGTCTGTAATTTGATGTGACAAACACATTCAATTGTTTTTCCAGTTACAGGCTTTAGTTTTATTTAATGTGAAAAACTAAATACTCGTAATTGGGTAATTGATTTGGAGTGTTGTGTTAAGAAGTCACATATATATTCTGCTGAATGAGATTTGTAATCAAATTTGTAAAATACATAGCTCATTAGTGGTACTTTTCAGCCAAACTGTGCATTATGGGAAAGTTTTCTAAAAATGTAGGTACACAACTGGAAAACACTCTCTAGCAACTAGTTGGTGCACCAATCCAATAAAAGCATAATATGTGTCTTTTCATATATTTTACTATCTCTTAATCAATGATTAATATATGTATGTAATTTAATCTCGATTTATCACTTCATTATAGGAAATTAAATGAGTGATGGAGCAACTTTTTCTGAACTAAATCCATAACTTATCAAAATCTGATCCTAAAAAAATATAGGGACTACGAATAAAATGTATTTTTTAGGAGAAAAAACTTACTCACATCAGGTGTATGCACCAATCCAATACATGCATAATATGTGTTGGCATACATGTTCCTCTCTCTTAAATATAGTTAATTAACATATCTTTTTACCTTAGTAAATTATTTACTCATGATTAACTGATATGGTTTGGTGCATAGATGCAGTATTTTTTTCCAAGACAAATGTCCAAGACAACTAGACAAGTGTCGGTTTACTAACTAAAAATAAAGAGAAAACAGTAAAGCATAACGGTGTATGCTTCCACGGCACATATATGCCCTTTTAGCAGGTGAAGAATTTGTAGTGAACAAGTGAAGACAAGATTCCTTACTCTAAAAGCACAGTTTTCTTGGATTTTTTTCAAGAATCAGCATCTCTATTTTGCAGGTACTCTCATATATTTGCTAATTATATATACATTCACGTAGGGTTTCCATATTTAAATTCCCCCCCCCCCCCCATCCCCATGATCCTTCAATTATAATTTCCCTCTACATGTCCCTACTAATTTTTGAGTAACTTGTAAGTTTTGATTGAACTAATTGCTGGACTTTATGTTTTTTTGTCTATTGATGAGATCAGTTATACTTTATTCTGGCCAATTCTTGGTGTGCTCTACTTAGTATTTGATGATTTGCCAATTCTTGAGCCTGAGGGACTATCGGAAACATTGTCTGTAAAATCTGCGTACACCCACCTTCCCCAGACCCCACTTATGGGATCATATTGGGTTTTGTTGTTGTTGTTGTTTCAAGATTGGGTTTTGTTGTTGTTGTTGTTTCAAGATTGGTTTTTTTTTTCTTCTTTTTAGTTTTACTTTCTTGAAAAAGATTGTATTTTTAAGTAACTTGCGACCCTTTTCCCTAAAAGCTAGCGACATCATTTGATTTTGTATATCTAATGTGGGTTCCTAGTTTACAAAGTATGTTTAGGGAAAATTGGCCGAAGTCGCTAAAAATTGTTCGAACTGCTTTAGAGCCCGTGAAGTGCTAGGTTATCTATTGTTGAGGATATTAGTTTTGTGTCGAGCAAATTATGAGGACAGCTTGTGAATTGATTGTTCTTGAGCCTGTATATGTAATAATGCGACTGTTTGGAAATTCATTATTTCCATGGGATTGTGTATCTAGTGATTCATTGGTCGCTGAAAAGCTTTTAGCTTGTTGCTTGTCACTCATTTTATTGGCCATATACAGGTGGCCAGGACTAGACAAGCTTTGGATGAAAAACTGATGGCACAGCTACCATCGTCATCTTTTGGATTATCGTTACATTCCTTGGAACAAAGTGGGAAGCCGATGGCAAACACAGACATGAGATCACCTCCACCTCTCTCCCTGCAAAGCTCAAATTCTTCACAGGGACCGGTGGCGATTCTTTGGGACATTGAGAATTGTCCTGTTCCAAGTGATGTACGCCCTGAGGATGTGGCTGGCAACATCAGAATGGCTCTGCGAGTCCATCCTGTGATCAAAGGAGCAGTTACACTGTTTTCTGCCTATGGAGATTTTAATGCTTTTCCTAGGCGGTTAAGAGAGGGCTGCCAGAGAACTGGTGTTAAACTTATAGATGTCCCCAATGGCAGGAAGGATGCAGCAGACAAGGCTATCTTGGTTGACATGTTTCTTTTTGCTCTTGACAATCCTCCACCCTCATCCATTATGCTAATCTCAGGAGACATTGATTTCGCTCCTGCACTTCACATTCTTGGCCAACGTGGATACACTGTGATCCTTGTCATTCCTGCTGGGATTGGTGTTTCATCTGCTCTATGTAATGCAGGGAGGTTTGTATGGGACTGGCCAAGTGTGGCTCGAGGTGAAGGTTTTGTGCCACCTGCAAAGGCCTTAATTCCTGGTCGTGCAGACATTGCTGGATTACTGATGGGTTGTTGCCAGATTAATGACAACCCAGATGGTCAGAATGAAGATGAAGCAATAGTGTATAGGGGACTCTCGCAAAGCTACTATAATGCAAGGGAGTTCTCAATGATATCACATTCTCTGGCTGAATATACTAGCTCTTCAGTTTCCATGCCATGTTATCCTACGGGTATGAGAACTCAGAGTCTTCCACCTGGTTTAAATGAAGTTTCAGCTGGAGGTCCATCTTCATGTGACCAGAGTGACTTGACATGGGTGCAGCCTGGTGATATAAATGGTTTAAAGAGGCAGCTAGTGAAGTTGCTTGAATTATCTGGCGGCTGCTTGCCTCTTACACGTGTTCCTGCAGAATACCAGAAAGTTTATGGGAGGCCTCTTTATGTTTCAGAATATGGGGTTGTTAAGCTCGTGAATCTTTTCAAGAAGATGAGCGATTCATTTTCTGTGGAGGGGAAAGGCCAAAATAAATTTGTCTACCTCCATAATTCGCGTGCTGTACCAACTGTCCCTCCCATTACTATATTAAAGAGGGATAAAAAAGGAAAAGAAGCACAAGAGGAAAATGCCGATATTGTGACTGGTGTGGGATCATCAGATGAGTATTCAGATGATGCACCCGTACAAGAGCATGGGAGGAGTGATGAGAAATCTGATATGGGTGTATTAGTTGAAAAAAGCCTTGAAAAATTCAAGTATGAGCTTCAAGAGATACTCGTGAGCTACTCTTGTCGGATTTTTCTTGGCTGTTTTGAGGCAATATATCACCAAAGGTACAAGAGGCGATTAGACTACGAGAGCTTTGGAGTGGCTGAACTTGAGCAACTGCTAGCGAAGGTGAAGGATGTAGTGATTGTTCAAGAAGAACCAGTTAGCAAGAGGAAGTTTCTGGCTGCTGCTGGTGGCTAGAAGTGTTTGACATTTCATTTCTCGACTATTTACTATCTAACTTCCTTGGGACTTACGCAGAGGTACTTGTTATTGGTACTCTTACCTTGTCCTTGTTTTCTCTTCAGTACGACGAGGAAACTGAAGTCAAGTTTGTTATTTCTTCTTCATCATGACTTAGTTTATTCAATAATGTCAGAAGCTTCAATGTAGATCCAACTGACTGAAGCTAGTCTAACCACAATGGGAGATATCTTTGTATATAGTGGAAGCAGCAAGTGGTTGTGTTCCTATTCTACGAGTTGTTTTGTGTACCGTATAGTAACTTGGATCTGAATTCTGCTTCTAAATTCAGCGAGATGCATTTTTGTTCCCCATTGACTTTTCAGGTCCATGGAATGCTTGAGCATTTGATAATTCTGTCATTAGTCAGAGTTTCTCTAAGTAAATTTGCTGTGAGGAAGTGTTCAATGCTCCGTAGCTCTTCTGTTGGTTCTTGAAAACTCTTTACCGTAAAGAGACGCTGTTATATTATCAAACGTAAGCACCCGACTGTCCAATTAGAAACCTTAAGTAAACTGACTTATAGGTTCCTAAGAACGACTACTTAACCATTATCTTTCACCTGTAAGGAATGAGCTGGACTTTTGTTCTATATTATTCTGCCGAAGTTTTGATTGAGCTTTCTCTTGAAGTTTTCTTACTTTCAATTGACAAAATTAAGTGCAACATGCACATCATGAAGCTGCATCTAGGAAGGGTTTCATTTGAATCACGTTATTTACTTCTGTTTCAAGTTAAATCATTACCACGCTGCTTTCCTCTGTTTACTTCAAGAGTTTTCCTTAGAAATATTTCGTTGTGTCATCTTAGTAGCCTTTATTTTTTCTAGTCTAGAGAAAAGAACAATAGTTTACCAGTTTGATTGAGTCGAGATGGTGGGAGAAGTGAAAGTCTACCCTTTTGTCAAGGCTCCTAAGCTTAGCATGGAAAGAGACGCAAGAACCATATCTAGGTTGCTCCAAAAATTAAATTTGGTAGATAACGTATCTGTCTGCCTGCTGATACTTAATGAAGCTATTCTTTTCTGCTCATATTGGGTCTATCTAACTAGTATGGATTAGGCTGTTCCTCTCAGCTCTTTGCCATGTTGGGAGGTCAATGAGAAGGCAGAGGTCCAAATCAATTATTGATATTTTTCTATCTTATTATTTGGTGTATTTAATTGCTAAGCACTGTGAAAGGATAGGTGTGGATGTATTCACCTGCTAACGAGAGAAGCAAAGATTGCATGACAGAAAGCATTACATATTGGCCTTGTGGCTGATTCAGAGTTGCATGCAAAATTCATATTGTATCATATCACTAATGTGAAATTCTTTGTAGGTACTTTTAGTACTGCTTTCTTGGTTACATCTGGCAATTTTATCTTATCTGTCATGGCATTTCCAGCTTATGCTTTGTGTTTTGGAGGGATCTTGAAGTTTAAGAAGGCATCTCCATGCAAAAATCTATAATGGTGTCAATTATGCAGGCCAGTCTTGCAAAGTCAAATCATTTTTCTCACTTCTTTCAAATTGTTTACCATATTGAAGAAGCTCCTGCAGAAGTCTATGATGGCTAGAACTGCTTAGCAAATGGGATACAAGTTTCAAATGTTATTGGTAGCTTACCTTGTTTCTGCGTCCAGATCCGGAATGAGCTTCAGGTGCATGTGGGCTATAAAGGATTGGATCTGGTTGCATGAACATCCAAACGGCTGGCGATATGTGACCACTATAACAAGGCTTAGTTGGATATTAGCAGAAATAGTGAATAGAGTCATAGAGGCTAGAGCGCAGATGATTGCGTCAGATATGATAGCTTGGAAACTTGGTCAAGGACTTCGTGATATTGGTTCGATGCACTTTGAAGGTTCTCCTTGTGTTGTAAAGTCTCCAACTATAGTCCTCCTTTGGATTGTTTCATTCTGTGGAAATTGATGGCGGTTGTTTAATCCCATAGTTTGGGTATTTAAGTTAGACATGAGCTGGGGACAAATGCTCCATGTAACAGATTCTTGCCACATGCAGAAACATTTAAAAAGAGTTCAGTAGTCTTTTCAAAGGTTCTGGATTTAACTTCTGTTGGTGTTGTCTACTTAACTTTGAGCTATTTGTTTGCTTCACTATGAAACACTTGTTGTGTATGATGGATTATGTTATTTCCTTGCTTGCAAGGATTGTTGCATCTCCCTCACAAATGTTCATTTGTCAGCAAATTTTCGGACAGGCATTTCTTGTATACTAAACTGGTTTCTTCTCCCCCTACTCCCTTGGCAAGTTTATTATGTATAACCAATCCTCCCCCCCCCACCCCCGCGCACCCCAAGTGTTAAAACTTTACTCTGTTGTTTACCCATGTCTGGCTCCTGCTATGGGGTCTACTTGATGGTAGCTGGTTTGTCTCATTTGGTATAGTGTACTCTTCTTTTTCGAGGATGTAATGTTTGTATTTTACTGTGCAAGGATTTAGTAGATGTGTAGACTAAATTTGACAAATTTTAACTGACCAGTTAATCTTGCAAGATAATATATGTGGTGCAATCATTGACCTGATGAAAGTGGCTCATTTGACACCTCAACCCTGTATTGAAGAATCACGTACATATAAAAGAGCTTTCTTTTATGTCTAGAGATTTAACTGCAAAACCGGTGGCAATGTTTCTACTGATGTTGGAAACATACAGGCTACAGCTAAAGAGTTGGCACAAACCAATAACACTCCAATAACTTCTTTAAGCAATAATGACAGCGTGGAAAGTACTAAAGAATGTTAGGAAACATAACATGCCAATCCAAAAAAAAAAAAAAAGAATAAGTTAGTAGCTCTCTCCAAAAAATTTCATGGAAAAATCAAAATGGTATTTTGCATCCCCACCTTCTGCAATGCAAATGGTCATAAAGTTCTCTTGCAAACACTGGCTGCTTTATAAGGGAAAAAGTGCCCCAAGATAGGAATGAAGCAACTTCATGGACCTATGGATTACAGCCTTCTGGATAGCGTTCGCGTGCTGCTCATCAATGCCAGGATGGTGAACTTATGTTGTGCTTTACAGTCGAAATTATCTTGTTAGTTGCTTAAAAGTCAAAACAGTGGTCTCAAATTAGAGTGGAGACTGAGGTGGGCTGGTTTCAATTAGGAAACTCCGACTACAATAGGACCTTGACGTACTTGAAGAAGAAGCTAAACACCTTCCATCTCCACTGTGAAAAATTCCTTCACCCTTGTGTTGTCTAGACCTACTTGTTCTTCCCCTTCCTTCGATATCATCATAATCTTCATCCTCCACAGATTCAACAAAGCCATTGTGCATTGGATCTGCACATTCATACAAAAGCCTAAGGACTTGCTTGATCGAAGGCCTAGCCCGTCCTTCTCTCTGTGTACACCATCTAACAATTGTTATAAGGGTCTGAAGTTGATCAAAGTCATAAGAGTCTCCAATGTCAGGGTCTACAAGTTCAGTTATCCTAGATTCTGATGTCAGGAATGTTTCAGCCCACTCTATCAAATTTTTGTTGTCTTGAACTGCCCGTCTCGATGTGATTAATTCCAGTAATACCACTCCATAACTATAGACATCACTTTTCTCTGTAAGCTCTTGGGTGATGACATACTCGGGATCCATGTAACCTAATAACATAGCGAAGCTCCCATTACATCATTGAAGCAATGAATGATGCTTCAATTTTACTCATAAGTAGACTTTTTGGCAAACCTGGAGTTCCCTTGATATCTGTGTTTACTGCTTCAAAGCAAATAGAACCATCCTTTGAAGCATGTGCAAGGCCAAAATCTGCAACCTGGGACAAATTCAAGTGAGGGAAAAAGGTAAATTGTGATCACCATATTATGGAGCTAAACGAATAATCTGCCCTGTCGACAGATCTTATATAACAGTAAAAACTGTTTGAGTTAATATTTACCAATTCGGTAATCAAGGCTAAGAAAGATTTAGAATTCCCTCATGTAGTATTATTAAAAATTAGGGTAGGCCCACCCTTGATGTAATTCAAGTTACCTTTGCGACAAAGTTCTCATCCAGTAATATGTTGCTTGATTTGATATCCCTATGGCACAGTGGAGGATCACAATAGAAATGAAGATATTCCTACATGGCGACAAAGAAATGAGGAGGTACTGAATGTTGAGCAACTTATAAAATTATAACAACTAGATACAGAACAATCAGAACTCTACCAGAGCATTTGCCACATCAATAGCAATTTGAATTCTTGTACGCCAACTGAGGGGGGTTTTACCTGGATCTTTACATATATTCAAACAATCAAGCAAATTAACAACTACAATGAGATGGAATAGCAGTCAAAGATGCACCATGTATTTTCCAACATTAAAACATTAAATGAAAGAGGAGCTAGACCACCGGCTGATCTTGAAGGCTAATTTATCTTAATAATATAATCAACAAATAAGACTCGAAGAATAAGAGCATACTGTGAAGATGATCCTTTAAGCTTCCATTTTCCATATACTCATACATGAGAAACCTGCTCCATAATAAAAGTTCAGCATCCAAAAGAAGATATTAACATGTGAACTAGTTTATTAACACCTTCTTGAAAGCTGGACAGATACATAAGAAGGTAGAAAACACAAAGGCATAAAGTCGTATTGTGATTCCCAAACCTCTCATGCCTCTCAATGCAAAATCCCCTTAGAGCAACGAGATGGCGATGATGCAGTCGAGCAAGCAGTTCTATTTCTCTGCAAAACTCATCCTCAGCCTGTTCAGAAACCTTGTTCATTCTCTTCACTGCTGCCACGGAGGCATCTTTAAATTCAGCTTTGTATACGGTGCCAAATCCTCCCTGCCCGATAATTGTGCTGAAGTTGTTGGTTGCTTTCTTTGTCTCGTTGTAGCTGTATTTCTTAAATATAGAAGCCGTACCTATGTGCATATTGTAAAACAAGCAAACATGATAAGAACCCTAGATAGAAATTACAGATCTTGCAGTGTCCTGTTCGATGGGTACACAACTAATCTAAAAGAACCACAGAGTTTACCTTCCTGGAATCTTTTTGGTGGCTGTGTGAAAGATTTGGAAGATAACTTATCAGTTGTATCAGCATCATCCAGCTGTTTTCTTTTCCTCCGAATCAAAACAATCAAGACAAGCAGCATCAGGACAGCCGCGACTGTAACTACTATGCCAACAACTGGTACCAATGTGAGATGGTAGTGATGGTGATTTTCCTCAAGAGACGTATTTAAGGAAAGTTGAGTTGGACTAGCAGCATCGGGAGGGCTCGGAGAAACCTCTGGTGAAAGTTGGGATGTAGATGGTCCTGAAAATGGTTGGACTTCCAATGGAAGTCAGAACAGTTCATATGGTTGAAATTGCATTTATACCAGGATAGATATATGTAAGAAGTGTATATAGCATGTGGATGAGAAATTATCCTTTTAAAGCTCATCAATGAAAAGGGTATACGAGACCCCTAACGGAATTTGAAATCAACTAAAGAAAATCTCGTGAAAAAGGATTCAAAGTTGCAACAACATGCATAAAGCATTCGATATAGTTCCTGTAACTGTTCTATCTAGGCTTCAATAGTATTGAATCATACCACTTTCCTACTAAGCCGTACCTGGAGGTATAAGGAGGCCTTGAACCCCAAAGAAACAGCGAGCAATATCAATAGCTGGTGCGTTGTCAAGTTGGCTTGCAAGAGCAGCAAAAGTTGCATCTCTACAAGTACTAAATGTCATATTACTGGCCGTACCAACTAGATTGCGGAGATATAAGATGCCAGCATTGAGGCATTTCCTACATTTACTTTCGACTGATAGGGGGACTTGGCAATTTTTAGCAACGCTAGAAAACTGTGGAGATTGAAGCATCTGAGTGACAGTTGTTCGACCTTGACAATCATAGTTTACAGGAATTTTTGTCCCAAACCCGCAGAACACTGTTGCATTTTTTATCACTCCATGGAATTGGAAAGTTTCTGCTATTTTATCTAGGCAAATCTCCGATGACTCAGCATTAACCCCCAGGTTGCTAGTTGCATTTGCATATCGAGCAACAGAAATAGCAACCAAGGCATTAATGTACCGGCAACACTTTCCTCTGTCTTCTTTCTTAGAGCAGATTGAGGCAGCCAGAGTAAAGTTGGATCCAGTCATGTCTAAGGGGCACACTGCACGTGTAGAAGAAAATGTAGATAATCATTCTTCAAATCTCAATTCATTGCAATTGCCATATAAGTATGAACCAGTGAATTGTTTTCATCGGTAAGTAGATTATCATTGATTGCACCAAGAAGTCGCCAAAAATAATGCATATCCTCAATTTTAAACTGAACTAAACAATGCTGGCCCTTATGCATCCTAGTGAATTTGAATCATATGAAACTTAACATAAATTGGACTAAAAGTAGCTTCACCACTGATGCTAGGAATCTTTCATTCTCATTTCTAACAAACTAAAAAGCACACTATCTCTTAAAAATGGCAGGTCTTGGGAGACATGCAATAGCTCATTAATCACATTTCCCACATTTTTGCTTCTTACCCTTCCCCCTTATATTCTCATAAACCTCAAACATTACAAAATCAAGGAAAAAAAACTAACCCCACATAAATTTCAAGAAACTTATAGCAGCTTCAAGCTCACTAAAACTTCCACATTAAACACTCACAAATAAACCCCAAAACAACATTAAAAATCCCAACTTTTTCCTTTTACCTAAGCTCAAGAAGAGATAGAACTTAAAACCTATCCAAGAAAAGTGCATAACATAGCTAAAAAAGAAAAGGGTAAGCTTCCAAAACAAGAAAAAATTGAAAAAATTATATCATAATAAGAGATATTACCTGAAGCAGCATTTGTTAATAAAAGGTGCATTTCAAGAAAGAGCAAAAAACCAAGAAAAATGGCTGGTCCGTACAATGTCATAGCAGAATCTCAAAGACAATAGCAACAAGCAAAAGAGCTATGCCTCAGTGTAAGAATACAGCTAATTTTAGCAAAGAATTAGGAAGGCTTGTGAACAAAGGAAACTCAGCAGAGTCCGAGGAGAAGTGAGTGTGGCTTTTGACTGACTCAAGACTTTGTTGTAATAGACCCCTACAAAGTCCCCACTTTCCATATTTTTCTTCTATATTTCCATGTCTTGACAACAAGACTCATAAATAACAGATTGTCAAATAATGTTGCCAGTCCTTTGCAATAATGTCACAGCAACAATATCTCTAGTGAAGTATTGCAAGTGGAGTTTGAGAAGGGTGAGATGTAGCGAGCCTTACTCATATTTTGTGCAAAGTAGAAATGTTGTTTCTAATAGACTATCGGTTAAAACAAAAAAGTATTTTAAAATCGATTGAAAAAATGAGAAGGTTAAAGCTGAAATAACTTTGCAATGATGTCAATAAGTATACGTATTAAATAATTCAAGTTAGAAATTAAATGTGGTAGCATATCAAAATAGGCGGCTAAAAACGCGCTAGGGGTTTCAATTGAATTCACTTATGAAAATTACATTGTGCAAGTTGAATTAAAAGGTAAGTTTTTTTTTTCTTTTCCATATATATTACTCCTATAAATTGTTGAGTTTCTTTTGTACAAGGAAAAATTCTAGTATAGTGATGAATATAACTATTAAAATCGTTTCGTATTGCTATTCTGATGCAGTATTTCTTCCATATATTTATTTTTAAATTCCCTTACTAGTATTATTGATTATGTCCAATAGTCGACTCGAATCACTTTTTGGTTCTAGATGATCTTGAATAAGATGACACAGAAATATCACATCTAGACTATGTTAAATGGGGATAGATTGTTCAAATGAGTGTTTGCATAACAAAATATGATGGTGTAGTCAATATTTACTTCTACTACTAGGAAACTATAGTATTCATTTCTTATTCAAACTATTGCACCGTTGCTTATGTCCGAACAGTGTCACTTTAGAGAAATTTAACAACTATTGCATCAGATGCGGGTAAGTATTTATCCCTTTTTGAATTTTAATTGGTCAAAGTCGATAACTTTTCAGTATGATGGTATACTAATAAATGCATTACAAGCCACTAGTATATATTGGTAACATAGTTATAAATGCTTCAACCATCAAAGAAAGCAATGTCAAAGGAAATCCTTTTGGTCCCTCAAAATATAGCATACATCATTTTTTGACACATTACCAAAGGAAATAATTTTTTGAGAGCAAGTAATGTAGCTGACATTATTTCTAGCTGACTTTATTCCTAATTTCTTTTTAACTTTGATATAAGAAAGAGGATAAAGGTGGGGTCCAAAAAATAGGGCAACAGATGCTTGAGAGAATATTTAGGCCACAACAAGCCAAAAGTTGTTAGGGCACGGGTTCTTTGTAGCTTTCCTACACCTTTTTCATTTCTTTTTTCTTCTTTTGGAATGATTTTAATTTTTTCTTCGGAATATAAAAAACAGAAAAGAAGAGTTTTAGCTCTGGGACAACCTCTAAGCTCATGTATAGCCTCTGAAAGGGTGATTTACATGTAAGCTAGTATTTTTTTATGCATTTTGTTAAGTTTGGATCCCGTTTTCTAAAATGAGAAATTCATGTACTCTCGTGCATATTCTATTATGTTATGTACATAATAAATGAATATTTTATGGATATGAGTTATTTACAAAACTATGACATCGAGGCAATTGTTTTACTTTTTTTGACCCTGAACAGTAATTTAGCCAAAATGGTCTCTGTTTGGTTTAATGAATAAATTACAAATGGAAATATTCTTGTAAATCTTATAAATGACGCCATATCCCCACACTCTCATTCTCTGTAAGTACTGTTTTAGAGATAGCACTTGTATTTGACCCCACTTGCTTAGGTGACACTTGCCCTTATACTCTTTTCATATTCTCGCAGCTAACTTGAAGTGTTGCCTAGGCAGTACTTGCAGTTGTCATTGACATTCTTGCCTAGGCAATACTTACCCTTGACCTCTTCTTATCTTCTCCAAGATAACTTGTACTATTGACTACAAGCGGAGGCTAGTTGCTAAAACTATCTTAAACGGGGATAAATTTTTCAAATTAAGTCAATTTTTTGAACACCAGGCGAATTTTTTTTATTTGATTATGGTAGTTATTCGTAAAAATTTTGTGTAGGAGCCTGTTTGGCACGCGCTAATTGAATTGTAGCCGTCAAAAATAAATTTATTGAAAAACAGCCACCTTCGGACAAGTCTTAGTATAAATACTGGGGGAAGCTTCAGTAAATTAGCCCCAGTATTTATACTGGAGCTTTGAACAAAACTTGTTCAAAGCCCCAGCATTTTATTATGGGACTTTGTATAAAGCTTCAGTCCCATAACAAAATAATGGGACCTTTGAACATGTTAGTTCAAGGTCCCATTATTTTGTTATGGGACTAGCCTGGGGTGTTTTTCCAACGCTAATGGAGCTTAAGTGTGCGCGCAAATTTTTGGCTATTCTTCAGTGAATTTTGAAACGGTAGATAGTCCCCAATTAGCGCGTCCAAAAATGGCTACTGATCAAAATTACCCTAGTTATTCATATGAAGTTCTCATTTAATTTTTTTGTGCCAAAATAGCCATACTTTTCAAGTTATGTGTCACATATTGTTGTGAACAATCTCATGACAAGTTCTGATAAATCTGTCACAAGTTGCGAACAACTGAACTTTTGATGCGTTCAAACCTAACTTACAAAAATAAGTTATCCTTGCACAAATTTAAAAATAATGGGGTTAAACATAAACTACATGACACCAAGGGCCACTTGATGAGATTTTCTGCCTCTAAGGACCTAATTTAAGGACATTTACAAAACTATGATACCGGGACAACTGATTTGCCTTTTTGATCACATGTGGTTAAGCAAAAATGGTCTCCGCCTGATTTACTGGATGAATTTCGAACGAGAATATCCCTATAAATCTTATAAATGAAACTTATATCCGTGCCCTTTCCTCCTTCGTAAGTACTGTCTGAGAGGTATAACTTGACTTTGACTCATCTTGTTTAGACAATACTCGTCCTTGAACTCTTTCTACATTCTTTCAGCTAACTTGTTGTTGCCTAGGCGACACTTGCCGTTGACATTCTTGTCTAGATAACATTTGCTCCTGACCTCTTTCCACGTTTTTCCAGATAACTCAAGGTGTTGCCAACAGACGAAATGGAGGTTATTTTAATAAAATCATCTTAAACAACAACAAACTCAAAACCTGTCAATCTAGGGACACCGGATGAAATATTTTGCCTAATTTTAGCCAATCAAATCGAGTTATCTTGGCAAAGGTGACATTTTGTACCCAAAATACATAGTAAGATTTTTTCCTCTTACCTAATGTAAAGGGAAAGGCTGGATGTTAAGAATCAAGGAATTTTTATACAAATAGATAATATTAGAGATCTATGCTACATAAAATGGCTATACTATTTTGCTTATTTAATATAACTATACTTTTCTTACACTTTATTTATAGAAATATTATGGTATCTCACTAAATTGGGATTCG
This sequence comes from Petunia x hybrida, assembly GCA_037355625.1. Taxonomy (NCBI): domain Eukaryota; kingdom Viridiplantae; phylum Streptophyta; class Magnoliopsida; order Solanales; family Solanaceae; genus Petunia; species Petunia x hybrida. Next base: position 3,383,821 of record JBBBVM010000536.1, read on the forward strand.
TTCTATTTTCTTCTTTCTACAAACCCTAGCCACCACAATCACATCCCTCCCTCGCCCCTCCGCCGCTGCCGTCCACTGCCGCACCCGGAAAAAAACTACCAAAAAATTATATGCAGATACAAAGATATACATTTGTAGATATATAGAAATACAAAATAATACATAGGTATACAACGTCATACAATGTAAAGATATAATAATAAATACATTTGTAGAGACATAGAAATATGAAAGAATACATAGTTATACAATATTATACAAAATTATACAAAGTAAATACTATATACAAAACAATACACTAAATATATGGAAATCCAAAGATATACATAATTATACAAAGTGATACATAAGAATAAAACTTAATTTGTTGGGTGAAAAAGACGAGATTGAGAAAATATACGTTGAAGGGTAAATAAAAGTATGATAATGGAGAGAATTTAGGGGATTTTAATTTAGGAGTGTCTTTTGTGTTAATTCTTCCATAGTAAAAGCCTATTTTTAAAGATTTTACTTTATCTGTTTAATTATCCTAAATAGCTATGTTTAATTACCTATTAGAATTTGCTATGTTCAATAATAATTTAAAAATATAATTATATTAGCTAATTAAGTGTCTTAACTAGTTTATTTGTATATCTTTTCCTAGAATCAATGTGTGATGTAGTCCCGTACTATTTGGACATATTTCTTCTTGATGGCATTGACAGTTTGACAAATGACCCCCAACTCCATTTCGCGCCTTTCTCTAATTCATACTTTACTTCAATTTTGGTGCCTTTATTCTGGAAATCTCATAATAATGACATGTTCAGTAATAAATTATACTGTGCTTACAAGTAGGTTACAACCCCAATTTGTTATTTCAAATCTTTTCATTACCTTTAATTTGCGTATATTCATTTGAAGCATTCCAAAATATCCGATATAAGTTATTTCTCCAAATATAATTGAGACATAAATGCCATCTTAAACGTATTTTATCACTGTTATAATCTTGTTTACTAGAACTACAATGCGCGCTTCATTTGAAACACATAAAATATTTGACGTCATGTATAATTATGTAATACTTGTAGTAAGATCATGCTGGCGACGTTAGGGAATTTTGCAATCTAAGATAAGCTCTTTCTTCTTCTATATTTGTTTTCTGTTTCGTCATTTCTTCGGTTCGGGACAACTATTATTAAAAGAAATCAATATAACAAGAAAAATATGTTGTGTTTTCCAATTTAATAAGTTTCTCCCGATCGACCATAACACTTTGCTTGAAAGCTTGCGCATGCTTTACCAATAATTAAACAAATATTACTCCCTCCGTTCCAAAATAATTGTCATAGTTTGACCTGGAGCGGAGTTTAAGAAATATTGTAAGACTTTGAAATTTGTGGTCCAAAATAAGTCATACATAAATATGTGACTATAAAGCATTTCATTAAGGGTAAAGTAGTAGTTTCAACTAAAAAATGTTTCCAAATTTAGAATTGTGTCATTCTTTTTTTAACGGAATAATAAGGAAATAGTCTCATCCATTTTGAAACGGAAGGATTAGTACATAAATAAACACTGTTAAAGAAGAAAGCTTGAGCATGCATTTCTGAGAAACAAAGAAGGCCAAACGTGTATACGCACCATGAAACCTTTCTGTTAAGCCAAGTTTAATCGATTTGCGTCAAGACTAATAGTTTCAAAATGGTCATGAAGTCATGATCATTTCATTTACATATAAGCTTATTTATTTCTTTTTGATATGTTTACGCATAATTAACAGGGAAATAAGAGAAATTTTGACGAATAACAGTAACTTTAGAGATCAAGTTCGTCAATTACATTTAAATTGCCACATATTGACTGTAAAAAATGATTGCTCATAACCTATGACTTCGTAAAAGCCAAAAGTCATCCTTCTAATATTTTTCGTTTTTTTATAGGACGAATACTAAGTCTTCAATATTCCTATGTTCTAAAAGCAACAACCACAATGATAATTCAAGCCATGCTATATAAAAAGACTTGCTCCCTGCTTTCATTTGAAAGGAAAAGAATGTCTCATGTACAAATACCTACTGCAGAATTGTTCACATGGCTTAATTTAACCAAAAAGAGAAAACTACGTAAAAAAAAAAAAATAACCATTCAAATATTGTAGAGTCTAAGGATTGTAGAGTCTAAAGAGTCATTTGGTAGAGAACGAGTTATACATAGATTAATAATGCAGAGATTGTTTTTAGTCATGTGTTTGATTCATTATATTAAAACTTGGATATAAAGTTATATAAAATTTTATTAAAACTATATAAAGTTTTATTTCCAATAATACCTTTGAATTCTTATCCATATATTAAAAGCAAAGGTTTGAGGGTGGGTATTTTTATCTTTTTATTATTTATCTATGTATTGGTAAACATGGTATTACTAATACCACATTGACCTTGGTATTAAGTTATACCTCAATTGATGTACTAAATTATACATGGATTAATAGTACTTGATTGAATTTGACTACCAAACAAGGAATAAAACTTAATACATATATTAAATTAGTCAATACATCATACCAAACAACCTCTAACTCATATACACATAGTTTAATATTTTTTATACAGCCAATCATCATCTTTATATATAGTAGTAGTACTAACATGTAACATGCATTATTATATACTACATTGTATATAATTTATACTCTATTGTAAAAATTGACGTGTTCAATAATAAATTATAGTGCTTAAAAGTAGGTTACAAGTCCAATTTGTTATTTCAAATCTTTTCATTACCTTTAATTAGCGTATATTCATTTGAAGCATTCCAAAATATCCGATATAAGTTATTTCTCCAAATATAATTGAGACATAAATGCCATCTTAAACATATTTTATCACTGTTATAATCTTGTTTACTAGAACTAGAATGCGCTTCATTTTGAAACACATAAAATATTTGACGTCATGTATAATTATGTAATACTTGTAGTAAGATCATGCTGGCGACGTTAGGGAATTTTGCAATCTAAGATAAGCTCTTTCTTCTTCTATATTTGTTTTCTGTTTCGTCATTTCTTCGGTTCCGGGACAAATATTATTAAAAGAAATCAATATAACAAGAAAAATATGTCGTGTTTTCCAATTTAATACTCCTCCCGTTCCAAAATGGATGACACTATTTCTTTATTAGTCCGTTGTAAAAAAAATGACACAATTCTAAATTTGGAAATATTTTTGAGTTGAAACTACTACTTTACCTTTAATGAAATGCTTTATAGCCACATATTTATGTATGACTTATTTTGGACCACAAATTCTAAAAATCTTACCACATTTTTTAAATTCCGCTCCAAGTCAAACTATGACAACCATTTTAGAACGGAGGGAGTAAGTTTCTTCCGACCATAACACTTTGCTTGAAAGCTTGCGCATGCTTTACCAATAATTAAACAAATAGTATGTAAATAATAAAATACTATTAAAGAAAAAAGCTTGCGCATGCATTTCTGAGAAACAAAGAAGTGTATACGCACCATGAAATTTAATACCTTTCTGCTAAGCCAAGTTTAATCGATTTGCTTCAAGACCAATAGTTTCAAAATGGCCATGAAGTCATGATCATTTCATTTATATATAAGCTTATTTATTTCTTTTTGATATGTATACGCATAAATAACAGTATAAGAGATATTTTGACGAATAACAGTTACTTTAGAGATCAAGTTGGTGAAATACCATTTAAATTGCCACATATTGAGTGTAAAAAATGGTTGCTCATAACTTATGACTTGGTAATAGCCAAAAGTCATCCTTCTAATATTTTTCGTTTTTTTATACGACGAATTCTAAGCTCCCGTTTGGACATAGTTTTTGGAAAGATTTTTTGGACCAAAAAGTGTTTGTTTATGTTTTTTGAGCAAAACTTGTCCCAAAAACTCAAAAACTGGTCTTGAGCTGTTTTTGGGCCAAAAACTAACATTTACTCATCAAATTTTATTTTCATAAGAGCTCAAAGGCTCTTTTGAGCCAAAAAATTTGTTCCCAAAAAGTATGTCTAAACACTTTTTCATTTTCATATCAAACTAACCCAAAAAGTGTTTCCCAAAAAATATTTGAGAATCTATGTTCAAACGCTAGCTAAGTCTTCTATATTCCTATGTTCTAAAATTAAAGCAACAACCATAATTCTTTAACCAAACAAACAATCATAATTCAAGCCATGCTATATAAAAAGACTTACTCCGTGCTTTCATTTGAAAGGAAAAGAATGTATCATGCACACATTTACCTACTGCATAATTGTTCACATGGCTTAATTTAACAAAAAAGAGAAAACTAATTTAAAAAAAAGAAGAAAGAACCATTCAAATATTGTAGAGTCTAACTTATATACTCTGATAGTTTAATATTTTTTATACAGCCAATCATCTTTATATATAGTAGTAGTGCTAACATGCAACATGCATTATTATTAATATCACTATATTATCGGTGTATATAATTTAAACTCTATTATAAAAATTGATGTTTTCAATTAATAATGAATGCATGAGTTGAGAAAAAAGAGATTTAAACCTATTTAATTGAGGTAAAAAACAGTAAATCAATGGAGATATACACAAATGAAAATTTGAAAAATGAAAAAGGATAAAAACAGAATAACCGCTAAGATATGAAGGCGTTGGCGCGGCATTATCTAAACACACGCACACTGGGTCCCACATACAGTACAGTAAATAACTCCATTCTTTCTCTTTCTTTTTCTCTTTCACTCACGCAATTTTTCCCTCCTCTGTTTCTCTCAAAAAACTTTTTCAAAGCTAAATCAAAATGTCCAACTAATTCTTCAATAAACTCCATTAACAAAAGGTACTTTTACTAACCAAATACACATAGTGTGTGTGTATATGTGTGTGACAGAGTATATACAGAGTAATAAAATTGACATGTAATGTATGATTTTGTTAATTGTTAGTACGTTTTGTATGTAATCTGAACCCTAATTTGTACGGATTTTTTATGTGCAGAGTATCAATTTCATCATGAATTTTAATTTTCTGGCTACTCTGTTTCTTACGGTTACTCTTTTGTTTGCTTGTACTGAAGCTCTTAAGGTACGTTACGAAACACTCGGTGTTTTTATACGCCGTTACGTGCAAATCGTGTTTATTATAGTTTATGTAATGTAAATTGTTGTGGTAACAGCAAGGACAAAGTTGTGTTGCAAATGGAAACTGTGACTCAGGGCTACATTGTGAAACTTGCCTTGCTAATGGCAATGTTCGTCCCCGTTGTACTCGAATTCAGCCTGTTAATCCTCTTTCTAAGGTAATTTTTCGAATATTTTATGATTTTTGTAGTGTTAATTACTTGTAATTTAAATGTGTTATGTATTATGTATCCTTGATTTTCCATATGTGTTTTGAATGTTACACTTTTGTATGGCTAAAACTGATTTAATAAATAAGTAGTTACGTGTTTGATAAAAGTGTTGAAGGTGTTGATAAGTACGTCCTTTGTTAAAATGACTTAAGGTACTTCTTTTAAGAGATTATGATTTTCTCAGAGTTATAGAATCATGTTTTGAACGTTACACTTGTACGAATAAACTGATCTAATAAATTTAAGTAGTTACGAGTTTGATAAAAGTGTTCAAGCTTAGTTCTGATAAGCGCTTTTAACGTTTTATTCGGAGAGATTATGATTTTCTCGGAATTACTTGTTTTGAATAAATTTTGTATGCATTGATGTGGTGTTGAAGTTTCACTATTAAAGGTTTTGAATAATCATATAGGTGAAAGGATTGCCGTTTAATCGGTACTCTTGGCTGACAACGCACAATTCA